>CM053595.1:115369124-115393118 GCA_028646575.1 Pseudocheirus occidentalis | reverse complement strand
AAGTTTTTGAATTCCAAATTTTCTCCCCCCCCTTCTCTCCCCCTTCACACCCTTCTCCCCATGGCGGCATCCAATCCAATATAGGTTCTACATATACCTTCACATTAAACATTAGTCAGGTTGTAAAGAATTATAACCAATGGAATGAATAATGAGAAAAAAGAAACAAAACAAAATGAAAAAGAGAGAAAGCAAGTAGTTTGCTTCAGTCTGCATTCAGACTCTGTCATTCTTTCTCTGAATGTGGATAGCCTTTTCCATCATGAGTCTTTCGGAGTTGTCCTATAGCTTTGCATTGCTAAGCCCAGTCTATCAAAGTCAGTCATCACAGATATGATGTGTCTGTAATTGTGTACAATGTTCTCCTGGTTCTGCCCTCTTTCTGTTCTTTTTTTAAGATCATTAAGTCATAACAGAACTACTTCAGGTCTTGTGTAATTGAACTCTTTCTATGAACCCTGATGATAGGGAGAGCAGCAGGGAGGACACATGCATCATCTCCCTGTGCTTGGATGGAAGCAGTTTTTCCCTGTTTAATTCCTTTCCATTGTTCATTCATGTTTACCTTTTTATGTTTCTCTCCTCTTATGTGTTTGTACTTTGAAGTTTCTACCTTTCTTCTGCCCTTTATAGCTAAACATCCCCAGTACAATAGGTATCTCCATTTTCTTTCCTCTTACTATCTTCTTAACACTTAGAGTTTGGCTTCTGGCCTTATCATTCCACCCAAACTGCTCTCTCTCCAGTTCCTAATGATCTTAGTTGCCAATCCTGAAAGACCTTTTCTTAATTCTCATTCTCCTTGATCTCTCTGTAGTCATTGACACTACTGATCACTCTCCCTTCCTTGATGCTCTCTTTTCTCTAGGTTTTTGGGACACCTCTCTCCCCTACTTACCAAGCTGCTACTTCTCAGTCTCTTCCTGAATCCTCCTCCAGGTCATGCTCTCTAACCCTAGGAGTCCCTTGGGGCTCTATGCTGGCTTCTCTTCTCTTTCTTCCTCTACTTTACTTGGTGATCTCATCAGTTCCCATGTATTTATCATCACTATGCTGCTAATTCTCAGCTCTACTTCCGTCACATCTCTGCTGACCTCCAGTCTCACACCTCTAACTACCTTTCAGACATCTAGACCTGGATGTCTAGTAGACATCTTAAACTCAATATGTCCAAAACAGAACTCATTACCTTTCCCCCAAACCCTGTCCCTCCTTTTTACTTCTCCATTATGGTTGAGGGCACTACCTTTCTTTTGGTTCCATAGGCTCAAAACCTAAATGTCACATTTGACTACTTACTCTCTTTAACTCCCCCCCTCCCATATCCAATCAATTATCAAGACCTGTCAATTTCATCTTTGCAATGTGTCCCCAATAGGCCCCCTTTCTCTCTTTTATCACAGCCGCCTCTTTAGCACAGGCCCTTATCACCTCACATCTTGACAATTGCAATGACCTGCTGGTGGGTCTGCCTGCCTCAGGCCTCTCTCCATTCCTTTCAGCCACCAGTGATTTTCCTAAATCACAGCTCCAACCATGTCACTCCCCCTACTCAATAAACTGCCATGGCTCCCTATCCCTCTAGGAACAAATATAAAATGCTCTGTTTGGTATTTGCAACACTTCATAATCTAGCTGCCTTCTACCTTTCTTATATTCTATTCTTATAATATAACATAATGTAATTTCTTATATTCTATTCTAATATCTTTCTCCCTACCATGTAGTTATAGACTCAGTGACACCGACCTGCTGGCAGTTTCATGAACAAGATGCTCTGATGTCTCAGCTTAGGGCATTTTCTATGCCTCTCTCTTGTGCCAGAATACTCTCCCTCCTCAACTCTGCTTCCTGACATCCTAGCTTCCTTTAAGTCCTAACTAAAATCTCATCTTTTACATGAAGCCTTTTCCAGCCCCTTTTAGTTCCAGTCTCTTCCCTCGTTATTTCTCCTTATCATATATATTCTTTGCTTTGTATACATTTGTTTGCATGTTTTCTTCACACATACAACCTGTCCCCGCCCCCATAAAACTGTAAGTTGCTTGAGGCCTCTCTGTGTTTTAGTACAGTTCCTGTACTAGGTCAATACTAGGTCAGTAGACGGTCAATAAATGTCTATTGATTGATTGATCATGCATTAAAACTCTGCACTTAAAGTAGTGTTTCGCCAGTCATTTCACCATCCCTAAGGTCAATCATTCCCTTATTTTGTTAGTTCAGTCTTGCTGTGTCAATGGTAGAAGACAGAAGTGTTTCAGGATGCATAGAAGTAAGTTTGCAGGTTAGTGTGACTGAATTCCCTTCCCTACCCAACTCTCCTATCTGTTCTACTAGGAATTCACAGTTCTCCACATGTCAAGATTATACCAAAATCCATATTAATAGGGTCAAAGATTACAGAGCTGAAAGAGACATTAATGATCATCTATTCTAACCCTTCCATTTAGGAAATGAAGAAGTTGAGGTTTATTTAGGCTAAGTAGCTTGTCTAAGGTCACAGAGGTGTTCAAACCCAGATCCTGTGACTGCAAATCTAGGGCTCTTTTTTGTTACAATCCCTATTATTAAGAAAACAGAAGGGGCTTTTTAATATCCAGTAAGTTTTATGCACATCTCCATGTTCATTTCAGCATATGGAATGTTATTAGTTGTATAAAGTAGTGATGATATTTATAAGAAAGCTAATGCTAGAACCATTACCTTTTATAGCAGTAAAGGACCTTAAGATTTCAGATGGGTAAGAAGATATAAATGTTGGATCAAGGTTTAAAAGGAAATTACTCTGAAAGCTAATGGGGCAGGCATAGTTAATGCTAATGCAATACTCTATCAAGCAAATAGCTACAGAAAAAAACTAATGTCCTTATTTTGGCAGCTCTATCAATAGATATTGCTAAGTGCATTCAACAGTACCTTGGATAACTTGCCTAACCACCCACACGCTCACCTGACATTGCTTTGTCCTCACCTTCTTTCTTCTATACTGTCATTGTTTTCCAGGGATGGTGTGAATTGCACCATGAAGTTCCCTGCACACTAATGCCTTGTGATGGATTGACTCAGGTGGGCGATGAGTCTTTCAAAGAAACAAAGCTTGGTGCTTAGCGAAAGTTCTGATTGGATGATTAAGAGGTGTACCAGGCACTCTACACCACATAATACCCTAGTAATGCTGACATAGCCAAAGTTTTCACAAGGGGTGCAAACCCTGTACTTAAATTGGGAGGTGTACTTTTAACTTGCTAGTCTTGTTTCCACTGTGAGAATGTTAGCCAGGACTGTCTTGTGTTTTACAGATTGCAGTAGCTACAAATAGCCACAGTATTATTATTTCTGTTCCAATAGTACACTAGTGTCTCCAAATTATTGTTCATCATTTGTTGTACATGTTTGATTGGAGAGTTCGTCTCTAGGAGCAGAAATTTATTGCTCTTTCATACGAAACTCATTTTCCATAGGGACGGTGTCCTTGTTTTTACCACTATCATCACTCTGGGTGTGTACATCTTTGTGTGGCTCTTTGCATAACAGTCATTCCCCCACCCCCACCCCCAATACTGTGCAATGGTTTAGACACAGTCTCCTTGGAATATCCACTTTTTGGTATGATCCTTTTCTGAAATGTCAATTAAGTTTCAGTTGGTTCATTTTCTTGTAACACTTGTAAGACAGTTTGAAGTTTAGTTTATTTCTTTCTCTCATTTGGAGTTCAAAATGAGTTAGAAAAAGTGTCAGGGAAATAGTTTATCAGGGATATGTTCAGCCAGGGACATACCTTTTACTTCTCAAACTCAGGACTGGGTGTATAGTAAATACCAAATAAATATTTGTTGTCATGAGGAATTGATGTACTGTAGATTTTTATCTTTTGTTGTGGTTGTTGTTTTAAAAACACTTCCTTTTTTTTTTTTTTAATCTTTTTGGAAGGGGGAAGGCAGGGCAATTGGGGTTAAGTGACTTGCCCAAGGTCGCACAGTAAGTGTTAAGGGTCTGAGGTTGGATTTGAGCTCAGGTCCTCCTAACTCCTGGGCCAGTATTCTATTCACTGTGCTACCCAGCCTCTCAGTAACAACAGTTCTTGAATACCCTCATCATCGCCCTCAGGTAGACACTTGTCACCGTTGCCTGGTTTACTGCTTTGGTTTTCTAATTTGTCTCCTTACTGCAAATCTCATTCCCATCTATCCTCCATTTAGCTGCCAAAGCGATTTTCCTAAAGCGCTGGTTTGACCATGTTGCTCCCCTGTTCAATAAATTCCAGTGGTTCACTATTACCCCCAGGATCTAATATAAAGTCCTATGTTTGCCAATTAAATCCCTTCATATCCTAGTGTCTTTCTACCTTTCCAGCATTTTCATAGATTTCTCCTTTCTATACACTCTATGGCCCAGCTCCACTGGCTACCTGCTGTTCTTACATAGGGTACTACGCATATTCTATGCATTTGAACTGTCTGTCCTCTCAGGTCTTTAATACTCTCCTTCCTTATCTCCACCTTTGAGTTTACTAGGCTTAACTCTACCTTCTGGAGGAGGTCTTTCCCATCCTCCTTCCCCCAATCTAGTACTTTCTCTATGAGATTGCATGTCATCTGTTCTCTCTCTATATATATCTTTCATGTTATCTAGTTATTTACATGTTGTCTTCCTCATTAAATGTGAGCTCCTTGAGGGCTGGAACTGTTTTTACTTTTGTTTGATTCCTTTGTCCTTAGCACAGCATAGTGTCTGGCAGTACAATGCTTAATAAATACTTGTTAACTAATAATCTCAATATAAATACAACTAAACAAATAAAATCATAAATTAGACCAATCACCCTGAACTATTGGATGTGTGTGTACCCAAAAACTGTGTGTACCCAAAAACTGTGTGTAACAGAGATCCTTACCCAGATAATACACTGAGGCTTCTCAAGGTAGGAAGCAGAAAAGAATGGTTTATTACGATCTCGAGAAAGGGCAACACTCACTCTGAGAAATAGTCAGGCAAGAGAAGCAATTTACAAAAGGAAATGGCAAAGTTATAAAGCGGAATTCTCCCCACTTCTGCTTCTGACCCTTTTCTTCCATTGGCTGGAAGTCAGGTGCACAATTTAAGCGCAGCAAGCTACCTCGAGTACTGGAACAAGGAAACGGTAGGCCACCCAATGTACATTTGAGAAAGCACTTGTGTCCTTACTTGGCATATCTTATGCTGAGGTGTCGCTGAGGAGAGGGGTGACTCCCCACCGCTCTGAGTTTTGAGTCCTTGTAAATCATGTGATTTCCGGTGAAGGGGAACTTGGGCCTATTTCCACGAAAAGCCTTACTAGATTTTAGAGTATAGTCTGAGACGTTTTCACTTCTTTCACTCAGATGTTTTAAGAAAAGAAAAAACATGAATTTAAAAAATAAGTTATTCACTATGTGTCCCTTTTTGGTCTCTTCAACCTGTGTACTTAAAATGTTTTGTTGACATTTATACACACATATATATGATGGATAGACTGTTCTTTCTGATGCATTGAGTAAATGTCATCGCTAAGTCCTAATTGAATCTCCTAGCTGATTATTAATAAGAATAATATCAATGGGGGTGGTTAATTTTTGAAGAGCAGTACCATAGATTATACCCTTGAACCTGAGGTAGCCCCTACTCTCTGGGGATTCAAACTGGGTATATGAATGCAACTTGCAGGATTATTCCAGAAGGGGTAGAGGTTGATTGGGATATATTTGAATCTTCAATGCACATGCAAGAACCCACTGGAAAGATTCTACATCTAGAATCTTCCATATTAGATAACCTGGTAAACATCCAATAAAGAATAATAGCATATCTCTTTTGCTTTATAGACTCTAATTGGAGAGTCAGTTTTCTGCTGTGTTTCCTTTACAAATCAGACCAATTTCTTCAGAGAGCTTTTGTATGGTTAAATGCTTAAGTACTAATATCTATTATATTACTGTAACTATTACAAGTATAGAAACTAATATGAAAAGAAAGTATTTTATATCCCTAGAATACTGATGCCTAACAATTTGCCTAGAGCATACCATGGAAGTTCATCCATGTGCCCCCATATTTTACTTTTAATCACACTTAAATTACTTGTCTTATTGTGAAATGAGTCAAGAGAGCTTGTCTGAAATATTTATGAACTGTAGGTACATGGAGGAGGTTTTCTTATTGGCTTAGACGCCCTGAGTAGTAGTTCCCAAGTGCTTAATACTATTTTAGGGAGCCTCTGCCTCTTTGGGGCTGAGTTTATTTATTTTTTTTAAGTGAACACCAACTTATTTTTCCTTGTGAGAGCTAAGTTTGGACTTACGTTGGATTTGCTATCTGCTTTGGGGATCTCTAAAGAAATTTTGGGTACCTTATGTATTTCAGGAACCCAGAGAAATGTTACCCCTAGAATTAAATCTGTTTTGGGTATGTGGGTCCAGAGCAAAGGGAAGAGGGCAAGTCCCTTAGTCCTACCTGGGTCTAGCACCTATTTGTTGTAGTGCTTGGTCCCTGCCTGAGCCTTGAACAAAGGGGGCCCTCAGTGGAAGGCCAGAACATCCTATGCCTTTTGGTGCTATTGGGTCTGTGCTGTACGTAAGAATCAAAACAAATACTTTGGTCTTTCACCTGAAGAGTTAGGGAATTACTTCTAGTCAGTCCCAGGTCCCTAATCCCTGTGAGTAAATCCCATGTGTTTTGGGTGCTCTGTAGGGACCAAAATTTCCCTCTGAGGAAATTTAGTGATTTCGACTTTTATTTATATATTTTTATTTCCCTTTTTTCTTTTCGTCATTGTCTTTGTGTTGACAAACACAAAGGTCTTTGTAAACATCAGGAAAAGTGTTCATCTATAGGAATTTTATAAAATGATGTTTGTTTGTTAAATTATATCACCATGTATTTGTGAGTGTAAAACCTAGGCTTACTAGTTATGGTAGGCCTGTATACTTGTAAAAGAAAGTGAGTTTATGAGTTATTTGTGAATTGTATCTCATGGACTTTAAAGAGATTTTTTAATATAAAGCCCTTGAAAGGGCAAAGTTTGAACTTCCCTAAGTGACTAGAGAGCTATCCAGGATTTGTGGCTATGGACTTTGTCAACAACATTCTGGTTGATTTATAAGAGCAAATATTTAACTGTGGGAACAGTGTAAAATAGTGGGGATGTGGTCTCCATCCACCTCAGGTGATGTAATCAGAGAAAGCCCAGAATGTAATCACAAAGTGTGAAGGAATATAACAGATGTATTAAGGAGTTTATACTGTCTCACAATAATATCCAAAAAATAGGTTTTTAGTCAACTTTGAGAGGATAGGCTTTGGTCATTAGATGAATTCAACTGACACCATGTAAGAAAGAGTTAATTGCTGACTGAGAGAATTAATCATGCAAATATATGTATGTGTATATATGCACGTGTGTATATACATATACATGTGTATATATACACATATACATAGGCACAATACATATATATCTATAGGTGTGTATATGAATGTATATATATATATGTGAATGTATATGTGTCTAGCCATCTCGTAATCAAATTTGAGAGTTGGAGACTGGAGACATGGCAATCCAGAAGCTGCCTATAGGGGACATCCTCAGGGTAGAGAGGATAGGGGCTAGGCAAGGGGAGGAGGAGGGAATTTAAAGCCACTTAGCTTTAGAGAGGAGATGGTATAGAGCAGGGGTTGGCAAACTATACCCAATGGATCATAATTTACTGACCTCTGGCATAGCAGTAACACAACACAGACAGGCAGTCTGACTTTAGGTACACACACTTTACAGAAAGACATATACAGAGAGATTAGAAGTGACTTCAAAGAATGAGACCTCGGGAAATTGAAAGTCTAGTTGAGGAGATCCGATCCTGAGAATCCATCTGAGCAAAGCAACACTACACTAGCTAAGTTGGGCTATGGAAGGATTCCACAAAGAGAAAGGTCTGCCATACTTGAAGTATCAGGAATTATGAGTTGCCTTTGTCACATGTCTATTCCATACATAAACCTTACTACTATTGTATTCTATGTTTGAACTCACTTTTCCCGTAGATGCTCTAAGATTTGTGGGAAAGTTCATACCAAGTTTATTTGGGCAATTATTTTGTTGTTACTGTTTTTCCATTGCAATTTGAGTAAATACTTTTGATATGCACTGATTATTTTGTTTCATTGTTAATGTACAGCACCCTGATAAGAGCTCCTGAATTATTGTACAACAGGACAATGGGAGGAGAGTCACCCACAATCCCAAATGTTTCCCCCTAGAACTGGAGAACAGTTGCCTTTTTGTTGACCCATGCTATGTGTATGAGTGAAAGTCGAGGGAATATTATAATATTTACTTCCTTGAATCCTCAAATTATAAAGCAACCAGTACCATTATGTTGTAAAGAAAAATAGTTAAACCTGGGATCTGAAAGGCACAGATTATTCTTTGCTCCCAGTTTTTCCTGTCTTTATTGTTGCTTATCTGAATAATCCTTCACTCATTCACATTTTTAAAAAAATGCTTAAAATAAAATTGTAGTTTCATCTGTATATTTCTTTTATAGATATAACTCATAACCTAGCTAGTCCTCTTTATTCTGTGCATTATTTGTCCAAGTAATTTTTGAAAATCTTTCATAGAAGCTTCATCCAACATGTTAGAGACTTTTTTAAAGTTCTTTTTAATAGTCAGAAGTATTAGTGCAACACTTAGACTGTCCATCTGTTATTCCTCACTCTTGCTGTATGACCAGATGGTTCACCTCCTTTTCTGGTCATACATGCCCTTGAAGAGGTCTTTAATGCTGCAAGTCATAATTGATAATGCTCTGCAACCTACTTGCATCTACCACATGTTTTTTCACTGTTCTTTGGCTCACCTGCCTTCTTCAAAAGTTCATGTTCTTAATATCAATATGCTATATGGCTATAAACCAAGTGGAAAGACAGACTGGTTAATGAGAGTATAGTCCTGGGAGAATTATTTATGTGTGGTGAGAAAAGACTTTTTGATTGGTGGCTGAGCCAGAACAATGCTAATATACAAAGTCTCATAAGGGCAAATTGAATTCTTTCCTCTCTGGCTGTGTTTGAATATAGAGGAAAGCCTCCGTCTGGCATGGGGCCTGTCCTGTTTATGTCTTCTTTCTTTTGCACCAGAAAGGAGGTCAAGCCAGTAGTATTAGAAAGACATGACCCAACCCCTCAGAGGTCCCCTAGAACCCTGGGAAGGCAAAATACCTAGCCAGCTCTCTGGGGTCCTAACCCTTTAGTGTGAGTGTGAATTGGGATAAGGATCTCCAGAGTACATAAAGGCTTCACAAAGAAACACCATAAACTCAGATGAATCATTCATTCATTCATTCATTCATTCATTCATTTGTTTGTTCATTTAGTCAATAAGAATTTATTAAATTTATTCAGGATATATTGCATGTGGTCAGTATCATAGGGTATACAAAAATACATAAAACACAATCCTCTTCTATAGAGAGCTAATAGTTTAGAAAGAAATTGGGATACAAAACTACTACCAAACACTATTAGTCTGTAAAGTGAAGAATTTATACAATGGCGTAAATGGTCTTGCCCATAGTAAATACTTCATTCAGTGTTCATTTGGATGGATTTGCTTTTATACATGAAAAGAACAGAAAGCTTCAAGCTTGACAAAATATGATTTCATAAAAAAAAGACATTTCTTCTAGTTGTTCAGACTGCCAAGAGAAATACATGGAAGTTATGTTATATCAATTAATATTCTACATTTCCCTTTACAAGATCCATGATACTACTTTATAAACATCTAATTTATGGCCCCAAATATTTATGTATTTCTGAGATATTGAGGGACTTATTGCTTATACAGATGTGCATTTGTCTACAACTTGGTCTAATTTGTCCAGCTGCAATTTGAGGAATCATTTGCAACTATTCAAAACCATCTGGATTGACTCAGGACCTCAAGTAAGCAGAATGTCCAGGAAAAACCTATTTCCACTGCCTCTCTGCTCTTTTAAGTCAAAGCTAAGAAAATTTCACAATGACCTTCTAATAGAGTTACATTGTTTGTTTTTGCCAGAGCTAGTGAGTTAAATTCATTGTAGACCTCTTTGGAATAATCTTGACATTTCAGTCAGGCTTAAATGGTCTTTCCCTGTTTGTGGCAGAGCTAATCAGTTTATTGAAGAAAAACATAATTATGTGCAAATGAGATTATAATGTATGCATTTCAGATTAAGCACCATATCCTACCTCGATGAATGAATATAATTTTGCAGTTTTCAAGAGATTTGGGACTACTATATATTTCTTGTAATGGTTAGTGAGAGTTCATGGCAATTTCAGGAAGTAGAAAAGTACAGGTTTGACATATTTTATGAAATGGGAACTAAAACTATGAAGTAGTCATTCTTACTTAAATTGTTCATCACGTACAAGAAAGTAGGCCAGTTTTTTTAAAGCAATATCTTGCATTTTTGAATGAATTAAATGTTTTCAGGGCTTTAGAGAAACAATCAAAACTTTCATCTTCAGTTTCTGTCAGTCACCCTTTCCTGCTCTTTGAGAATTCTTTTCTACTTTTGTTTTCCTTATTTATAATCTATGTTCTCTTATTTAAAAAACAATTCTAAAGAGATTATATAAAATTCATATATCAAAGAGACACTTTGAGAGAATCAAAATGAATAAGGAAATAAATTAGTGTAGTATAATACATAGGTTACTTTAAAAAAAAAGTAGTAATTCACATAGCAAGTGCAGTCTTTCTAGAAGATGAAAATCTGTTTTGAGAGCATTGATACATTTCATTATTACTGAAACTCACTCTTCCCCACCCAAATAATTTTGAAAGATCAAAGATGAGGAAGAGCAACATTATTATTGTCTAAGCTCCACCAAGCTATAAAATGCTAAAGGACACATTGGAGAAAATACATTACTTGTTTTGAGCATTAGAAATATGTGGCTCATATTTGTCAGATCAAATATATAACAAATAGTAATGACCTGATCCCGAGGCTCTGAAGTTACTCGATTTTCTTTTATTATTGTTTCTCTTATAATTTTGTAATCCAGGGCAATGACTTTTTTTTATTACTGAGTACTAATTGCAAGATGAAACAATATTTCAGTGGCTACTTTGATTGTATGCTTTGCATGCATGTTTCAAAGCAGGTGAAAACTTTTAAAGTTTCCCCTCTGATCTTCTATCTTCCCCATTTTCGCTTTATTAATTTCTTCATTAAGCTGTTTATTAACTGCTTACTATGTGTGGTAAGAAATGGAGGAGCTATAAACTTAAGAAATGGTTCTTTTCCTCAAGATATTGACAACTGATTAGGCAAATAAGACATAAACATGCAAATACCAGGTAATTAGGATATGAGAAGCACACAAGATTACTTAGAGTGCTGCGGAATCCAAAGAGGAAGAAATCACTTTCCTTTCTCTCTTCTTCCCTTTCAGATTCTTCCTCTTTTCATTTTTTTTTTCTCTCCCTCAGAGCCGGGACTGGTCAGCTGGCAGGGAGAGAATTCTCAAATTCTCTTGGTAACCTATTCCACTGTTAAGCAAATTTTCTTATCCTTCCCAAAGCCCAAAGAAATGACAAGTATTTACTTTTAAATACTAGCTTTTAAAAAGTTAGTCAATAGGGGCCTCTAGGTGGTGCAGTGAATAGAGGACCTACCCTGTAGTCAGGAGGACCTGAGTTCAAATTTGACTTCAGACACTTGACACTTACTAGCCATGTGACCTTGGGCGAGTCACTTAACTCCAATTGCCCTGCCCTTCCCCCTCCAAAAAGCAAAAAAAAAAAGTTAGTCAGTAAGCATTTATTATGCGCCTACTATGTGCATAAGCACTAGGGATATAAAAAAGAGGCAAAGGACAGTTCCTGTGATCTAACAGGGGAGAAACACTGCACAGAGGATAAATCATAAATAATTAAAAGAAGGAAGGCACTAGAATTAAGAAGAGTTGGGAAAGATTTCTTGAAGATGGAATTTTAGTTGGGACTTGAAGGAAGCCAGGGAAGGCCATAGGCAGAGATGAAGAGAGCATACCAGACAGGGGGGAAAGCCAGCAGAAACACCCAGATCCAAGAGAGGGAGCATCTTGTTGTGTCACTTGAGTCTATGACTACAGGTGGGAAGAAAGATGTTAGATTGGAAAGGTGGGGGTAGGTTAGTTTATGAAGAACTTTGAATGCCAAACATAGGATTATGTATTTGATCCTGGTGGTGACTGGGAGTCATTGGAGTTCATTGAGCAGGAAGGGAGGTGACACGGCCAGATTTGTGTTTTAGGAAAATCATTTTGATCACTGAATAGAGGATAGATTGAAGTACGGAGAGATTTGAAGCAGGCAAACCTATGGGCAGGCGACTGCAATAGTGCAGGGGTGAGGTGATGAGACCCTGCCCCAGAGTGGTGGCAGTGGCAGAAGAGAGAAGGGGATGTGTCTGAGAAATGTTGCAAAAATGAGATCAGCAGGCCTTGGCAACAACGTGGCTATGGGGGAGTGAGAGATAGTGAGAAGTCAAAGATGTTGTCTAAGTTTGGAGCCTGCAGGAGTGGGAGGATGGTGGTGGAGGATAAGGAAGTTAGGAGTGGGGGCAGGATTTAGGGGAAAAGATAGTAAATTCTGTTTTGGACATACTGAGTATAAGATCCAGCTGAAGATGTCCGAAAGGTAGGTGGAGATGGGAGACAATAGTTTAGCGGAGAGGTTAGGGAAGGTAAGGTGGATTCCAGATATCAGTGTAGAGGTAATAGTTAAGTCCATGGGGGCTGATAAGATCACCAAGTAAAGGGGGAGAAGAAAAGAGGGCCCAACAGAGAGCCCTGTAGAATACCTACAATTAGAAGGTGTGACCTCAGTGAGGATACAATAAAGGAGACTGAAAAGGAGAAATTTAATAAGTAGAAGGAGAACCAGGAGAAAGTGGTATCCTGAAAATACAGAGAGAAAAGGGCATCAAGGAGAGAGTGATCAGCAGAATCAAAGGCCAAGGACAATGAGGTTTGAGAAAAATCCATTTGATTTGGCAATTAAAAGATCCTTGGTGACTTTGGAGAGAGGAGTTTCAGGGAAATGATGAGGTCCAAAGCTGAATTATAAGGGGTTAAGAGTCAGAAGAGAGAAAACAGAAGGGTCTAGGAAGGTTCAGATGAAAAGATCATAAAGATCTTATGTCTTCAAGTTAAAGCAAACAAAAGCAGTAGGAACCTATGGTATTGATATATAGATTTATTTTATCCTTTATAACTGTCGTGTGCTGGGGATGGGGCAGGAATCATGTGAAGACAATAGGCTACTTTTCAAGAGAGAGCAGTTCAGTGGATTGCTTGTAGCAGGAGAAAACAAATGGTAATAGCAGGGATGACAATGGCTCATGTTTATGTGGAGTCTCCCATCTCCTGAACCCCACACATTTTTTCATGTATATAGCAGGTCATATCCTTTGACTTTTAACTTTGCAGTATCTTTGTGAAAGGGCAGCTAAGTGGCACAGAGGATAGAGTGCTGGACTTCAGACCTCAGAAAGAATCAGGGCCTCAGACACTTACTAGCTGTGTGACTCTGGATAAGTCACTTTTCCCTGTTTGTCTGTTTCCTCATCTGTAAAATGAGCTGGAGAAAGAAACTGCAAACTGCTCTAGTATCTTTGCCAAGAAAACTCCAAATGGGGTCACAAAGAGTCTGAAATGACTGAACACCATTTTTGTGAAGTAAATAGGGCAGGGGTGGCTAGGTGGCAGTGAACAGAGCACCGGTGCTGGAGTCAAAAGGACCTGAGTTCAAATCTGATGTTAGACACTTGGCACACTTACTGTGTGACCCTGGGAAAGTCACTTAACCCCAGTTGCCCTCCCCTCCCCCCAAATAAGCAAAAAAAAATAATAAATAGGGCACAGGTAGCAAACTCTTTTAACTGATGGAAGAATAGGTAAAAGAAATACATGATCTTCACCTTTTTCTCTAAGTGTCAGGCTACTATTTCTCAAATATTCTGTTTCTAAAAGAACCATATTTGTTTACCCCCTTACTCCAAAGAGGCTTTAGTAGGCTCCCTAAAAAAACTTATAAGTTAGCTATTTGTTCTGGTCATGATTTCCATAACTTGAAATCAGCTCTCTTTTGGCTTTGAGTTCCTCTCTGGATAAATACCATAGAAATTCAAGGCGTTTTGATTGTTAGCTTCTTCAATGAAGGCCTCTTAAAGATGATTTCATTCATATTAGCTTCTTGGATGCTGCTTTCTACAAACTGCTCTTTCAGGGTGATTGTGCAGTTTGACATCTCTCATCTTCCTTGGGATGAGTCCTACACACTACTGGTAAGATGATTTTTCAAGCTGATGTGACTTTTTTCATATCACCCCATCCTCTCAAAAACCTCCAATGATTCCACATTAGCTGAAAGACAATGTGCAGAACTCCTTATCATCTGTGTTCTTGTCCCTGTTCATCTCTTCAATCTTATGCCTGCTACTCTCTTTCATGATGTCTGTTGTACTACAATTGCTCTGCTGATTTCCCCATCACAAACTACATGTATGGAAAGCCCTCTCTACAGCTGAGAAACTACAAGATAGACAAGAACTTTGGCTTTAGGGTAAGATGGCCTACCATTCAATGAAGGTTCTTCCACTTACTAGCTGGGTGACTACAGGCAAGTCACATTACTTCTCTGATCTTCAAGAATCCCTTAAAATGGGGATAGGTCATTGTTGAAAACATATTACAGCCAGACTGTAACTACTATACATTTCTTCATTGCCATTTAGGGACCCACAATGTTGATTCTTTGGAAATTGTGATTTTGTTTTTTAGGATTTGTCTCTGAACAGCTAGGTGGTGCAATGGATAGAGCACCAGGCCTGGAGTCAGGAAGACTTACCTTTCTGAGTTGAAATCTGGCCTCTGACACTAGCTATGTGACCCTGGCAAGTAATTTAGCCCTGTTTGCCTCAGTTTCCTCATCTGTAAAATAAACTGGAGAAGGAAATGCCAGACCACTCCAGTATCTTTGCCAAGAAAACCCAAGTGGGGTCATGAAGAGTTAGACATGACCAAAAAATGACTGAATAGCTAGTGTCTTTGGAAGACTATTAAAAAGATAGATTTTTGTTTGGGGGGAGACACCTGAGTCATTAAAAACATTGCACAATTTCCCAAATGTGATCAGTCCACTCTTCACTTCCTTTTCAGTTCTGGGCCCACTTCATTCTTTCTTGTCCGCTCCAATGTTGCTCCAGAGAGTATGGTTCTTAGCCTTTAATGCACTCTTCGTATACTCCAATTCCCTATTACACTTGTATGTATAAAATTATCTGCATGTTGTTTACCCCTTTAGAATTATAACTCCCTGAGGGCAGGGACTTTGATTTTTTTTCTCTTTCTTTGTATCTTCAGACCTTACTTAGCACAGAACCTGGCACATGGTAAGTGCTTTTTGACCGACTGAATCTTGTGTAGTTTTAATGTATGTATGAGGAACTACTTCTTAGTGGAGAGCCTTTAAAACTGTATTTTTGTTCTTCTGAGTCAAAAATAATTTTCCCTCTCATTCTGGAGAATTTGAAGTACCAATATTTGTGCTACTTGCCTCATTGTTTGTTGTTATTAGGAAAATGCTTTTTAAACGTTAAAATGATATATAAATGTGAAGCATTATTGTATGACCTCTGAAAGCAAAGTCTGTCTTTTTCTCCATAGTCCCACAATGTTTAGTACCAAGCTGAATAAATACTAAGTGCCTAGTATATCTAGAAGCATCCACAGCCTCTAGGCAAGAGCCCTGGATTTAGATTGAGAGGATCAAATACAGCCTACCTACTAAATGTGTGACTTTATACAAGTTATTTTAATTCTCTCAGTCTCAATTTCATCATCTGAAAAAAAATGAGGATAGCAATTCAATTTAATATAAACATTTGTATTAAACATTAATGTACACAAAGTTCTGAGGATCAAAGGATGAATATGATACACAGATAGTCTAATAAAAGAGACTGAAAAGGATGAGAATTTTGTCATTGAAACCAAGGAAGGAGAAATTTTCCAGGTGACAGAGGGGCAATGTCAAAAGTTAAAGAGATGTCAAGGGTTAAAAAGATCAGTAGGATGTGAATAGTGGTGTGGAAAGAGGGCAAGAGATTCAAGGATGATGTACAGTTAGTCTGGTAAATCCAAGAGAGGAACGTGAGGCCAACTGTAGTGTGATTGAACAGAGAGGTAGGGAGGAACTGGGGGTCATAGTGAGGATGAAGAATGGTATTGGATAAATGTGCTGAGATCAGTTTCTACCTAGGGGGTAGAGCCGAGACTAACCTAAGGTAGAGTCATGACTGAGTGCCAGGAAGGCTGCAAGTGCCCTCTTGCTTTGCCTCAACTGCTATGACTAATGTACTCACTCCTTTCCAAATCTCTGTGTTGATGAATCTTGGTTACCTAAGAGTAAGTCATTCCTCTTCCAACTTCCCCCTACACCCTCGCTTCTCATTCTCTCATTCTCTCATACTAATTCATCTCAACCCTACTCCTCCCATATCCCATTCCAGGCAAGGCAAGGTAAGAAATATTTATTAAATATTTACTATGTGCCAGCTTCTATACTAAGTTTTGGGGATATAAATACAAGCAGAAAGATAATCCTTGCTCTCAAAGAGTTTACGTTTTGATGGCAGAAGACAGAAAACAGAAGGGATGGTGTTGAAGTCCAGAAAGTCTGAAGCATAACTGGGAGGGGAATGCGGGATGACTGGCCTGGGGTCCTTCCCAAAATGGAGACACCAGAAGTAACTTACCAAAGGAAAAAGAGGGCCTGACATACCACAGTTTTTTATAGTATTTTTTTCCCCAATTACATGTCAAGACAATTTCTAGCATTCATTTTTCACAAGATATTGAATTCTAATTTTTCTCCCTTCTTCCCTCTCCTCCCCACTTCCTAAAATAGTAGGCAATTTGATATAGCTTATATATGTGCTATCATATAAAACATATTTCCATATTAGTCATAGTTGTGAAAGAAGAAACAGATTAAAAGGGAAAAAAATCACAAAAAAGAACAAAGAGAAAAAAGTATACTTCAATCTGCATTCAGAGTCTTATCAGTTCTTTATCTGGATGTTGATAACATGAGTCCTTTGTACTTGTCAACATTGTGTTATTGAGAAGGACTGAGTCATTTGTTCATAGTTGATCATCCTACAATATTGCTGATATTGTGTACAGTGTTTTTCTGGTTCTACTCATTTCATTTTGCATCAGTTTGCACAAATCTTTCCAGGGTTTTCCTGCAATCTGCCTGTTCATCATTTCTTATTGTGCAATAGTATTTGATCACATTCATATGCCACAACTTGTTCAGCTATTTCCCAACTGATGGGCATTCTCTGTTTCCAATATTTTGCCACCACAAAAAGGGCTGCTATAAATATTTTTGCACATATAAGTCTTTCCCCCTTTTTTTGTACTCTCTTTGGGATATAGACCTAAGAGAGGCATTGCTGGATCAAATGGTACACACAGTTTGGTTGCTCTTTGGACATAGTTCCAAATTGCTCTCCATAATGGTTGGATCAGTTCACAACTCCACCAACAATGCATTAGTGTTTCAATTTTCCAAGATCCTCTCCCACATTTATGATTTTCCTTTTTTGTCATATTAGCCAATCTGATACGTGTGAGGTGGTACCTCAGAGTTGTTTTCATTTGCACTTCGCTAATCAAAAGTGATTTAGAGCACTTTATCATGTGCCTATAGATAGCTTTTATTTCTTCATCTGAAAACTGTCTGTTCATATCCTTTGACCATTTATCAGTTAGGGAGTGGCTTGTATTCTTATAAATTTGACTCAGTTCTCTATATTTTTGAGAAATGAGGTCTTTATCAGAGACACTTGCTGTAAAGATTGTTTCCCAGATTTATGCTTTCTTTCTAATTTTGTTTGTGCAAAAATTTTTTAATTTAATGTAATCAAAATTATGTATTTAACAGTTTACAATGCTCTCTATTTCTTATTTGGTCACAAACCTGTAACTCATTTAACTTCTCCTTTAAGAATTTGGATGTTATACCAGTTGGTACATATGTGTTTAGTGTTGATATTACTTCATTGTCTATGGTACTTTTTAGCAAGACGTAGTTTCTTTCCTTAACTCTTTTAATTAGGTCTGTTTTTGTTTTTGCTTTGTCTAAGATAAGGATTGCTACTCCTGCTTTCTTTTACATTAGTTGAAGCATAATAGATTCTGTTTCAATTCCTTTCCTTTACTTTGTATGTGTCTCTCTACTTCAGGTGTGTTTCTTGTAAAACAATGTATTTTTGTAGGATTCTTGTCTTTGATTGATTCTGCTATTTGCTTCCATTTTATGGGAGAGTTCATCCCATTCATATTCACAATTATTATTACTGTGTATTTCCCTTCATTCTATTTTTCCTCCTGTTTGTCATCTCTCTCCTTTCATCCTTTCCCTCCTCACCAGTGTTTTGCTTCTATCTGCCGCCTCCCCTGGTCTGCCCACTCTTCTGTCAGTCCCCTATTTCCCCATTTACTTAATTTCCTCCCCTCCTACTCTCCTCTTGGGTAAGATAGATTTCTATATTCAACTGATTATGTATATTATTCCCTCTTAGAGTCAATAATTGATGACAGGAAGGTTCAAGTGATGCCCATTGCCCATCCTCCTGTCTTTCTCTCTGTTGTAATAGGTTTTTTAGATCTCTTTATTTGAAATCATTTACCCTGTTTTATTTTTTACCTCTCCCTTCCTTCTGTACCCAATGGACTCCTCTCTCTCATTCCTTAATCTCTTTATTAATTAATCTCATTCCCTCAAATTTACCTTACACCTATACCCTCTGTCTATATTTTCTTTCTAGCTGTAGTATTAGTGATACAAATTTTAAGAATTACAAGTATCATCTTCCCATGTAGGGATATAAACTAGTCAGCTTCAATGAGTCCTTTATGTTTTCTTTTCCCTTTTCAAGTTTCTCTTGGGTCTTGATATTAGAGATCAAATTTTTTGTTCTGTTCTGGTCTTCTCCTTATGAAAGTTTGAAATCCTTCTGTTTCATTCAATGACCATTTTCCCCTTGAAGTATTTTTTAAAATTAAATTGGTTAATTTACTTTTAGTTTACAGCATTCATTTCCACAGTCCCTTGGGCTTCAGATTTTCTCTCCCTCCCTCTGTTCTCCCCCGCCCCCCTTCCCTCCATCATGGCAGCACGTACTTGCATATAGGATGTACAAATATCTTCACATTAATCATTAGTCAGGTTGTAAAGAAGAATTATATCTGATAGAATGATCAGTGGGAAAGAAGAAACAAAACAAGAAAAAAAACACAGCAAGTAGTTTGTTTCATTCTGCTTTCAGACTCTGCAACTCTTTCTCTGGATGTGGATATCTCTTTCAATCATGAGTCTTTTGGAGTTGTCTTACATATATGTGTGTGTGTGTATTATATTATATATTTTATATGTATTACATATATATACATACATACATACATACATACATATATATATATATATATTACATATATATCCCTTGAAGGATTATGCTTCATTTTGCTGGGTAGGTGAGTATTGATTATCGTCGTAACTCCTTTGCCTTCTGGAACATCATGTTTCATGACCTCTGATACTTTAATGTTGCAGCTACTAAGTCCTATGTAATCCTGATTGTGGCTCCTTGATATCTGAATTGCTTATTTCTGGCCACTTGTAATATTTTTTCCTTGGCCTGATAGTTCTATAATTTGATATAATGTTCCTTGGAGTTTTTATTTTGGAATACCTTTACTGAGGTGATTGGTGGATTCTTTCAATGCCTATTTTGCCCTCTTATTCCAAGATATTAGGGCAGTTTTCGTTGATAATTTCTTGAAATTATGGCTTTCAGATAGACCAATGATTCTGACATTTTCTCTCCTGAAACTGTTTTCCACTTCAGTTGTTTTTCCAATGAAGTATTTTATATTTTCGTCTATTTTTTCATTCTTTTGAATTTGTTTGATGGATTCTTGATGTCACATAGAGTCATTAGCTCTTACTTGCCTAATTCTAATTTTTAAGGAGTTCCCCCCCACCCCCAATTAGCTTTTGTACCTCCTTTTGGCCATTTGAGCAATTGTACTTTTTAAGGAGTTAGATTTTTGTATCTTCTTTTCCATTTGGCCAATTCTACTTTTTAAGCACTTGTTTTCTTTTTTCAAACTGTTGACCCTTTTTTTTTTCACAATTCTCCTGCATCACTCTCATTTCTTTTCCTAATTTTTCTTCTACCTCTTATATGCTTTTTAAAATTTTTTTTTTTGCTTTTTGGGAGGGCAATTGGGGTTAAGTGACTTGCCCAAGGTCACATGGCTAGGTTTTATGTTAAGTGTCTGAGGCCGGATTTGAACTCAGGTCCTCCTGACTCCAGGGCCAGTGCTCTATTCACTGCACCACCTAACCACCTCTTATATGCTTTTAAAGCTCATTTTTGAGCTCTTCCATGAGTTTTCTGGACTTGAGGTCACTTCCCATTTTGGGGGGAATTTTGTCCATAGGTATTTTGACATTGCTGTCCTCTTCTGAGTTTGTGTCTTGATCTTCCATGTCACCATAACTTTCTATGGTTATTTTTTGTTGTTTTTTGCTCATCTTTTTTGGCCTTTTTTCCCTTTCTTTCAAATTTAAGCACTGCTCTCAAGATGGAAAGTGTATTGTCTCATGTTTCTTGTGCCAGGGCCTGCAGGCCCTGACTGTTTGCCTGTTGCTGCACTGATTTTGCCGTCAGGTCCATGGGGGACTCTTGTGTCTCATGCTATTCTGAGGGGGTTGATTAGCTCTGCTGGAGACCTTAGGGGATTGGTCAGTTTACCTAGTGCTGAGCTGGGGTTCTAGTGCTGCTATCTGGCATGTACTGAGAAATTGGTGGGGCATTTCTATGTTTGGTGGGGAGGATGTTACACTGAAACTTTTTGTGATCTGCCTTCTGGAGACTGCCTGTTTGTCTAGGACTATGAGTAGCATGTGGAGGGTAACTGACCCAGAGAGCTTCTTCCTTTCTAACTGCACCCAGATGACATTTCAATTCTATCCCTTCTCTCTAGCATGGAACTTTTTCTCATAATACTAGCCATGGAGGGGGAGATGGAATTCTCCTGTGTCTTGACTTCAATTTCCAAACTCTCTTTGCTGACATGACTCAGAAACTTCTCTAATTGCTACTAGTCAAGATCCTAGAAGTAGTTATCTTTTGCCCCCCTCCCTGGACATTTCTTTTTTTTCCTCAAGGAATTCAGTGCCTGGCCCATAGTCTTTCTCTGCACTTTAACTTCTGCCCTTGTACTAGAGAACTTCAACATTCATATTGATGTCCCAAATAGTACTCTAAATTCTCAAATTCTTCATCTCTTCAACTATGACCTACTCCTCTGTTCCTCCCCCAGCTAGACTACAGGGATGGTCATAGCCTTGATTTTGCTATTACCCATAACTGTTCTGCTTCAATATTCAAAAATGCTAAAATTGTTTTTATTGGATCACAGTCTCCTGTCATTCCATTTTTTACTATGCCTTATTCCTCATAAACCAATGGGTTTTAGCCTTTGTCCTCGCTAGGATCTCTAATCTCTCTTTCCCTCAGCACTCTCCCTCCTTCTCTAACCTTAGTTTTCCTCTCTTCCCAATATAAATTCCAGGGTCAACCATTCTAGTGTTATGCTCTGTTCTGGGATCCCTTGCCCCACTGTCCTTTAGTTGCTTAATCTTCCAAACACTAACCCTAGATTATGTCTGTCCTCTAACTTTTCTACTCTTACTTATCACTGCATAGAGCCGGATGAAATCATATGACGAAGATAAGAGGCCTCACTATACTTTTGTATTATCTGACCTCAAATCTGACCTCAACTGATTCTTATCTCAGCATATTTTTCTCTGATTGTCTTTCTTACTTCCCATAGAGGATATTTCCAACCTTTCTTTTCTTCTCATTGAATGAATGAATAGAAAATAATTTAATCACTTACAATACACCAGGCATCTTGCTAAATTTCAGAGATACACATATAAAGACACGGTCCCTGCCCTCAAGGAACTTAAGATTATAATAAGGCAAGACAACACATGTAAGGGAGTAATGGCCAGGGAGGAGTCATTTGGTCCTAGAAGTCACTGGAGTATTAAGGGGAACCATAGGGCATAGACTTGCATATACTTTCTTTTATTTATGTTTAAAGCACCAAAACTTAATTTTTTTTCCTGTTATACATTCTGTCTCCCTCTACTCTTGAAGAAGGCAAGAAAAACAAAACCTATTACAAAAGTACACACACACATACATATAGGTAGTCATGCAAAAACAAATTTCCAAATTGACCATGTTCAAAAAAAGAGAAAAGAAGAAAAAGAAAGAAAAAATATGTTTCAGTCTGAATGCATCATTTCTCTATCTGGAAATGGATAGCATGTTTTGTCATGAGTCCTTTGAAATTATGGTGGGTCGTCATATTGAACAGAAGTAGTAAATCTTTCACAGTAGATTTCCTCTATAACAATGCAGTTACTGTGTAGATTGTTTACTTGTTCTGCTCACTTCACTTTGCATCTGTTCATCCATGTTTCCCCAGGTATTTCTGAAATCATTCTCTTCATAATTTCTGAGGGTCAGTTAGATAGATTGAACAGTGGATAGAGTTCTAGGCCTGGAGTCAGAAAGACCTGTGGTCAAATCTGGCTTCAGACACCTACTAGCTATGCAACCCTGAGCCAGTCATTAAACCTCTATTTGCCTTAGATTTTTCATCTGTAAAAAAGAAGAATAAGAGTACCCATCTCCCAGAGTTGTTGTGAGGTTCAACTGAGATAATAATTCTAAAGCAGTTAGCACAGTGCCCAGCACATAATAAGTGCTATATAAATGTTAGCTATTATTATTACAGAATAATAATATTCTTTCACGTTCATATACCAAAACTTTTCAGCCATTTCCCAGTTGATGGGCATGCTCCAGTTTCTAATTTTTTGCCATCACAAAAAGAACCACTATAAAGGTTTTTTTGTATATATGGGTCCTTTTCCTTTGTCTTGGATCTCCATGGTATATTGACCTGTTAGTATTATTGTTGGATCAAAGAGTATGCATAATTTAATAGCCTTTTGGGCATAGTTTCGAATTGTTTTCTGGAATGGTTGGATTAGTTCATAGTTCTACTAGCAATGCATCGGTTTTCCCATGTCCCCTATACTGTATTTATCGTTTTCCTTTTTTTGTCATCTTAGTCAATTTGATGGGTGTGAAGTGGTATCTCAGAACTGTTTTAATTTGAATTTTTCTGATTATTGGTAGAGGATTATTTCCATATATCTATCATGGAGTTTGAGGTATCAGTCTATGCCTAGTTTCTGCCATATGACTTTCTTTCCTTTTCTTTTTAAATAAATTTTTTATTTGTTTTCTTGTTTACATCATTCATTTTCATGAGATTTTTGAATTACAAATTTTCTCCCTGTCTTTTCCCTACCCCAACCCCAAAACAGCGATCCCACTGTAAAGCCCCTCCCCTGATCTGCTCTCTGACTTTCTGGTAGGGCAGGGAGGGTATCCCTACCCCCAGCCCTGTATATCTGAATTCCTAGTTGCATGTATTGCAGAGTTTTAAATTCTAGATTCTTTCAGTTCCTCCCTTGTCACACACCCCCACTGGAACAACAAGCAATTCAATACAGGCTGTGGATGTGTAATTATACAAGACACCTTCATAGTGGACATATTGTGATAGTGATCATATGTCCTTCCTTCTTATCCTTCCCCCCTTGTTCTGTTCTCTACCCTGTCCCTGTCCCTTTACTGAAGTGTGTGCTTCCAGCATCCCTCCCCCAGACCCTGCCCTCCCCTCCATCATCCCCCCTCTCATCCCCATGCCCCCTACTCTCCTGTGTGACATGATGCCCACTTTGGAGTTTATGCCATTTCTTCCCTAAGC
>CM053595.1:115346168-115368624 GCA_028646575.1 Pseudocheirus occidentalis | reverse complement strand
GGCCTGGCCACAGTCTCGGCTTCAGGCTGGGCCAGCCTCCACTCCCGGCCGCCATGATGAGCCCCTGCTGCCAAGCTGCCTTCAGTGAGAGATGTGTTTTTTGTATTTTTGTGAGTCTGAGAGTCCTAGACTTTGTCTGGACTCATAATTTTATGGGTGTTTAGGGTGGTGGTGTGGGAGCTGCGGGACCTTGCTGCTTCTATGCTGCCATCTTGGCTCTGCCCCCTCATAATATGCAGTTCACTTTTCAAACTCATTTCACCTCATCATAATTATAAAGAATAAGACATATTCTGTGCTCTCTGTGTGGAAGGGAACACAAAACATGCATACTCAAAAGAAGAAAAAAGCAGCAGTAGGTAATGTACAAGTGACCAGTGCCAAAGGAATGGTACAGACAGCAAATGCTATGAGAGGTGAGGAAGAAGAGACCAACGTGGGGTGGGGTAGTCAAGAAAGTCAAGGCTTGACCTGACTTTGAAAAACAACTAAGATTTGTTTGTGTAAAAAGAGAGAGGACATACAAGGTAGGGGCTTACTGAATTGTACTTAACATATTCAGGGATGATTTGGAAGTCCATGAAATCATATGGTACAGAATCCTAGAACCATGGCATGGTCCAGTCTACCTCCCACATAGTGAAGGAATCTCTATAATGATGTCCCTGAGAGATGATTGTTCTTCCCTGGCTTGACAGCTACTTCACTTCCTCAGGAATCAATTTGTTTCATTGCTAGAAAACTATGATTATTAGAAATCACTTTCTGATGTTGAGCTAAAATATGACTTTCTGAAATGTCTATCATTTGATCCCAATTCTATCCTATAGGGCCAAGAAGAACAAACTGAATCTTCCAATTCAATGCAACAAGTATTTTTTCCCCAAATACTTTCTGGGTGCCCAACTTAAAATGCCGATAGTGGAGGATATAGGGAATGCCATAGTGTTTAGTCCCATTAAACCTCCAATTACAGGACTTGTTTTGAGTTATGCCTTGCTCTCAACAAGTGCCATTACATGAATGGGAATACGAATAAACATTCATGATCTCTGGAAAGAGGAGTGCAAGGAAGGACAATATAATTCAAACCTTGCATAATATAATGGCACATAATTTCATGAATGTTGAATGAATAAATGAACAAATGATACTTTGAGAATGATGGGGTAGGAGACAGTATTACAGTATATTTACCTTTCTAACATTGGATTTAGATGAAATTTTTAAATCTCACGGGATCATAGATGCTTGGATTTAGAAGTGAAGGGAACTTGTCAACCTTACTATCATTGGATTTGGCTTAAGGAGGGAATAACATACACACTTAATTAGGTATCTTAGCCTACAGGAAAGTATACAGGAAGAGGATAAGAGGGGGGATGACAGAAAGGAGGGCAGATTGGGAGAAAGGGTAGTTACAAGCAAACACTTTTGAAAAGGGACAGGGTCAAAGGAGAAAGAAGAATAAATGGAGAACGGGATAGGATGGAGGGAAATATAGTTAGTCTTTTACAATAAGACTGCTATGGAAATGTTTTCCATAACTACATATGTATAACCTATATTGAATTGCTTATCTTCCCAGTGGAGGTTGGTGAGGAGGGGAGAAGGGAGAGAATCTGGAACTCAAATTTTAAAAACAAATGTTAAAAAAAATATTTTTACATGCAACTGGGAAATAAGCTATACAGGCAACGGGGTATAGAAATCCATCTTGCCCTACAAGAAAGTAAGGGGAGTGTGTGGGGGGGATATAAGAGACAAGAGACTGGGGAAGGGGTACTCAGTATGTATGGGGGTAGAGGAGAGATGGGGAAAAATTTGTAGCTCAAAATCTTGGGGAAATGAATGTTGAAAACTAAAAAATAAATAAATAAATTCAATAGAAATGAAGGGAACTCAAAGGAAGAATATCTAATTCAACCCCTTACTCAGGAAGACCCTGAGGCCCAGAGAAAAGAAGTGATTTGTGGAAAGTCACCCAGATAGTTCTGCACAGTCAGAATTCAGACTCAGACTCTCTATTCAGGGCTTTTACCTCTCTCTCCCCAGCTGAAAATGATCTGTTTCTCCTTGGATTTTTTTTTTTGCTTTTTTTTTGGAGGGGCAATTGGGGTTAAGTGACTTGCCCAAGGTCACACAGCTAGTAAGTGTTAAGTATCTGAGGCTGGATTTGAACTCAGATCCTTCTGACTCCAGGGCAGCTGCCCTTTGGATTTTCTTATGATACTTTAGATTTCTCCTTTGCCATTATCACATGCTCTCTTCTTGTCCATTATTATTTGTACACATTGTATTAGATGATCTCTAAGGTTTCCTTCCACATCTAATATTCTTTGCCATATACCTTCCACTAAACTGCAGACTCCTTGAAGACAGGTAATTGTCTTTTCTAATTTCTTTATCAATTGCTGATCATAAGACCTTGCATATAAGAAGCCATGCTTATAAGTCAAGCCATAAATGTTGGTTGAAGTTTTTAAATTAAAGTTAAATTCTTGAACAAAATTAAACTGCTGGTCTACATCAGTTATTCATTTTTCTGTTACAAAGACTGAGATGTTTATCTGAAAGAAGTAGTAAAAACTAATTGCCAGCTTGAAGGTTTTATATCTACTGAGTGGTTATCATGAAAATCATTCCATCTTAGAGTTAGATGACAGCACAAGGAGCTATCCAGCCTGTCCTATCTTGGTACTGGGAGCTTCATATCATCCAAATTTCTCACTCAATGCTGTTATGGGCAATTCTGAGTGTCTAAAGAACTATAACAACTTGTTAAATGTGTCTTTAAGAAAAAAATCAGATGTAAACTCACAGCCTTTGCAATTGATGAAGAATTAGGGAACTGCTTAAATGAATAAATAAGAATAATTTATAATCAATATAGCAGTTATTTGAATATAATTACATATTTTAAAAGATTAAAAAGTTAGTAAACTAAACTAAATTTAAAAGTTTATATTATTGATGTTCTACATGGCAAACACTCAATCAGTTTCAATAGATTTATTGACAATGCCTTTCACAAAGAAGATACTTGATTAATATTGGTTGATTGTTAGAAATTCCAAATTCATGGAATCTGAACAAATGATGTTTTAATCCCATATATTTTAATCAAACAGAAAGGTTGAGTGAAATGCATTTTTGCTCTAGTTCCTAGAAGTGAATGTATTTTCACCATGAATCTTTTTAAAAAAGTTTTATTGATATAATTTGTTTTTACATTTCAAACATTTACAGATTACTCCCACTTTATAAGAGGCCTCTTGAAACAAAATAAAACAATTAAGTAAAACTAATAATATGATGACCTCACCTGAAAGTGCATGCCACAGTTCACATCTGTAACACTTCTCCCCCTACCTCTCTATTTATTTTAGTCAACAGAAATCTATTTTTCTCACCATCCCACACCCCATTTCACTGGGGGGAAAAAAGAAAAATTTCTTGTAACAAATACACACAAAATTAATTCTATCAATGGCTGTATGCAAAAATATATGTCTCATTCTGCATGCTAATTCTGGCACAGTTTTGTAGTGGATCTAAATTAACTGAGTTATAGGAACGGTTGTTCTATTAGGTCACTCTAAATCAAAGCATCCTTGAAGTAATGTCAAGGAATAAACAATTAGCAGATTAATCTAAACATCGTTACCATGAAGGGGTCTTGACCCTAAGTTAAGAAATCCAAGAACAAAAGAGAAAGAAGTCATTTCTACTATGAGGTGTTCCATTGTAGCTCACCATTTACATTGAATCATAGAACATTAATTAAAACTAAAAGAGAAATTAAATAAGGGGTTCTTAACCTTGAGTACAGAAACCTCAAGGGGTCCTCAGATAGATTTCAGGAAATCTATGAACTTTTATGGGGAAAAATATAACATTATTTCAACATAATTAGTTTCCTTTGTAATCCTGCATATATGTTTTATTTTACTCATTTGAAAATCTTAATCTGAGAAGATGTTCATAGGATTCATCAGACTACCAAAGGTGACTATGACATAAAGAAGTCTAAGAACCCCTATCTTAGATGATAATATTTTAAAACTTTTCAAAGCAGATTTGTCAGTTAATTGGTGTAAAGAACTACTGAAATCTATTCTTCTACTCATGTAGACTTGGCAACTACTGTGCAATTTAATGGCACAGAGTCACACAGGATGCTAAAAAGGTCAGGTATTTAGCCAGAGTCATGCAGCTAACATTCCAGAGATAGGATTTGAACCTAGGTCTTCCTGACTCCATGGCTGATTCTATCCACTAAGAGAAGCTGCATCATCATCATCATCATCATCATCATCATCATCATCATCATTATCATCATCATCATCATCAATACTAATAGTGCTGGTAAAAATGTACTTAGTACTTTGAGCTTTACCAAAAGCTTTGCATATGCTATCTCTGTAGTTCATAAGTTCTATCATCTTTGGACCCTAATGAACTTGGGTTCAGTTTGTGGGATTTTTATGGTAATTTACCAGGCTTCACTTATTTGCTCTCATGAAGATAAAAATTGGGAACTTCCGAAATAGTTCAGGTCTAGGTACTTAATGCTCACCATGTAGATTAACAGACCCATCCAAGGAAGAACCTTGAAACATTACAACATTTAATCAAGGCAAAAAAATGACTAATAAAGCAACAGAAGACAACAAGAGCCACATTTTTAAATGAGCACAGTTTCCAGACCATGAATATAACCTTATGAGATTTTCCAGGACTCATGACCTTAAACAAACGAAAGGTATAGATTTGGTCTCTTGTCATGGCTAGAATATACTCTCAGATGGTCTCCTAGGGCTAAAGGCTTTGATGATATTCCCTTATGTATCTCACTATATGCCTAGTGTGAAGCCAACTCTGTCTAGATCAGTCCCAGTCTCTGATGCAGCTCTTGACTCACCTTATATCAGGTGCCAAGTGTTCTTGCTCTCAGTCATGGTTGTCTGCATGTTGATAGCTCAGTTTGCCTGTTTCTCCTTGTGGTCATGAACTCTGGCAGAAACCTTTATTATGAAATCATTCTGGTGGGAAAACCTTTTCCTCTCTCCTTGTGCAAATACAGTAAACCTCTCTCCCGCTGCGGTAAAGGGGTAAGTCACAGAGTTTCACAAAGGTAAGTCCTTCACTGCTGGCTATGTTTTACATGATCTTTATAGCAACTCAATGAGGCAGTTAGTGAAAGTTCTATTATTCCATTTCACAGATGAAGAAACTTGGAGCCGTATATTTGTATTATCTCATTTTAACTGAGCTCTCACTACTTAGACCCTTATCTTCTTCCCTAATAGACTTGCTAATCCCTATCACTTCAACATCTCTTCTAAACCTTTTCCTCTTTCTTCAAACCCTTCATGCAGTCCCAAGTGGCTTTCTCTCAGCAAATTACACTACTTCCATCTTTACCAATAAAATAGGGAAATTTCATTGTGAATTCACTCATCTTCCCTAAGAGATGCTCTGGCATTGCTTACATCTTCATTCACTCTCTCCTCCTTTACTCTTATCTCTGCTTTCCAGTGGTATCCCTGGTCCTTATTTTCCTGAATTATATAGGAGTTTGCCTTATTGATCATTCCTTCTTTCTCATTCATATTCAGTCTGCTACCTAAAAATGGATTTAGGTTTCAGAGCTATAACTAGAAATTCTGATATCTGGGACAAAATTCAGTTGAATAGGGGGTGGGCAATGTGGAAGTCTGGGGTATGAACATCCCTATCCATGGCTGAAATAGACTAAAAAAAGAGGTCATGTGAGTTGAGAATGTTGGGGAACTGGGAAAGTAGGATCTTTGAAGGAGAGGAATAGTTTGGGAGTTGGTGAAGATGAAACCTATAAGTAAGGTATTAATGTATTGATTAATGTATAGATTGTTTCAGAATCTATAGATCCCATCTCCCCTCAACCTAAAAGAAAAACCTAAGGAGGATGGAGGAAATTTTACTATTAATCTGCAATGTTCTTTCCTGAGTACTATACTTCCCTTCCTCCCTCAGTTTTAACATAAAAACAAAATTGCCCCATTACTTTCTACCCCTCTTCCAATGGTATCTCCTATTGCCTTGAATTGTAGTTGTTTCTGCAGCAATGAGACTGCTATTGTGAGGGATAATTTATAGTGAAGTTTCCCCATTCTGAAAAATCAAATCTAGAATGACTTCAGTATTCACTAGGCCTAGGTCACCTGACTTTCCAGCACTCTGGGGCTTAGAGCAATGGAGACCCTCCCCAGTGCCACCTCAGCACAAGATACGCCAAATAAGGTTAAGACTGCTTTCACTGGACACCCACATGCTTCTGGGTCCTTTGTCTCAGAGAGAAATTCCCTGCTTAGGTTGTGGATCAGCCCCTCTACCAATGAGAGTGAAGGCCAGTTGAGGGGTTGAGTTTCTGCATTAGAAGATTATATAGCCATGGGATGGCTTCTACCTGTGGTTCTCTCCCTGCAGATGCCATATGGGCAACAGGGGCAGAGTCCTTTCTCGTGAGAAAGAATAAAGACCTTTTCTGACCTTAGATTCAGACTCTGAACTCTTTCATCTCACACACTATGGAAGGAGGATGTGTAGTCCCCTTCCATGGACATCTTTAAAGTTAAGATGCCCCCCTTTTCTGAATGGGGGTAATTTAAACTGAGTCTTCCTTTGAGGCAGGAAGATAGACTTATTGGGTTCTAGAGATCCTATCCACCCAGAGAGTCTGGAATTAAAAAAATATATTCCTTCTAATCATTAACAGGTCTATACTTGAAGCATTTCCAGTTTGGTAGTATTTGGTAAAGCTTATTTATACACTGGTGGCAAAGTTTTCCCAAGGGTCATTTCCTAATAAGCTTCCTCATCTGCAAAATGAAAGAGTTGAACCCTAGGACTTCTAGGGCCAATGTTAGCTCTAAATCTAAGATTCTGTGATCTTGGTACTTTACTGTAGTCCAGTGATGAGCGGTATATCTGTTGTTCATAAAACAGTATGACTAAATTCAGAGACTCATTGGCAGGTTTGTTATATAGATTGCTTTTATTTGACCACAGCAATCCTCAAGTATGATCTAATAACGTATTTAGAGGTTTTGATCAGTTGGTAGAGGGACATTCCTCTCCGTGTTGCATTCAGAGCTTTCTCTACCATGGCCCAGAAATCTCTTCATCCTGGAAGCTCACTCCAATCTTGGAATAAATACCTTGAAAGTCTCTTCCACCCCTTCCTCTAACTGGAAGATTGCTCCCTGAACCTCCATTTAATCAACCTCCATTTAAAGGCTATACCCAGACCAGCCATTTATTCATTTCTCACTAGACTGTAGTCTAGACTTTTACATTTTGCCACCTGGGCATGGTACCTTTCCCCAACCTCCATCCTTCCCTCCGAACTTCTTTTTATGTGTTGTCTTCCTCCACTAGAATGTAAGGTTCTTGAGAACAATGACTATTTTTCTTTCTGTTGGTATGTGTATTTTCAGGGTTTAGCCCAGTGCCTGGAACATAGTAAGCAATTAATAAATGCTTCTTGAGTTGATTTGACTACTCTCCATAGTGAAATATTAGATTCTTGAAGTATTGAAGTAAATATTTCTTTAGTAGGCACATTTGGCAGCATGGAATTGTGGATGGAGAGTTGACCTTGGAGTCAGGAAGACTTGGGCTCCAAGCTTGCCTCTGACACATACTACTTGTGTTACACTGAGTAAATCCTTTAACTTCCCAGTATCATAGGCAACCCTCTAAGAGTATATAACTTGCAGAGAATATTCCAACCTAAACTGATCAAAGCAGTTCCTCAAGGGAAGATTCCTATACCAATAAAATCACAGGTCTTGTCCCTATCCTTAAAGGGACATATGGGCACAGATTTAAAGTTGGAAGGTATCTTATAATTTATCTAGCCCAAACTCCTCATTTTTATATGTGAGGAACCTAGTGCCCAGGACAGGTGAAAAGACTTGTTCCAAGTCATGGTAGATTGGAGATTTGAACCCAGTTCCTCTGAATTCTTTTCCCTGCCCCACAATGCTTCATTATTCAATGACATAGATAAGAATTTTCCATTTCTGTGTCCCAGTGCCTCAGTGATGAGCACAATTGTAATCATGTTGAAATAAATGAAAAAAGACCACATAGATTTAGATAAAAGGAACCTCTGATCAATTCTAAACTTGAAGGAGAAAGCAACCCTACCTCCCTTTAATGAATTGTTTCATGATTTGCATAACACAGTAAAGAATCACTATTTTCCATTCTGTATTCTATCACAATGGGCAGTTAAGACTAATCACTGCTGTTAACTTTAATTTCATGATAAAAGAGATAAGATTCTTTGCGAGGCAACTGGATGGCACAGTGGATAGAGTGCTGGACCTGGAGTCAGGAAAAGCCTGAGTTCAAATCCAGCCTCAGACACTGCCTAGATGTATAACCCTGGACAAGTCACTTATTTGTCTGTTTCCTCAACTGTAAAATAGAGATAACAATAGTATTTAGCTAATATTGTTGTGAAGCTCAAATGAGCTAACATCTGTGAAGTATTCTGCATAGGGCCTAATAAATGCTTGTTTCTTTCCGCTATTTCAGATTCTACAGGCATTATAAGAAATAATTATGTTTGCACAGTATCTGATCATCAAACAAGAGTTTATTGAGCATCTATTATATGCAAAATCTTGCTCCTACTCATAATTAATTTAGAAAGGTGAAGATAGGCACAAAAACAATCAAAGGACAAGATAGCCTCTGATAAGCACCTCAGGAGGACATAAGTTTGGGCCTAAGATCTTTAGAAGTGACCAAGCTGGGACTAGAAGTCAATGTATCCCAAGTCACAAGTTCTATTCCTCAATGAACTTGTGATATTAGAGAAATCAAGTCACCACCCTCTCAATTTCCTTATCTCTCAAAGGAATACTGCCATACTGCCTAAGGTCCATCTAGATATTATGAGGACATTACTATTACTTACGAAACTGAGCAATCCTTCTCTAGTAACCCTTGTATTATACCTCTTTCCTACTTTGGGTCCCAGTGGAATTTGGGCTTGGAACACTAAATTCACATTTAGAGTGTAAAGTTTGCAAAACTCTTTCTCTCCACTGCCTGAGGTAGGTAGTATAACTATTAATATTAACTACATCCTTACAAAGGATTAAGAGTTTACAACAAATGACTGGCAGAGTGGGCCAGTTTTCATAGCCAATTCTCCACAGATGCCCTACACTCCAATTCACATATCCCACTGTGACAAGGGCTCTCAGGCCAGGCAGCACATAGGGCTTCAAAAGATAGCCCCAAAAGAGAGGCATAAAGGTAAGGGCTACTCAGGACACATCTCCCCATGATCTCCCCAGAACGCTGCTCTATGCTTAGCCCCAATCACCAGTTTTAGTTCTGACTCTATCAGATAAAAATCATTCTTGAAAATCTGCCATTCCCTCAATATCATTTTGTCTATCCATTCCATCACCTTCAAAATCCTAGGAAATCATTGCCATTTCTGCTCCCATACTACCCATTTACCACTTGATCCCTTGCAATCTGACTACTAACTTTCTCACTTCAATGAAACTACTCTCTCCCAGATTAACAGTGATCTCAACCTTTTAACTCACTCCTAATACTGTGCTCCCTGATCTCTCTGTATCTTCTGGTTCTCTTCCTACCCATCTGTATGGGATGAGTGAAAACTTCTCAATTCGGGGTTGTTAACTTTCCCTTCCCTCCCTTCTCCTCCATTGCTGCTGTCAATCACTTTTATCTTCCTTTGTCTGTTTTCATGCCTTGGTCGGACCCTCCCCTCTTCCTTTCTTGCTGTTCCAGTTGGGGAAGAATTTGGTGAAGTATGCCTCTCAACCAATGAGAGAGGAGACAGTCGGGAAGGGGGCTTGACTAAGTTAAATTATAAATTCTTGCACTGTCTTTTGTAACTTGCCTCTTCTCCATGACTCATCATGGAGATGACCGCCCTCTTCTCCCAGAGGAAGAGAGTAAACTCCTGTTCTTATCCTAAGAGATCTCTGTTTATTTTTTTTTCACTAAATTAAGGATAAAGGGTACTTTTTATCCCAAACTCATCTGACCACTCTCCTTTATTGGACCATCATCCATTTCCCACCCCGCTTAGCATGGGGTCTCTTGAGTCCTCTTCCCTTTCCCGTGGCTATTTTCATCAATTGCCATTGGGTTAAGTATAATCTCTATACAAATGACTCTGGTATCTCTGAACCCAGCACTAATCTCTTTCCTGAATATTAGTCCATGTCATACTGCCCAACTTGTCTTATTACCCACACCAGAAACCATGATGCCTTAGAGGTTTTAATCCTTTCATCTCTGTAACTTCTGCCCTGGGCCACTGCTTTATGGATTGGTGAATACTTGTCCTTCCACTATTTCTGGAATGCTCCAGCCATACCTCACTTCACTTCCTACTCCCCAGCTATTTCCCCTAAAATTACCAACTGTGTCACCACCACACCTGTACCCTTTCAAACACTTCTTATTTTCTCCTTATCCTAGTTTTGAAACCTTGATCAAGTTAACTCTGCCTTTGTTCCTGGAATGGATGTATCATGTCAGTCTACTATCCATTGGATCTGCTCACCATCTCAGCCGTTTTCTGGACCAAAGGTCTTCTCTCTGGTCACCACTTCTCCACGTGTATTGTCTTTCCTATTAGAATGTAAGCTCCTTGAGGGCACAATCTGTCTTTGCTTTTGTATTTTTTATCCTCAGTGCTTAATACAAGGTTTGGTACATGTAAGCACTTACCAAATACTTTTTAATTAATTCTTTCCTACTACAACCCTGTCTTTATTCAGATGAGGAAAGAAAGACCAAGGGAAATGACTTACTTATTTAAATGACATATGATTAGTGACAGAGCTAGGACTAAAGTCTCAGTCTAGTGTTCTGTTTTCCTATATTACCTTACCTTTCTAACTGACTGTTAGCAGTTGTTTCAGATGTTCAAGCCCCAGTGAGGACAGTGTGACAGAGTGACATTTTCCTTCTTTAACTATAATTCTAGCTAACACCTCAACTCTGGAGTATGCTCAATCCTTAGTCATCTCATTAGGTACTTATCCTACTGGGTAAACAATAGAACATATGGGCTTTGGACTTACATTGTGGCATCTTCCAAACTTACCTGGGTTCAATTTCCTGAAGTAGATTTTGGTTTAAGTCAAACTTCTCCATTCAAAAATCTTTGGTGCTTCTGTATCATCTAGCAAGCAAAGTTCAAACTTACTTTGTATCCAAGTTCCTCTACAACAGGGCATCAACTTACTATTTTCAGCCCCATGGTTCATAAATCTCTTTCATGTACTCCATGCTTCAGCCAGAAAGAAGTGCTTGCTGTTCCATCTAATGCATTCTACTCTCTTGTCTCAAAGCTTCTTGTCAAACTGTTTCTTATGTCTAGAATGTCCTTCTTCCCCCTACTTTACCCACTGAATTCCTAACCCATCCTATAAAGACCAATCAAAGCTAGTTCATTCATGAATCATTCTCTGATACCCCTATCAGTAATCATCGCCCCACTTTACCTAATGTAGCACTGTTTGGCAAATCAGCACAAAGTACTTGTGTGATATCATGTATCGTTTCTTTCTGATGTCTTATCCCCCTAGTAGACTGTAAACCTTATGGTGGCAAGGATCATCTCTTTCCTTCCTGGTTACCTGACCCATTTCTTTACACACAGTAGGACCCTAATAAATGTTTGTTGAAGTGCTGCGGCCTCCCTAGTCAAGACCTTCATCATGTCCTTCTCCAAGGTACTGAAACATTTTTATTTTCAGCAGGGCTCTTTACTACTAAAAATTAAGAACTGTGTAGAATATTATAGAATCTTGAAACTCAAGAGATCTTAAAAATCTTCTTAACAGGAAACTGGGGCTGAGAGGCAGGAAGAGCTACTTGAGTAAGATCACACAGTCCCTCTCTCCTGAAGGAAAATAAAAGAGAGTAACCTGTACATAAACCAAAGACAAGAGGTAACAAATTGAGCCAAACTTCAATTCAGTGTTATAGCTCTCTAAGGTGGGTGGTCCATGGAAACTTCAGAAGAGCTTTGCAAGCAAAGTAAAAATGATTTATTCTTAATCCGCCTTCCCTCACTTCTGTTACTTCTATGAGAACTTTTTAGGTTAAGTTCTAACTATAGCTTAATATAAAGGAAGAAAAGACAACTGCTAACATAATGAGATATGAGAAGCTCCAAGAAGGCCACAGGAGCCCTTATCCTGACCAAAAACTAAACCCTAATTCTTGTCAGAGACTGAGTTTTAATTCTGGCAACAAGTTTTCTCCTAATTATAACCACAAACTAACCCTGTATTCTGACTGTAGATTGACTGATCCCCCAATTTGGTCAGAGATAGAGCTCTACCTTAGCACATTCTTAACACTAACCACAAACTTAAACATAGTCCTAGACAACAGACTAAACTATGAAAGTTCTGTCCATAGATCGAGTCTCTTACCCTTTCATAGACTGAAACTTTTATCCCTGGTCACAGGGATTTAACCTCAGTCATAGGATTTGATCCCTATCCCTCATCATTAGGATTCCTGGAAAATGGCAGATAAGGTAAGAGAATGTGAATGGTTCAAAACAATTCCTCCCCTCCCAACTATTTGGGACAACACCTGATCTCACATCCTGCTGAGAGGATGTCAAATAGTTCAACGCACAAGTGTTACTTGTGCAAAGTACTAAATGTTCCACCCCAATATGATTATTGTTATAGAAATATGGAAAGGGAATAACAAAATCTCCATTTTCTGGGACTCTTTTTGCTTCTGTCCCCTTTCCCATGCTAATTGTCCTCTCCCTCTCCCATAAGCAATGATATAAATGCTGAAATGGTATTGAGTTGTCCAGTCACATGATAATAGCCTCTGAAGATTTATAAAATAGCTTGTATTTGGAAGCTCTTAATGCAGGGAATGTTTGGCACCATTTCTGGGAACCCAAGGCATTTATGCAATTTCCTTGCTGAATATTTCATGATGGACATTAATGCCTTTCTTGGTGTTTTTAATAACAAAACAGTACAAGTTCTGATAGGTTAAAATGTGGTGATTCTAGAAATACTCAGTACTACAAAGAAATGACTATTGTATATTTTCATAGCATTTTAAAGCTGTAAAACTGCATTAACGTTATGTCTGTGAGCTATTCATAGAGTCACACAATAGCAAGACAGGAAAGGACACTAGGGACAATCTAGTCCAACACACTAATTTTACAGAGGAAGAAACTGAGGCCCAGATAATAGTATGACCTGCATCAAACTGAACATTAATTGGAAGTTACTTGGCAATAACTCTGGAGTAAAAACATTTGTTCCTAATTTGAAAATATTCTCCATCAGGTCCCAAATAGCCAGGGCCCTAGATCCTCCCAATCACCCTGAAAACATTTGTTAGTCCTCAGCACTCACCAGGGTGGATTTCATGTGATGGGTCATGAAAAGCAGGCATATGAAAGGAGAGGAGCCAGATAATAGACTGGGCAAGTATTTTCTCAGATCAAACTGGCCTTGCTGCCAAGTTGGGATGAAAGGATGAAGTGTTTCCCTCTCTGGAGATATTTCTCTCTGTAACATGTTTTGACAATTTAATTTAGAAGTCACTGAGGAACAGAGACAGAATCACCTGGGGGGGGGGAGGGAACATCAGAGAGTTCAGTTGCCTTTGTGATGAATTAGTGAGATCACAAAAATGACATGATGACACAGAATAACGTTGGAGAATGCCCAGCTAGCAAGGGCCCCATGGCAATAGGCATAGGGGAGTTAGAAGATTGTATTTCATTCAATGCACTTGGACTTCATATACTACCATCACCAGCCCAATCCCTGTCTCTGTCTCTGTAATGAACACATCACAATAAATGCTTTTGAGGGGCAGCACAAGAAAGTGCATATATGTCATCACTTTGAAGATTTTTTTGACCCTTCTATGGCTATTGTCAACTTATTAAGTATAGACAGGGAAAAAAAACCAACCTCATTTATCCAAACGCTCCAAATTTTGAGTATGGGATTATAATGGATTTCCTGTTGTATAATTTAGGAAGACAAGGTCTACTGGATCAAGTAAATAATTTAAGGATCCCACCCTCCTCTCCCATTCTCATGAAACTCCCACTTGTAATATTAATGGAATATAAGATGTTTCCTGACCATTAATAGGTCTATATGCCCATCTGTGATACATCCTGAATCACATAGAGCCCATTGTGGGAGGAACTTGCTTAAAAAGAAGTTAGCTTAGGGAAGGCTTGTTTGTAGGACGTCTTTCACAACTTTTGGTACTAACCTAATTAGGCACTGAGTCACCATGGTTGTGATGCCTTCTGGTTCTGAGAAGTGTATATATACTCTGAGTTGGTATTTTGCTTTGGGGGTTCACTTATGAGAAGTAGACTCTTGTGATTTACTAGTCATGACTCTGAAGAGCTGTATATTCAGGATCCCCTCCCTACCCAGACTGCTCAGATGTGAAGGCTTTCTCTCCTGCTCAGATGTAAAGGCTCTCTCTTGTTCCAGTGGTGTATGTGAGGTATATAGCAATATTGCTTTGATTCTGGCAGTTAAGAGTCCTGTCTGTTGGTCTTTATGCTAATATCTCTACTTGTATTTTCTCTGATGTTCAGGGTGCTGACTCTTTCCCTGAACTAGCAAATGTAATTAAAGTAGATTATCGACCCCTTAAAAGTTGCTTTCTTTTTAGAAAAGCAGATCCAAGAACCTGCGCTAGCAGCCATCCTGGGTGTGCCAGGGTGCTTGCTGTTACACCACTGCACACTGATCTCAGATTACTATCAGACAGGGAAGTGATCTGGCAGTCATGCACACTCTGCAGAGAATGACTATATTGAATAATCATTTAATATCATTATCCTTCCAGAGACATATACATAATAATAATAATGATAACTAGCATTTATATGGTGCCTACTATGTTCTGGGTACTAAATACTTTACAAATATTGCTTCATTTGATCCTTACAACACTAGGAGGTAGGTGCTATTATCACCCCCATTTTACATTTGGGGAAACCGAGGCAAATAGAGATTAAGTGACTCACCTAAGTTCACACAGCAAGTAAGTGTCTGAAGCTGTATTTGAACTCAGGTCTTCTTGACTCCAGCTCCAAGGCTCTAGTCACTGTGCCACCTAGCTACCTCACCTGGTTATGTTTTAAAAGATGATATATTAAATCAGGTGATCATCTTGGTGATGTAGTAAAGAGCACAGTAATAATTTTTAGAAATTTTTTAAAAAATAGAGTTTCAGAACTGTAACGGATCTTTGAGCTCATTTACATATAGTTTCATTTTACAGATGAGTAAACTGAGGCCCAGAAAGTGAAAATGACTCAACCAAGTTCACACAGCATGCTTGGTAATAGAGCTAGAACTAGAAGATCATAAGCCTCTTGGGTCCTAGTTCAGTATTCTTTCTACCAAAACAAAACATGTCTCAAAACCCCCACCTCCCACCAGACTAGCCTCACTCACTCCGATCTCATATTTGAACCATATCTTCCCTATTCTCTCCTTTACTCCTTTCCCCTTTTGTCACAGACTGAGATACTCAATGTTCTCTGCATCTTTCTGCATTTATTGATGTCTTGTTTTGTCTCTGCCAAAAGCTGCCTTGCTGGAGACAATCATATGAAACTGCTCACACTGGGGTGGGGGTGGGGCAGGACTCAAACCGCTCAGTTGGTACCATTCTGGGTTCTCTGCTAAGAAGAGAATGACCATCCACAACTTAAAGGTAGAAGGTGAGCAGTTTGATTAATTTGGGGATCACATGTCTCAGAATGAATCTAGGCCCCAAATCAACATTTCAGTAGACAGCCTCTTCCTCTTCGCCCTGACCCAATTCATTTTGGATCCCTCCATTTCCTCATCAGTAAAGTGAAGATAATACTACTTACTACATTGAAAAACATTGTTTTGTTAATTTTAAAGTACTATAGAAATGTGAGCTATTACTGTCATTCAAGTTTCCTGGGGGTTAGGGATAGAGATATGTGAAAGGTTGGGATGGGTGGATGACCCAGAAAAATCTATCTGACTGAGGGTGCATAGAACCCACATCACTATACTCTCAGCTACATGGGGCTGAATGAGACCCCTCACATCTTGTGGGCTCTTCTGCAGCTATTCTTTCCTTAATTTAAAAAACTTGATGTATTTGCAATGCAATCTGATCTATATGTTTCTGATTCAATTAAGCTAAAATGACTGGTAAGCACCAGTTAGAGTCAGTGAAGCCTTGTCAGCTTCCATCTATAAACTTTTTAGAGTATTTTTCCTGTTTGCACACAAAGTCACATACTGTCTATAGAAAATTGCATTGTAATCCAGAGTCCTTCAAAATTAAAAACAAGGACCTGCCCAACAGCACACTGAAACAGGTACCAGGATTCTAATCCATCATATCAAATATTTCTTCCTCTGCTTTTTATACCTGTCCACATGGCTGAGCTGCAATTCATAGGATCCCTTCCACCCCTATATCATCCTTAGTGTTGAAACTAATTAGTTATCACTAACATGTTAGTGTTTTGGCATCCTTGCCCCCAGGAAGAAGTTTGGTTTAAAAGAGGAACCTCATAGAGAGCAATGCTTTTCCCAAAGGAATAAAGTTCTAATGGCAGAAAAACAAAAACCTTATGCTTTGGGTATGGGAGATTATATTTTAGAGCAGGGGCTTTTCCAGCATCCCTCAGGATGGCTTTTCATTGGACTATATGGTAATTCATGTAGCCTTGCCAGGAAAGACAGCACTTAGATTCATAATAGATTCGCATCACAATAGAATCATTAAAGATGGAAAAGTTCAAGCCCTTCAATTTACAGATGAAAAAAATTGTCCTCAAAGAAATGAAGGTGGTCACATCGCTGCTTTGGCAAAAGATGGGACTTGAATTCAGGTCTCTTGACTCTGTGTTGGTGCTTGCTTTTCCACACTCTACCTAACCAGATTGATTTTGCCTTGCAAACACACCGAAAGCTTCCTGTTCTGTCACTGACTCAATGTGTAGCCTTGGTCACTTTTCCTCTGCTGGCCTCCCTTTCCCCATTTGTAAAATGTGGAAGGGTTGGCAAGGTCTCTTTTCGATGACTTCTAGCTCTAACATTCTTCAATTCTATTTTCTCCAGATGTCCTGTCTGCAACTTGGATAAGCTAACTCCAATTGGGTGGTAGTGTCTTGGGAAGCTCCGTGGCACAAAGAGCTATTATTCTTCCTATATTTTTGTCTTTTGTTGTTTGTTGTTGTTGTTCCAGCCAGGCTAGAATGTTGGGGCCAAGCCCAAAGTATGAGATTGAATAGGGATAAATGCAAAAAAAGCCTTACTCTTGGGTTCCAAAATATTACGACTTCTTTCATCTGTAAAATGAGAAAGCAGGACTAGGTGACCTCTAAGGTCTTTTTATTTGCATGTATGAACCAATGACATGTGGTTTCAATGATGTAAGAAATTCCCAATATGGAAATTCTATTCACCACTGAAGGCTGGCAAATGATCTGTAATTTTATATCTTTGCTGCTTGGGACACTGGAAGGTTAAATGACTGACTCATGGTCCTACAGCTAGTATGTATTAAGAGGCAGAACTTGAATCTGGATCCTCCTGACTCTAATGCCAGCCCTCCCAACGCTATTCCAAGCTGCCTCACAGCTTTCTCATAGGTAGGATTAATTGATTAAAAGGATTACTGGGGGAGGGGTGGGTCCTAGGTGGAACAGAGAATAAAGCACCCTCCTAAGGACCTGAGTTCAAATCCAACCTCAAACAATTAGCACAAAATTAGTTGTGTGGCCTTGGGCAAGTCACTTAACCCCAATTGCCCTACCTTCCTCCCTCCAAAAAGCAAAAAAAGAAAAAAAGGATTACTGGGTACCTTTCCACTTATTTTTTCTTAACAAATATAGAAATCTTTATGAAATACAGTCATGTAGGGGCAGCTACGTGGCACAGTGGATAGAGCACTGGTCTTGGAGTCAGGAGGACCTGAATTCAAATTCAATCTTTGACATTTAAAAACTGTGTGAGTTGAGCAAGTCACTTAACCCCGATTGCCCCCACATACACAAAAAATAAAAATTACAAATCACTCATTTCTTCATTTTAAGAGGTGATTTAGAGCAAGACAAAAGAAATACAAATTCTTTAATCTGCCCTTGACCTTGGTTTCCCTATCTGCAAAATGACAAAGTTGCTCTCTAAGGCACTCCTTCATCATATCCCTCGGGCCTACTCTGCTTGTGCCAAGACCAGCCCAGGGATTCAATAGATGGTGCTAGCTGATGGGCTGACTCTCAGTTAGGCAGAAGTCCTCCTGTCACAAAGCAAATACATTTTCCTCCCCATATTTAACATTCTGTATTGAGATGAAGGCCTCCCATCGTGCTTCTAAACATCCTGCCAGCAGCTATAAATATCCACAGCCCCTTACAGATATTTCCATGAAATTCTCTGGCTGTCTTCTGATGGCTGTAATGGGGTTGTTTATGGATGGCCCTTCTACCTCGATTTCCAGCCTTCATAAAAAGGACGCTAAACTCCTCTTTAACTACCCCATCAGCAAAGCCCCCACCCTCTAGCAGAGTCATTCCAGAGCGGGGATGGCATTAGACTGTCCGTGGGGGGATGCTGTTCTCATGCTATGATGTTTTTATTTTAAAATGCATGGAATTTCTAAGCACAAGCTTTTAAGGGGGTGGTCAGGAGCAGAAACAAGGTTTTGTTTTTTAAGTTCCACTTCATTGTATGCTGAATACTAACAAACAATATACAAATCATTTTCACACACCCATACCCTCTTTCTTCCCTCTCTCTGCCATGCCCAATTGAAACCAAAAGAAAAAAAAAAGCAAGTGGCCCTTCAAGGTCAATTCTAGTGGAAAGAAGCCTAGACCAAGAGTCAGGAGGCCTATAATCTAAGCCTGACTTTGCCACTAACTTATGGTGTTGACAGAATCCTAATAAAGTTGCCCCCAGCCCGAACCCTCTAACTTCATTACAGGCCTGGCCCCACTGAACAGCAGGCCCAATGTACCTACCTAACCCCCTCCCCCACAATATCCTAACTTCTTCATATATGCCTCACTGCTCACTGAAACGACAGGTGTGTCCCTGAACTCTTAGCTCCCACAGAAACAGTGTGTCCATGTGATGGGAACTTAGCTACTGCCTCTACCTGGTCACTGCCCCTAGAACCATTCGCACAGAAACAGGTGTGTTCTTGTATTCAATCACAATCATACCATCCATCTAGCCCAAGACAGGACCACAATACCTAACTATCCATCTTAACCAGACAGGACCACAATAGCTAGGAGGGCAGCACGACCAGAATATTTAACTACCCAACCATAGATGGGACTCCTCCTCCATTACTTAATCCCTTAACAAATTCCTCCTGCCTTTTTAATATTAATGATATTCCTCTATTCTATGTAAATTTCTGTTATGTAATTGCATCTTTACCCTATAAAAATCCATCTTGTTTTCTCTGAACTTGCTTGTTCCTCTTGGAATTTAGCCCACTTCATGAGAGGCGTCAGTCTCAATAAATGCCTATGCTTGGATTGGAGGTGATCTGACTCTGAATTCTTTGAGACAGTTCCACCACAACACGTCATGAAACCCCAACAGCTTTTGGGTGGGCAGAGGCCCCACCTCAACAGTTTTTGGTGTCCCTGGGTTTAAGTCACAACAGTGTGATCTTGAGTAAGTCTCACTTCTGTTCAAATTTCCTCATCTGTGAAATGGGTATAAAAACTTTACTTGCCTTCCTTACAACATACAACTACTAATGACAATATGAAAAATGAATAGTATTTTGTGACAGTTTAAAAATGCTTTTGAAATTGTGAATCTACTTATGGGGAGAAAAGAGAATATTGTTTTCATTAAGCAATGAATCGATCTTTCTATGAATTGGGCTTAAAGTCCTGACTCTAGACACTGAGAATAAGTGATGGGGATATTCACAAAGAAAGTAAATATTGGGTCTACTTCCAGGTCCAAAAAAGTCCATAGGGGATCCATTCCCAAAGAATATGTGAATTTGACCACAAATCTCTTGGGTGACTGGTTGTTGATTGTTTATAGCCATCATAGATTTGGGTTAGTCTGCTCCCCTCTCTGGGCCTTACTTTCATCATCTGTAAAATGAGGAAATTTGAAATTAATGATCGCTGCAAATTTTCCAAGAAAGGCTTATCCGTCTGAGATAAGCCTACCTGCAAGTTCTGACTGTCTGTCTGAATTAGTCCAAATGTCCTCTAAGATCTCTTTCACCCAAGATTCTAGAATTCTAATTTAAGTTAGATACTCATGTTCGGTATGGGGAAAAAAGGCAAGTAGATTTTAGCTGGATGGAGAAAGGGACATTGCCTAGAAACCATAACAAGAAGGTACTGCTGTACCCTTCAACCTCACATTGGCTCTTTTTTTTTTTTTTAGCTTTTTGGAGGGGGGAAGGTAGGGCAATTGGGATTAAGTGACTTGCCCAAGGTCACACAGATATTTTAAGTGTCTGTGTTAAGTGTCTAAGGCCAGATTTCAACTCAGGTTCTCCTAACTCCAGGGCCAGTGCTCTATTCACTGCACCCTCAGAGAGTTAATAATCCAGGGAGAATAGCGCAAAGAGTATTGTATTTAGAATTAAACAGAATAATAGGGCCTGGGCTTGAATTATTGCTCTGTTATTTACGACCTATGTGACCTTGGGCAAGTCATGTAACCTCTCTGTGCCTCACTTTCCTCATCTGTTAAATGAGAAGGTTGAACTCAATGGCTTCTAACTCAAAATCTATGACCCTCTTATGTGACAAGTCACTTCTCTCTAGTTTCAATTTCTTTATGTGTAAAATGAGACAGATTGAATCTGAATTATCTCTAAGGTTCCTCCCAGCTCTAAATCTTATGCTCCTAGAAGGAGTTATTAACATAGAGTTTATGAATTTGTTTTTTTTTCTTTTTTTTTTTTTTTGGAGGGCAGTTGGGGTTAAGTAACTTGCCCAAGGTCATACGGCTAGTTTTTTGTGTTAAGTGTCTGAGGCCGGATTTGAACTCAGGTACTCCTGACTCCAGGGCCAGTGCTCTATTCACTGCACCACCTAGCCACCCCTATGAATTTGTTTTTTAAAAATATTTTGATGATCATATGGTTAAAGGTTTCCTCTGTAATCTTAGGTACTTTACCTTATGGATTTAAAAATATAATTCTGAGTAGAGGTCCAGGCTGCTCAATTTTCACCAGGGTGCTAAAAGAACCTGGGACCAAAGAGACAACAACGAGAAGAATCTCTGCATAAAGTTTCAGATCAGAAAAAAGATTTTAAATAGGAAAAAAGGAAAGGAAATTAGCAACTGTGTAATAAACCAGGACTTAGCATATAGGTAAATATGCTAAGCTGATGATCAGCTTGAGGGGCCAGGTTAGACACAGCAGACATCCCAGAAATATCAGGTCTTGAAGATCCAAGCAGTAGACTTAGGTCACTGGAGCCAAGCTGGTTGCTTTCATTAGGCTTAAGGAGAAAAAAATGAGAACTAATTCAGAGGAATGGCTGCGATGATGAATAATATATGAATTAATAAGAAATAAACAATGAGAAATCTGCTTATGCAAATGGTAGAAGCCCCCTGGGAAGATATTGGTTTAGCTTAACATTCTATCTCCACCGCCCTCTGGCCCCATTTCCCTTGTCCTTCTCCTCAGATACAATGTTGTCATACTTTTTGCTTCTGTTACACATGCATTTAACTGATCTCAATCAAACTCCTAGAATGTCAGGGCTGGAAAAAGTCTTAGAGATGACCTAGTCTAGCCTCCTACCCCATACAGGCAGGGAATGCTTCTACAACATCCACGGAACATGATCAGAGGGCCATAAGACCCTAGAACGTTAGAATTGGAAGGGATCTTAACTTAATTTATTCTGATCCCTAAATTTTCAGCTGTCAACTAGCATTTACTTGAATAAGAGGACGTTGAACTTAGACTTGTAACCTAGTCTTAGCTTTGGCACTTGACCTTCATGCAACCTTCATCTTTCTTGGTCTCACTTTCCTCATATATCCAATGAGGGGGTTGGATGAGATGATCTCTAAATCCTTCCTGCTCTAACATTCAGTGATTCTGTGACTTCCAGAGATTGCTCTCTCCCACATCTTATAACTAGAGAAAAGGAGATCTAGTGAGGGAGAGTTACTTGCCCTAGATCAGTGGTTCTCAACCTTCCTAATGCCAAGACCCTTTAATACTTGTATGTGGACATATCTGCATGTGGGTGGACCCACCTGGAGACGATAGAGAAGTGGTGTCTCCGTTCCTAAGACCATCGGAAATATGCGTTTTCTGATGGTCTTAGGTGACCCCATTTGACTCCTAAATCAGT
>CM053595.1:115311972-115345668 GCA_028646575.1 Pseudocheirus occidentalis | reverse complement strand
TCTTCTTCTTCTTCTTCTTTTCTCTCTCTCTCTCTTTCTCTCTCTCTCTCTCCCTCTCTCCCCCCTCACTCTCTCTGCTCCTCCGTCTTTCTCTGTGTGTCTCTTGTCTGTCTGTCTGTCTCTAAAATCAAGTCCAACCCTCTGATATTATGTAATGAGATCCAAAGAAAGGAAGTGACTGGCTCCAAATGATGCAATGGTGAAGTGAGGGCTAGAAGCATGATTTTCTGACCCAGTCCCATGCTCTATCCACTAAAGCTGGTTATTTTTTCTTCTCCACTCATAGCCCTGGAGCTTGCCTACTTCTCTGCATCTCTGATCCCTCTGTTTCAACTAGCAAATTCAGAAATGACCCGTGAGCATATAGGATGGAAAGGAAAAGGAAATATTTTCCTTTGAATAAAAAAATGGAAAAGAAAAGCTCCTCCAGAGCCTTTGCCCGCTCCCCAATTAAGAGAACAAATACTTTCCAGGGTGTGGATTCCAGGACAGTTTACCTGCCACATGCTGACTTCCCAGTCTGTGGTCTTTTAGCTTGAGCACAGCCCCTCTTATACAAGCCTGGTATTCAATTCATGCCCTTGGGCAAAAAGGGGACAGGGCATGTGGATAGCTCTGTGCAGCCTCTCCCCACAACTGCAGGCACAGATAAAAGTATGTGCCTTAATAATGGAACAGCTGGTGTCATCTACCTATGGACCAGATGGTACCTTAATGGCCCTCCAAATTACCACTGGGGCAGGTAAGGTAAGAGAAAGGTAAGCAAAGAGAGGGGTTTTTCAGTACCCTACTACTGCTAGAAATGGACATCTTTACAGAAAATTCCTACTCTGGTGCTGACTATGGAATTGGCACTCACTGGACCTCAAGAACTGAGCCAAGGTCCTTTCTTAGTACCAACAAAAAGGAAGCACACTGCAAATTGCTGACCCAGGCAAGTAGTCGTATGCAAATCATTTCTTTTCAAGGGAAGAACTCATTGACTTACCTTTGTCAACTCAGGCCCAGCCAGGTTCCTAAGGTATCTCTTTAGCCAGTCCCCTATTTAAAGGGACCTCTGTTTGTCCCAGATAAAGTAATCTCCCGACCACCAATGGGGCACCACCAGGCAGCCATCTAGTTCCTGGGGCGACCTCATTGTTCAGGACTACTGTTGGACAAAAACGCTCCTACTGATTTGCTCAATGCAGAGGGTGATCTATAGAAAACTGAAGGGGGCTTCATGTATTAACCCCAGCCCCATCTCTAGCCTTGAGTGGTCAGCACCCTATGGGGCATTGGTCAGAGTAGACAATTGTATTTCCTGGCCCCCTTCAGGCTAGGACTCCCATGCCTTGTGCCACTCAGCTCCTTCTGAAGTTGGGTGATAAATGCAAGCTTTTAAGCCAGAATGGATTGATTATTAATAGCTTAGATACCAGTTACAGGAACTGCAATAAAACTAGATTTTAATTCCCCTCTCTATTATGAGAGCTCATGTTTCAGTCAATCTGGAGACCAGAAGACTTTTTTTTTTCTTTTTGGAGGGACAAAGTGATTAGATTTATTGCAGCTATAAAAGCTCATTGATGCACTTTAGCAAGACTTTCTATCTGACTAGTTTTAAAGGAAAGTGGGCATGGTGGGCTTGAAGTGGGCTAGTGCTGGTACCCTTGTTCAGATAGCACCTTTGCTGGGTGGTCAGCTGCTCTAGGGGTTGGTATTAGAGAGACATCAGGCAGATTGGCATGCCAATCAATGTCAAAAACATCCCCTAAACTCATCCTGGGGACTGCTTCCCCCAGCCTGGACAAGAAGGATCAATGGGCTCATAGACTTGGGGCTAGAAGGGACTTCAAATAGCTTTGAGTCCAACCACCTCATTTATAAATGAAGAGGAAAGAGGGTTTGCCTTGCTCAGTCTCACACAGATAGGAAATGTCATGGGAAGAATTTGAACCCAGGTCCTTGGAATTCAGATTAACCACTCTTTTAGACTGTACTATGCTGAATTCGCACTGCATCCTAGGAGAGATTGGCATGGATGACTGATTTCCCCAATCCCAATTCTTATATAAAGTATGGGGGAGAAGAAAGGGGCAGTCTCCCAGACTGTCTCAAACAAGAGTCAATGACTTGTATAATTGTAGAGCCCCTAAGAGAGCTGTATTTCAACAGTTCCAGTTTATAAGCGGGCAAACTCTGGACCATAGCAGCAAAGTAACAAGTCTACTTTGTGAAAGAGGTAGAAACCAAGGTACACCATAGACAGCCATCTCTAGAGAATTCCTGTCAGCAAGCTCTGCACATCAGCATGACCAAAGCCTCTCCATTACAGCAGGTGGCACATGCCCGTAATCCCTGCAACATCTAGTAGATTTCTTGAGTTGTAGTAGGGCTAAAGCTGATTAGTTGTCTACAACAAATTTGGCACTCACATAGTGAGCCTCCAGGAATGAAGAGGGGGCACCAACAAGTTGTTGGAAGGTGGGGCAAACCAGCTCAGGTCAGAAAGCATCTGGACCAATCAAAAGTGGGATTTGGTGGCCACTGCATTTCCAATCGAGGTGAGATAGGAAGACACAATTTCTAAGATAAAATAAAATAAAATCCCCTGACAGAGCACATGAAGCTCATGCACTAAGGAAAGAAGAAACAAATTACCTACAACTGCAAGGTCAATACCTTTCGGGTCATTGTTCTTGCCAAAAAAAAAAAATCCCACTTCAATCACATTCTAGGCTCAGTGTCAAGACACTAGGCACTGTCAGTAAGCTGAGAAGGCCAGATCCACAGGGGAACAATAACTAACAATGACTACGTGGGGGGGCGCGGCCCCCATCTGCTGGTTCATTTTGTCTGCCTGGAGGTAAATGGGCAAGCTCCATTCTCTAGGCTCTGCCGTGTGCATAGCGATGATCTACCTAGGTAGTTTCTGCTCCCAAGACAACCAAGTGGATTAAGAGAGCTGAGAAAGCAGGCACAAGCCCACCCCTCTCTGGACCTGTGGGATAGCCTTACCTGAACGGTGTCAGTGCCAGAGGTGCTGACAGAGACAGAAAGGGAGCCAGTTTCCTTCCTCCTCCTCAGAATCACATTCACAACCTGACAATGGAACCCTAAGGACCATCTCTCGATACAGCATCACCTTCCTAATTAGCTGGGCTTACATCAGCAAAAGTCTGAACTGTACAGTATCTTTATAGACAGGCAGTTTTAGCATTTTTGAACTACATACACTACATACAAGTCAAAATGGGGCTGTGGAAGGGGAAAAGCAGAGGTCCTGCTTTAATGAACAGATAAGAATTGTTATAATTAGCATATCAAAGCCCCAGCCAGAGCAGAGTTGGGGGGGCGTAAAGGGGGGTAAGGGAAGATGGCCTGCTTACACAGCAGTTACATTGTTTGGGTGTAAATAGTACAGCTAAAAAGCCTGAAAACAGTTAGTTCTTAGAAACGTTCCCCTTGAAATCTTGTTCATACCATTAACTTGCTTAGCAAAACCTTTTTTCAGAGATAAGCACAAAGGCAAACTTCAGCCCATTCCCTGGAGGAACACAAGTTCAAATTATTGAGGTTTTTATTATAGGAGGAAAGAGAAATCAAAATTGCAGGTGACCCAAAGGGCAAAGGAAAGACAAATGGAAACACTTGGACTGTAGCATGTTAAACACATTGACATGTTTACAAGAAATGGTATGAAAGACCTCATCAAAGACCTGTATGTCCAGAAAAGGATGGCAGTCAATTATGTAAAGAGATAGAGGGATGTCTCTGGCATGACACTGGTGACCTTGTAATATTAAAGGAAATAGAAGAGGGTTCCAGTGTCCTAGGATCATGGATTTAGAACTGGGAGGAACCTTAGGGGCATCTCATCTAGCACTTTAATTTTATAGATAAGGAAAGATAGGACCAAAAAGGTAAAGTCACAAGGGGCAACTAGGTGGCACAGTGAATAGAGCACCAGCCCTGGAGTCAGGAGGACCTGAGTTCAAATCTAGCCTCAGACACTTAACACCTACTAGCCATGTGACCTTGGGCAAGTCACTTAACCCCAATTGCCCTGCCCCCGCCAAAGTAGAGTCACTTGTTAGCAGAGCCAAGATTCCAGTCCATGACCTCTGACATCAAATCTAGCGTTTTTTCCACTGTACTACATGTTATTGCATGGATCCTCCATAGAGGATTTGAGAGAAAGCAGAAAGGCTTGGAAGAATTGTGACTTGTTCTGGTGGATGGCATGCTCTCACCTCTGGGAGCACAGATCCATCCGAGGATCTGAGTTAAGAGGAAGGGAAAAGCATCTGGCATAACGGAAAGAACACTGAAATGGGTTCTAGTTCTGGCTCTGGCTCTGCCTCTACTCACCGCCTAAACTTGGGCAAATCACTTTCTTTCTCCAAGCCTCAGGCTCCCCCTATGCAAAATAACAGTTTAATCAATCCGTCAATAAGCATTTACTGAATTCCTACTCACATATGTACCAGATATTGTGGTATGCACCAAGGACAATAAGGGCAAAAGTGAAACAGTCCCTGCCCTCAAGGACCTTACATTCTCTAGAGGGGATGACTTACATACACACAAGCATATTCAAAATGTGTGTATGTGCATACAAGGTAATGGGGGGAGGATTAAGGGAGTAGCTGGCAAGAAATTAAGAAAGGCTTCATGTAGGAAGTGGTATTTGAGCTGAGCTTTGAAGAAAACTAGGAATTCTAAGAGGTGGAGGGGAGGAGGGAGGGCATTCCAGGCATGTGGGATAGTCTGTGCAATGGGAGATGGAATGTCCTTTGTGAGAAACAACAAGGATAGTTTGGCTGGGACATGGCATTCATGAAGGGGAGTGATGTAGAAGGCGGCTAGAAAAGCAGATTGAAACTAGAGGGGAAAGCTTTTAATGCCAAACAGTGGAGTTTTTATATTTGATCCTAACAGTAACAGAAAGTCACTGGAATTTATTAAGCAGGAGAATGAGATAGCAAATACCATCTTAGGAAAATCACTTTGGAAGATGTGGAAGATGAACTGGAGGGGGCCAAGATGAGGCCGGGAAACTGGTCAGGAGATTTGTGCCGCAGTCCCAGCTTAAGATGATGAACCAGGCTGGTGGCAACGTAAGAAGGGAAAAGAGGCTGGATGTAGGAGGTCTTTTGGAGGGAGAATAGACAAGTCTTTGTGACTGACCGGATACATGGTGTAAGGAAGAGGGGAAAGTTGAAGGGGAAACAGGTTGAGAAATAGCTAGAGGGATGATGGCAGAAATGGGGGAATTCAAAGCACAAGTGGGTTTGGATGGAGTTGGACTAAATTTTGCCCCAAGCTGCCTTCTAGGAAGTCTCTAATTTTAAAAGATCATGCAAAGGAGGGAGACAGTGATAGATAGATAGCAGGATACATAGGGTAAACCGGGAGACAGATTGTAGAAGAAAGAACACTGAATTTGGTATCAGGGGACCTGGGTTTCAATCCTGGCACTTGCTATCTGTGTCACCTTAGGCATGTAGTTTCTGGGCCTCAGTTTTGTCATTTGTAAAAGGATCAGGTTGGACTAGATGGCCTCCAAGCCATCTTCTAGCTCTGGTATTCTATATTCCAAGGCCCCATCCAGTCTAAAACTGCTGAGAAAGCAGGTGGTTGTTATTCAGTTGTATGCAACTCTCCACGGTCCTATTTGGGGTTTTCTTGGCAAAGGTACTGGAGCAGTTTGCCATTTCCTTCAGCAAACAGTTAAGTGACTTGCCCAGGGTCACACAACTAATAAATGTCTGAAGCTCCATTTGAGCTCAGGAAGACGAGTCTTCCTGATTCCAAGCCCAGTACTCTATCTATCCACTGTGCTACCCAGTTGCTGAGCTAAGGGTAAAAGCAAAAAAACAGAACAAAACAAAAAACCAACCCCAAAGAAACGAGAAAAGTCTCAAATATGAACTGATCTCCATTGCCAGTATGCCCTGAATTTCTGACTTCCTGATTCAGGTCTCCAGAATGAATCTGTATGCTCACTGTCTCCAAGTCAGGCTTCCATACAGTTTCCTGGATGTGTAAAATCCCTTCCTTCACTATGCCAAAAGTTCCCACTGTTCTTCCTCTCCCTGCTATAGTTTCCAACAAACTCTCCAGCTCTTCCTCTTTTCCTCTACTTGATTCTTCTGCCAAAATTAAGTGATAAGATACAACATTTAGAGCCACTTTCCCAGTGCACACTGATTAACATTCCTCCCTGCTTGATGCATAGCATTCTAATGGGGATCCTTAGCATCCCCTCAAACGTACCCTGGGCATTCTCCAACCTACTTTGCTACTTGCAGCTGCTCCTACTGACTGACTTGTTTTCCCTTTTCATGGTTCTACATTTATCCAAATCTTTACAGAGCTTTCGAGTCCCGGCTCAAGTCTTACCCATCGGATGAAGCCTAGTCCTTATCACTCAGCTCCCAAGTCTCTCCCACCTGCTCACACTCTGCCTGGCGTCACTTAACTCTCTATCTGTAGTTCCTGGGCAGCCAGGCTGCAGCGGGTGGAGTGCTAGGCCTGGAATCAAGAATGACCTGAGTTCAAATTTGACCTCAGACGCTTCTTAGCTGTGTGACCTTGGGCAAGTCATTTAAACTCTGTCCGCCTCAGTTTCCTCAAGTATAAAACAAAGATAATAATAGGACCTGCCTTCCAGGGTTGTTGTCAGGATCTAATAAGATAATATTTGTAAAATGTTTAGCCCAGAGTCTGGTACATAGGAGGTACTTAATAAATGGCTTATTTCCCTCTTTCTTGTTTCCCCAGTTAGACTATAGACATCTCTAGGGCAGGGACAAATAACACAAAATGTCTTAGGTTTATTCTGAATAGCACCCAACATGGTGCCTTATGCACAGTAGGCGCTGCTGAATGGAAGGAGTCTGAATATGTGGTGGGATGGAGCTACACCGCTGAGCAACTGAGGGATGGTTTTTAGATGGAGGGGGGACAGCAGTGATCCAAGATCTTGGGCATTCCACTTTATGGTCTAGTCTTCTTTCCTTTGTATTCTAGGCTTGGATTTATCATTGAGAATTAGGAAGGATCTTAGAAGGACCAAATGTGCCCGTCTCACTTAACAGATGAGCAGCAATAGCTAGCATTTACATGGCACTTTAAGCCTTATAGAGGGCTTCACATTATCATCTCTTTCAATCTTCACAGCAATCCTATGAGATAGATGTGATTATTATGTACATTTTGCAGATGGGGAAATTGAGGCTGGGGGAGGTCAAGTGACTTGCCCAGGGTCATACAGTTAGTAAGTGCCTAAGGCAGAATTCCATCAGGTCTTCCTGATTCCACGTTATCTAAAGTACTACATCATCAGAGAGTGAGTGGGATTTTAAGGGCAAGATTTTAACTGAAGTCTTCCTAACTTCAACCAGTCCCAGTGACCTAGTGGATATGACTTTCATCCTGGTGATGAGAGGACAAAAAAGAGAACCCCAAACTTCCCTCCCAGACTCATTGCCTGCGAGAGGTATGACTGGAAATACTGGAAATATACTGGAAATCATTGGAGTCTCAGAGTAGAAAAGAGCTCAGGAAGGAGGAGATGAAGATCCTTTAGGTGGGGCGGGGGACTAGGATTGGCCAGTGAGGACCCAGTTCTTATGGGCACATGCAGCATATGACGAAGCCATCCCTGCATAGTCTGCGAGAACACACAGTTACTATTTCCCATCTGCTCACTACAGGAAGAAGAGGAGCCTTTGGATTGCCTGCTGAGCTGGAACTGAGAATGCTTCATGCTCACCAGGATCTAGCCTTCCTTTCTTGCCTGAGCTCCAGTAAGCAGAGAGGCCTTAGGCTTTTATCTGTCTGCCTATGCCACAGATGCGTGACCCATGAAGGTGAACCACCTCTGCTCTTGTTTCTTTCCATTTATTCCTTCCTTCTCTTATGGCATGAAGTACTGGACTAGACTGGGACCTTGTGAGTTTTGGAAAGTTGGGAAAGAGAGCCTCCAGACATTGGGGTTGTGCTCATTTATTGTCTGGGTGAACTTAGTGGGCCAAATACTTTGTAGAAATTGCCTCTTCTCCCCAAGGACCCAAGTGGTAAATGGTAGAGTGTGCCCCAATTTCAGGAAACGGGTTATCTCTAGACTTGTTATAACTTCTCAGTAAATATCCCTTTTTAGCAACTGATGACTGTTAATTGGTTAAATGATTTGACAGGGGGGAGACTAATCAGTCATGATCAAAACTGGGAAGAACATACTTTGATGATAGGGGAGGGGTCAAGCTGGAGCATTAGAGAAAGACAACCAAACTGTCCTTCAGAGAGACCCTCAGGACCCTAAGGACTAGACTGAGTTGTTTTTCCCCCTGGATAGACCTGATTCGTTAGGGAGAGTGGAAGCTGAGACAATGATCCTTAGATGCTCCAGAGTTTCTGAAGAGCTACATAAGACCATGGACATCAGAGCTGGAAGAGACCTTAAGTATCATTTGATCTAATATCCTCATCTTATAGCTGAGGCAATCAAAGCTTTCCTTATAATAAAGACAGTAATGAAGCAAAACCAGCTGACAAACCGACTATATCTGATAGTGTATGGAATACTCTGCACCCACAGTCCTTCGCCTCTTCAGGAAAAGGAGGAAGTTGGGAGCAAGATTCAATTTTGCATTCTGGAAGCTGGAAGCTGGAAAGGCTTTGAATATGGTCTCAATGACAGAGTGAAGTTGTTGTCTGAGAACTAATTAGCTAGTGTGGACAAATTCATCCCAGATCAGTTGTTATCACTAGGTGATGGATTCCTTGGGAAAGGAACCCATGAAACAAAAATGAATGAAAAACAATCCGTTGTTCTATATAACCTCCTTCCACCTCTATAGTGACAGTTGTGGAGAGGTAGAAAGAGGGTAAATGGGTACAAAGATCACAGTTTTTAGAACATCTAGAAGCACTCATTTAATTGTTAGTACTCTGAATGTGTGGTCCTTATTCAATTATCAACAAATTGGCATATTATTGGAAGAACAGAACCACATCAATAGTGACAGTCTTTCAATAAAGGAAACCAGAAGACAGAAGGAAACTGCAGCCAAATGGAAAAAGGACTTAAATATTCTCCTTGGAGAGACAAATAAAGGAGTTAGCAGAGTCCATTTTATAGTGTTCCCAAAGGCAAAAAGAAACATTACTTCATGGGATACTTGGTCGTTATTTTCCTACAATGTTCATGATGCACAGAAGCAAAAAGATTGTCATGATAATTGTGGAAGTTTATGTAACAAGGAGGTAAAGAAATTCTATAAACAACTTGACAAATTTTTCAAAACTCAAGCCAACATACACTTTTCTATTTTTGGTAGCTTAGATGCAAAGATGGCTATAGGTGAGGATTGTAAAAAGCATCAGAAACAATATAATTCTGGCTTAAGAAATGACAGGGCAATGTGGTATAGTAGAGAGTTTTCCTTGAACCCAGAAAGGTCAAGGTTCAATTTCTGCCTCAGACACAAAATTGTCTTGTGATCTAGAACAAGTCACTTACTTAATTCAGTTTGATGACAACTCTCTAAGACTATAAATTGAAGGGTGTTGACCTGTACTAATACAGGAAATTTTCTTACCCAGAAGTTCCTGATACTAATAAAATTATAGATATAGTAACTATCCCCAGCCCTTAAAAAGGAAAAAAAGGCCCATGGCTTATAAACTACTCAGAAACATCACATCAAGAGCTTTAACTGAGAATTCTGGCAGCTGAGTCAAGTTCAACTGAGGCCTGGGACAGGGTGTGAAGTAGGGGTTCTAAGATATGATCATTCCTGTGCATTCTTTGTCAAGTAGAGTAGAGGGAGGGGTTCATTAAGGAACAAAGTTGAGTAACTGGAAGACTATATTTGAAGGGGATGGGGAGTGGGATGGAGAGGAAGATTATAAGCCAGGTACTGAAGTTATTGGAGGTGGAGTGACCTTGAGTTCATGGGTGATAGCAACAAGGCTCTGAATGGAGTGGAGTGAATTTTAAAGAAAGAGCTTCGGTTGCTATATGATAGCGGAGGGAGGGTCTGAAAATAGTTATAAAGACCACGGAATCTAAAAGTCCTCCTCCTGACCTGGGGGAAGGAGGAGGAGGAGCAGATGGAAAAAACAGAGCAAGCTGTCTTGGAATGATTGCAGGTGCGTTTGCCTTCAAGAGAAATCTAGGTTTCAGGGGGGACCAGGAAATATAAATAATTTGAAAGAAAGAGATCTAAGATCATGGAATCATAAATTCAGTAGAATTGGAAGAGACTTTGGACGTCATCCAACAAAATATTTTACAGATGAGGAAGCTGAGGCCTGAAGGCATGAAATGACTTGTCAGAGGTCACATAGGGAGTAAATGACAGAGCCTAGATTCCAACCCAAGTCTTCTGATTCTAACACCAGCAGTCTTTCCGTGGCACCACAATAGAGGAAGCTTCTCAAAGGTCATAAGAGGCCAGATGAGAAGAGTTAATGAAGAATGGCTAAGGCTAAGCTACCCATTCACCTTCCCTTTCTTCTCTCCAACTGATACTGTACTGATCCTGGGCATCACATGTACAGGAAGGCTAGGAGATTTATGGGGTGGAAGATAGCTTCATCTAACTGGCTTCTAAGAGTAGGCCCCTGGTGAGAGGGGCTTGAAGGCCATGGAACCTTGAAAGGGGGAATGGGGGGAAGGGTGCATCTGCAGGCAGAGAGGAGAATGGTCAAGCGGTTAGAACTGGGTGAGGACAAGTGGTGGGAAATACAACGTCCTCCACCCCAAGGGATCTCATCTCCTGGGATATTGGTATCTGAGATTTAGCCCCTGTAGCCCTGTCCTAGTTCTGACTGCAGTGGTAGTATGTATATATGCACATACATACATACATATATATGGGTACACACATGCATGCACACACACACATGTTTAGATATATGAATACTTTCTTCAAGAAGAAAGTTCTACACACTAACCTAATAGGTACTTAATAGTATCATTGAAAAAAATAATGAAACTGACTCTATCTACTATGTCTTAACAAGAAACAATCGGTTACTGGTTTGAGGAACTGTTTCAGCATCAATTGTCTTTGTACAATCTAACCACAGAGTAATTATAGCAAAAGCCAAAATCAACATCAAATCAGATTGAGTCATGTTGCCATGAAATACATCTGGGCTATCTCTTTAAATAATTCAAATGCATCTATATGCAGCACCTCACACAGAGTAGAACTTAATAAATATTTGTTGAATTGGATTGCTATTTTCAAATCTAGTTAACTCTCATTATGATGGAGGAAAGTAGAGACAGTAGCCAAACAGTGGATAATCCTGCGTGCAGCCTTCCATGCTCGAACCTGCAAGGAAAGATGTCACCCCTGTGACTTCACACACTCACGTAGGACTTTGTATCTCCCTCATGCCCATATCATGTAATCTTCTATAGTTCAGTCGCCAATGTTTGTGCTTCAGTCTCCTATTAGATTGTGAGTTCCATGGGGGCAGAGACTCCATCTTCTTTATTTTTTTATTTTATTTTTATTTTTTTTGCTTTTTGGAGGGAAGTAGGCAGGGCAATTGGGGTTAAATGACTTGCCCAAGGTCACACAGCAAGTTTTGTGTTAAGTGTCTGAGGCTGGATTTGAACTCAGGTCCTCCTGACTCCAGGGCTGATGCTCTACTCACTATGCCACCTAGCTGCCCTGACTCCATCTTCTTTAAACACTGTATCCCTCCTATGGCCTACCATGGTGTTCTATACACAATAAGTGCTGAATAAATATTTCCTGAATGAATGAATGAATGAATGAATGAATGAATGAATGAATGAATGAACTTTTGTGTTCTAGTACCCATCAAAATGTCTTTTAGATTGGAGGAATTTTACAACTTCACCCACATCCTTTATTAATTGCTGTCTTGAAATTACCTTGGATTTATTTATAGCTCTACAAATTATATCTCTCTAGTATAATGTAAGAAATATGAGAACAAGGACTATTTCCTTTTTTATATATATCTGAAGTCTACAATGCCTGCTCACTAGTACATAGGTATTTAATAGAACTCAGTTGAATTGAATTAATAGTGCAGGAGAAAAAGCCATGAATTTGGAGTCAGAAGATCTGGGTAAAATCCTAACTCTGTCCCTTCCTACCTCTTATGATGGAAGTCAAGTCATTTTACCACTCTGGATCTCAGTTTCCTTCCCTGTAAAAGGGCTTTAGATTTGATGGTCACTATCCTAGCCTAGGGTAGCTAGATGGCCTAGTAGATATAGTGCTTGACCTATATTCAGGGAGACTTCTTTTCCTGAGTTCAAATTTGGCCTTCAGATACTTACAAGCTATATGACCCTGGGCAAGTCATTTAATCCCATTTGCCTCAGTTTCCTCATCTGCAAAATGAGCTGGGGAAGGAAATGGCAAACCACTCCAGTATCTTTGCCAAGAAAATCCCAAATTGGATTCCAAAGAGTCAGACACCATAGAACAGCAATAGTCAAGCTTCAGATCTTTTTAAAGGTGTAGAATCCTTCCTTTACATCTGAAAGGAATTTCTTTTACATCTCAGTACTTTTTCATACTTCAAGAAATTCAAATAAAGACCCCCCCAAAATAAAAATAATACAAAATTAAAAAAAAAAAGAAATTCAAGTCTTCTAGAAAGAATCCTACTAGCTATCTACTACAACTCCTTCATATTAGATAGAGGTCATGTGTTTTACTCAGGGTCAAAGACATAGGTGGTTGAAGATACTGCCAAATACAAGAGAACTATCAGGAGATACTACCAAGCTCTTGGAGAGCTTTTGCCTCTCTCCCTCGCTGTGCTTTTGGAGCATATCTTTAGTCCAGGGATTATGGTCAGGATAGAAATAGGCTTGTGCCCCAGTCCCACTAGGAAAACAATTTCCTCTTTTCCTGTGTCTACTGGTGCCCTAATCATGTGATCAGGGTAAAATGGAGTTAACCACACACATGTTTTACTACATATCTTTACTCCAAAGGACTACTCAAATGGATATTAATTTCAGAATTTCTTCTGTGACGCAGACAAACCACAGCCTATCTGTGCCTGTCCATCCTGAGTCACTCTTGTCCATGTTTTCCCAAAAGTTGGTAACAGGGAGCTCACTCAAGATGCTAGATGCCTCCCTTGCTTTGTGCCAACATGAGAGGGTAGCAGTGGACCACCCTGCCTATCCACCTGTCATCCCTCATTCTTGCTACATGACCAACTCAATCTCCTTTTCCTATTATACAATTCGTTGGTGACATCCTTTACCCAGGACAAAAGAAACAAAAGGAGTCCAATAAAATGGGAGGATCTACATTAAAATAGCTTTTATATAACTGCATCCAAAGTTTCTTTCAGACTCAAATTACCCACAATTAGTCTACAGGCATACTGAACTCTAGAATATAGAAATATAGAATAGAAATACAGAATAGAAATATAACTTAGGTGTCTAAACTGCCTCCTGGCCATAGGTTTCACCTACAGCCTCCAGAAGGGTCACAGCCCATTGAGGGCACATGTGAAATGGGATACCTTGGTGCTTCCTTATAGCTCAGGGAAATTGGCATGGCTGCCCACCCCAACCTGGATTCAACTTTGGTGTCTTTCTCCAACTGCTTTTCCCTACTGGAACCACTCTCCTCTGACCACATACCTCTTATCTAGCCTACCTCACCACTCTTCTCATGAACCAGCCCCTGCCTGTAGACCCCACAATTTTTATAATAGAAAGCTAGCTCTACTGCTAATTCCACCTCTACTGGTGGAATGCATATTGTCCTGATCACCACCCTGCCTTCTCTCTCTCATCTTCTGTCTTAGAAAAAACCTTGCCTCTGGTCCCTGCCTCCTTTGCTGCTGCATTTGCACCATTTCTACCCCCATACCCCTCATGGGCTCTTCTTACTGTGCCACACTCTCTAAGCACCCCCACCCCGCAGACCCCTGGAACTGTCATCTGACTTATTGATACAACCTAGGAATACAGAGGCCACCTATTGATGTAACCTAGGAATACAGAGGCCACCTATTGATGTAACCTAGGAGCGCAGAGGCCCTGCCTGCTGTCTTGGCATTGAGAGCCCTTCCATCCACCTGAAGCTGAGTTTATGTTATGCATTATCTCCCCTAATTAGAATGTGAACTCTTTGAGAGTAGGGATTCTCTCGATTTTTTCTGTTAGTATATCCAGTCCTTAGCATAGTATTCAATATATAGCTTAGTAAATATTTATTTCCTTATTCATTCACTTACCCTCATAAACTTTATGAGTAGAGAGATGGAGGACATGACTAGGCAGGGCATGGATATAATCCTGTTATGTGTCATGTAAAAATCTATTTTCATGATTATAACATCATGGATTTAGAGCTGGAGATGATTACGAGGTCATCTAATCCAGACCTCTCATTTGATAGATGAAGAACTGAAGCCCAGAGATTAGACTTGTCCAGGGTCACAAAGGTCACAAGTGGCAGGGCAAAGGTTGGAACCTGTGTGCTTTGACTCCAAATACAGCATTGCTTCCCAGGAGAATGTAAGCTCCATAACTTAGACCATTAGTTTAGTTACACTGTTAACACTGCTTTATTTTCATCTTGTACCTCTTGCATCTTTCACAGAGCCTGACACATAGTAGGCACCCATACAATGTTGTTGAACCAAATTGAATTAATTCCAAGGTGACATCTCACCATTCTAAAATTGGGGCTAACTGAAGAATGCTAGAAAAAAACCCCAGCAAATTATTGCCTGAGGTGGGATATTGGACTAAATACCTCTTAGATTCCTTCAAACTCTGGGAGTCTACCATTCTATCTTAGAGTCTGCCCCAGGGTCTAGAGACAATGACCCATACCTTTGTTGTCTCACCTGTTAGTGATGAGAATGGTGGGCATTCCAGGCTAGATAGAATTGGGGTGGGAAGAGCATGTGTATTGAAGGGACTATCTTAGCTGTTCCAATATAGAGCTATGGCAATGAAATTAAGCTAATAGGTGAAACTGAAGGTAGATGCATGAAAGCAGGACAGCTACTGATTAGGTTCCATTTACCTTCAAACCAGAGCTAGAATTCAAGAATACAAGATCTTAGGATTCTGGGGTCAAAGTCCATCATCCCACATACAGATCAAGCCATCTCACACTGAGAATTTAGAAGAAATTGTTACCTCCATGACAAATAGCTCCTAACACTTCTAATAAGTGTTATTAATATAATAAGCAATTTGACACAGTTGTTGCAAAACCTCAATATTTTCCTTAAAATAATAATCAATTGGTACTTAATTTCCATACAATAACTGTCTTATTAAATCTAAATTTAATGTGTATTTGGAAATCTTAATTTAAAGTGTTACTGCATTTGCCATCTGCTCTCCTCTTTTAGTACAAATATGGTAAGAGCATAATTCAGAGTTGTATCATAAAGCTAAGATATAAGAGATTAAAATGCACAACTGTGCTGTTCTCTCAATGCTGGCTGTCTGGGCTGCTCTGCTACACTCCCAGGTCCGAGATAATTCTGGGGTCCATCTATCTCTTGAGTTTTGCAATGGGGAGGGCTGAGCTGGGCTCCCGAAGTTTTGGTTAATGTCAGACAAGAATTGCCAACAGGATAAAATAGAAACATTTCTATTCTGTTCTTATTATTCCTCTACTGAAACTTCTTTGGTGCTTCCCAATTGCCTGCTGATTAATAACGAAACCTCTTTGTCTAACATTGAAGACCCTCCACAATCTGGACCCTTCTTACCTTTCTGACCTTATTTCATATTACCTCACTCTATATATTCTATATGTTAGTTAATATAAATATAACATATAATAATTATATATACTATATTGTAACGTATAATATGATAATACATAATACCACTTTCTCCCTGTCTTGGGGCAGCTGGTTGGTACAGTGGATGGCACACTAGGCCTGTAGCTGAGAAGATCTGAGTTCAAATCTGACCTCAGACACTTACTAGCTGTGAGACCCTGGCAGGTCACTTAACCCCTATTTGCCTCAGTTCCTCATCCATAAAATGGGGCCACACTGGAGAAGGAAATGACAAACCATTCCAGTATCTTTGCCAAGCAAACTCCATGAGATCACATAGAGCTGGTCAGGACTGAAGAGCTGAAGATCAAAAAATTCTGTCTCCCCTACACAATCTTGTACTCCTCTACCTCCATGCCTTTGATCAAACCGTCTACGTGCTAAGTCCCCACTTCCATGTTTAAAATTCATAACCATCATTGAAAGTCCATGGTGTCTTCCACAATTCTCCTCCTAGTATTGTAGATTGAGGAGCTTGAGGGTCATCAGATCTTAGCCCCTCCTTTTACAGATGAAGAAACTGAAACTCAGAGGAAGGGGAGGGATTCATTCAAGATGAGATGCTTAGGTAATTACTAGAAGAAATGAAACTAGAACTCAGTTCTATTGATTCCTATCCCAGTTATCCCGGGGTCTGGAGATAGTGACCCACACTTTTGTTGTCTCACCTGTTAGCAATGATAACAGCGGGCACTCAACACCAGACAGAATCAGGGTGGGAAGAGCATGTGTGTTGTTATATGTGTTCCAATATAGAGTTGTGGCAATGAAACTAAATGAATAGGTGAAACTGAAGGTAGATACATGAAAGCAGGACCTTCCTGTGGATATGTGGAAGAGTTCAGAGGTGTGAAATAAGGAGGATGGGAGAGCTCACCATGAATGGCCTTGATTTTCTTAGTAACATAGGTCTTTTTTTTCTTTTTAAAAAATTCTGAACTTAACAAACATTAAACATAATTAATATTTCCATTTCCATCGTAGAATAGGAGTGGATTATACATGAAAATATGAATTTACTATATAAAGCTTATTTTCTTTTTTAAGTATATAATAAATTCAATATGTAACTTTCAAAGCTATCTTGCTTACCTGTGATTCCGTCTGGCCTTTTTTCTGTTCTCTTTCTGTTCTCTTTGGGGGATAGGAACCCTATCCCAACTTATCTTCTCCTTCCCATTTCCTCCTACCAATTGAAAGAAAAAACAAGACCAATGTAACAAATAGGCTTTGTCAAGCAAACCAAACTTCTGCATTGGCCATGGCCAAAAATCCATCTCTCACTCTGCATCTCGAGTTCAGCATCCTTCTATCAGGATAATGTATTCATGCTCTAGGAGGGAGTGTGTTGCCAACAAATTGGGAGTTGGGGGAATCTAGACTTAAACAAAAAATTTAAAAGTATTTTCTTCAATAAAGCAAAATGCTGGTTTAAAGGTCTCCTCCAGCAAGGCATATCCCATACATGTCAAAATTATACAAGACTGTTTAAAAGATATGGCAACACAAGTAGACATTTATACCAACAAGGGTTCAGGAGTAGCTGACATTTGAAGCTCATTCTCATACTGGTCAAAAGAAGGAAGACTATACACACACACACACACACACACACACACACACACAGAGTTGGATATAGAAATGCGTTTCACTCAACAGGGAAATAGGATGGAAAGGGGAAAAGGGGCAAGGGGGAAATTAGAGAGAGGGTAGATTAAAGAAGGGAATTAGTTTTAAGCAAAATGAACTCTAGGTATATACTAAAATATTCATAGGATTTTTTTGAGGTGGCAAATAATTGGAATCTGAGGGGAGTGCCATAAATTAGAGAACGGATGAACAGATTATGGTATATAAATGTGAAACAATACTATTGTGTCAAATTGTTCTTGTTCTAATGACTAACCAGGATTCCAGAGGTCTAATGAAACATGCCACTCATTTCCTGATAGAGTGATGAAAGACTCAGAATGCAAAATGAGGCAAATTTGTTGGGACATAGCCAATGTGGAAATTTGTTTTGATTGGCTATACATATTTGTAATGGGCTTGTTTTGTCTCCTGTTCTCAATTGAGAGTTGGGTGGGGTAGGAGGGTGAAACATAGCAATAGAGAATACCTTACTCAACGAATGATTATAAATATCAAGTGAAGCATAAACAGGGAGAGATGTGCTTACCAAAGGTATTGATCAATCCAATTCAAAATCCAAACTGAAGAATTTCCTGTAGATGGTGAGGTCCTACAGGTGCATATTTGTGGATGACATTGCAAGAAGTTTATCAAGCTGTGGGAACTTACAAGGCTTTTAGAATAAGAATGATAATCACTCAAAAAAGTTTGACCTTCTTATCCACACAGAAAAATAAATAATTAAATGGACCAGTTAATCACATCAGTATTTATTAAATGCTTACAATGTGCCAGGTTTTGTGCTAAGTACTGGGAATAAAATATAAAACAAAATCAGTCCCTGACCTCAAAAAGCTTACATTCTAATGGGGAAACTTTGTACACATGTGTGCATATACATATATGTATGGATCTGTATGTATGTGTATGTTATATGTGTGTATGAAGTAGCTATAAACTACCTCTAGAGGTAAAGGCACTAGCATTTGGGAGAAGAGATAAGATAGAGGGGCAAGAAAGCTCTCCTGTAGATGAAACATGCAGCTGAGCTGAGAGCTGAAGGAAGCCAGAGATTCTAAGAGGTCATGGTGAAGAGGGAAAGCATTCCAGGAAGGGGGATCATGTGAAACATGGAGTCAGGAAATGGAACATTGTAGGCAGAATATCTGCATCATAGAGTGTGTGGATGGGGAGTGTTGTATAAGAAGACTGAAAAGACAGGAGATGGCCAAGTTGTGAAGAGATTTAAACTCCAAACAGAAAAGCATATATTTAATCCTAAAAGAAGTTGAGCTGTATGGAGAATAGACTAGACAGGAGAGAGACCTGAGTCAAAGAGACGCATTAGAAGACGATTACATCCACATTCAGAGAGGGAGCTGATGGAGTCTGAATGTAGATCAAAGAATTCTATTTTCACTTTCTTTATTTCTTCACAGTTTTTTCTGTTTCTTCTAACATGACTTATGGAAGTCTGTTTTACATGACAGGTCATATACAACCTATATCAAATTGCTTTACCATTTTAGGTAGGAGGAAGGAGAAGGAAGGAAGGAAGGAAAAAATCTGGAATTCAAAATCTTATAAAAATGGGGGGCGGCTAGGTGGCGCAGTGAATAGAGCACCGGCCCTGGAATCGGGAGTACCTGAGTTCAAATCCGGCCTCAGACACTTAACACACACACACAAAAAAAAACTAGCCGTGTGACCTTGGGCAAGTCACTTAACCCCAACTGCCTCCAAAAGAAAAAAAAAGCAAAATCTTATAAAAATGAATGTTAAGATTGTCTTTACATATGATTAGAAACAATAAAATACTATTGTAAAAAAAAAGATTATTGCAATAGTTCAGATGAAAGCTGATGATGACTGAATTTCAGTGATGGTTACGAGCGTGGAAAGAAGGGAAAATATCCAAGAAGGGTTTAGATAGAAATGACAAGACTTGTCAATCAATTGAATAAGTGGGGTGAGTGAGAATAAGAAGTAAAAAAAGAACACTTAGGAGTGGCTAGGTGGTGCAGTGAATAGAGCACTGGAGTCAGGAGGACCTGAGTTCAAATTCGGCCTCAGACACTTAACACTTACTAGCCATGTGAACTTGGGCAAGTCATTTAACCATAATTGGCCTGTCTTCCCCCCTCCAAAAAGGAAAAAAAAAAGAACAACTAAGTTGCAAAACTGGGTGGTGAGAAAAATGGTGTTACCCTCAAAAATAACAGGAAAACTTGAAAAAGCAGCAAGCTCTGGGGGGAGAGACAATGAGTTTAAGAATAATTATTGTCCAGACTGAAACATGAAGCTGTATCCACAACCCATAGAGTTAATTCATTATTATATACATATGCATGTGTGTATACACAAACACATATACACACACAGACATCTCAATAGACACCGCAAAGGGACAATGAGTTTGGCTTGGCAAAGTTGAGTAGAAGGAGGAGAATGGGTAGGATTGCCTTTGGGAAATGACCCCAAGTTTTTCCCTAAAACAAATGCCATTTTAAAAATATCAGTTAAAAGGCACCTGAGTGAAAAGAGCCCTGGGCCTGGAGTAAGGAAGATCTGAGTTCAAATCTAGTCTGACATTTACTACTTGTGTGACCCTGGGTAAGACACTTAAACTCTGTCTGCCTCAGTTTCCTCACCTGTATAATGAGGATAATACTAGCACCTGCCTCCCAAGGCTGTTGTGAATATAAAGTGAAATAATATTTGTAAAGCACCTTGCAAACCTTAAAGCGTTTGCTGTGTTGTTGCTGCTGCTCCTACTGCTGCAGAACTTGCCTAAAATCTGCAAGGACAATCGGAATAATTTAGTCTCTCACTCTTCTAATCCTAGAGTGCCTAAACACTGCTCTTTCTCCATGAAAAGACAGTTAAGTGGCACAGTGGATAGAATACTGGATTCGAAGTCAGAATAACCTGAGTTTGAATCTTGCCTCAGACACTTACTAGCTATGTGATCCTGGGTAAGTCACTTCATCTGTTTGCCTGAGTATCCTCAATGAGGATAATAACCTTACCTACCCTCTGAGGGCTGTGATGAGGATCAACTGAAAACATGTAAAGCACTTTGCAAAACCTTAAAGAACTATACAAATGCTGGCTATAGCAGTGGGAATGACAACTCACATTTCTATAGCACTGAAAGGCTTATAAAGGGCTTTCCTCAAAACAACCCTGACATAAATAGTAGAAATGTTATTATCTTCATTTTACTGATGAGGAAAATGAGGCTCAAAGAGTGTAAGTGACCTTCCCCAAGGTCAGATGGAAAGGGATGGAAATTTTTTCCCCACTGTAGAAAATTAGTTTTTTCTTTCTTTCCTTTTTAGTTTTATTTTTAATTTATAGAATAAAACAAGAATTTCCATAGTATAGCATAATTTTTAAAAAGATGATTGCACATGAAACTGCAAATCTACTATGTATAACTTGTGATTCCTTTTAAATATACAAAAAAAATTATCATGTAAATTTTTTTCCTTTTACCCCTCTCCTCCCACACTGGAGATGGCCACCATTAGACACAAATAAGATGTGTGTGTGCATGCATATATATATGTATGTATGTGTATATATGTGTATGTACGTGTGTATGCACCTGATTTAATCATAAGGCAATGAGTCCATTTTCTGTCTCTACAATGTGGCATATAGATATTTCCCTCCTGTCATACTCTGGAGCTCCCCTTTTTCCTGGCTCTTCACTGGATGATATATAGACAAGGGCTAATGGACACAGTAATTTCAGCAATACTCTCTCATTCTGGTTTCTCCCCTACAAAGGAGTATGAATTCTGCCATAAGCCTTGTCGTACAATAGAAAAGTTTTCCAAAAACCTCCCCCAAGAAAGCATTACCATATCTTCTTTCCCTTTTAATTGATTTGCTTCCCTCCTCTATTTGGTCATTGATGAGTAAACTTTTGCTAAAACTTGTAACCAACAAATGTGGTTTTTATGACTCTAGATTTATGTGTGTGATCTAGTCATACATTATTATTCCATGTCCAGAGCTTGATAAAAAATCAGAATCACCTTCAGTCCATTTATTACAACATTAAAACTCTGACATAAGAGGACTTTTATATCCCAGATATCTTAATCAAAGAGACAGGATCAATTAGTCCAGACCCCAAATCGTATCTTTCTGCCTGATAATCCAATTGTTCCACTATCGGTTGATGTAAAAATAATCTTTAGTTAGAAATACTCAGCCACCGACCATTGCTTGTTCTAAGCATTTTAAGCAGTAGGTAGTTTTCCAGGACCTACAAAATGGCATTCAATGTTGTATCCAGAAGAAACTGTCTAGAAAACTGTCTTACTATGAGTGGCAAGAGAGGTAGATTAATCAATGATCAGCCAATAATGAAGGGAGACTATATGTGAAGTCATGGGCTTATTCTTTAATAATCCTATCTCCCATTAGATATACAAATGAGCGTTAGTCCCTTTTAAAATTGCCCCCTTAGAAGACTGTGTATTCACTCCAATGAAGTTGCTATTGCTATGAATATGCCTAAGATTCCAGAGAATGTTTTCTAGGGTGTCCACAATGGAGATACATCTTTATCCTCTGGAAGTGAATTCACTTTCTGGGAATAGTCAAAGTACTTAGTCAGATCTGGTGAATAAAGTGAGGAGATCACATTGATCACACTGTTTGGGTCAAAACTGACATGTAACAATGAAATCATAAGACTGAATTCCTTGACTAATGCATGATCTGGACCTGTCAACTGAACATCAACTGACCAGTATGAGCCCAGCTGGAATAATCAAGTGACCTTCCTGAGGTAACTACTTTGAGTGTAAGTGTGGTGCCAATGGAAGAAAAACAACTGGATCTGGAGTTAGAAGACTTTGGTGAAAATTCCAGCTCTTCCATGTAATACTTTGGTTACCTTGGGCAAGTTACATCCTCTCTAGACTTCAGTTTCTTCATCTGTTGAATGAGGGGAATCTTAACAATCTGTAAGGACTTTTCCAATTAATAAATCCTATGAACCGGTAAGGATAATACTCATTTAAATAAAAATAGTACACAGCAATTTATGGTCAGGAAAGAGCAATGCATTTAAGAGTGGGAGGATTTGGCTTTGAATCTTAGTTACCTGTGTGACCTTGTGCAAGTCTCTTCCCTTCTCTGGGCCTCAGTTTCCCTCATCTGTAAAAAAGGGTGTGGTGGTAGACTAATCTCTAATGTTCCTTCCAGTTCTAAATTCTGTGATTGTATAAACCTATATGTACATAATATTCTATTTCATTCTTTTAGTCACATTTACTATTTATTAAATGGATACTCTAAAAAAGTTCTGGGAATTGGAAAAGATTTAGTCTCAGGCTTGAAGAACTCCCTACTCTATCTGGGGAGGTGATATGTTTACATGAAAATAATAATACAATTACTATACCCTGTCCAGGGCAGCTTGGAGGGAGGAAAAATCAGTGTGGTCAAGGACAGTAAAGGAAATCTTTATGTTTAATGGACAATCAAACTTTGAATGTGGGCTTTGAGAAAGAGTTAAGAAGCTTTCCTATGTCCATAGGTGGGAGCTGATTTAACACAGAAAAACACCTGGGAAAGATGGCAGCTTCCAAGATCACATGGCCATTGTTGAGACTTGGATCACAAGCAAGCTTAAATAGATGAAGGTGAATAGAAGATTAAGGAAAATAGAACAAGAAAAGTTAACCAAAGTATAGATCCATCCTTAACAACTAATTAGTGAGTATGTTTCAGGTAAACAGAACCATACAGAACAATGGATTGGGTAGAGAACTTCTAGTGACTAGAGTCATCAAGAACTGCTAGAGAGATGAAGGAAGCATCTGAAAGATTGGTCGATTGGATGGTCTGTAGCCCAACATATTAGCCCTTCATTTCCTGTTCCAGTAATGGTCTCCCTTAATTTCTTCCCATAGAGGATTGGGGCCACATGGAGACTAAGTCATTTAACTGTATAACTCAAGAAAATTAATAGTTCATATTGGAATAGGGTCAGGTCCCTGTCATTTCATCGGTGAACTCCTAGGTGAGGAAACTCCCTTTACCCAATTCAGTTTGACACCTCTGCAACATAAAGTCCTAGGGAGTTCCCTAGAACACCTAGAGGGTGAGTGATTTGCTCAGGGCCACAGAGTCACTAGGTACCAGAGATGGGCCTTGGATGCAGGTCTCCCTGGCTCCAAGGGCAGCTATCTCTCCACTGTCACAATGCCTCTCTCATCTCAGTTTGTAAAGGTTCATTAAATAGGTTGTACTGCACTATGCAATTTGATGACCAATCTGGTAAGATACTTTGTAGCCCCCTTATCCTTAAAACCATGATTTAATGCTTCCAAATCCTCTCCTCGTCACCCTTCTACCACTCCCTCATAGCTACTGTCCCCTAAATTGTCCTTAATTTTTGTCCTTGTTCTCTATGCTTGGGGATGGTCCTGCCATTTTGTCAGGGTCAGGCTGCCTGAGAAATAGCTTGATGGTTTCATAGTTTGTTGGCCACTGTGAGAAGGTGATGAACAATTGAAAAAACCTCCCTAGATTTGGTGTCAAAGATTGTTGTTGTTCCGTGGCTGACTCTCTGTGACCCTATTTGGGGCTTTCCTTGGCAAAGATGCTACAGTAGTTTGTCATTTCCTTCTCCAGTTGATTTTATAGATGCGGAAACTGAAGCAAACAGGGTTAAGACACTTGTCCAAGGTCACAAATGTAGTAAGTGTCTGAGGATGGATTTAAACTTGGTCTTTCTGACCAAGTTTCTGACTCTTGAATCAATGCTCTATCCATTCATTGGGCCACCTAATCACCCAGTATGTCTGGGCATTGGGATTTAAATCCAGGTTCTTCTATTTACTATGTGTGTGACTTTGGGCAAGTCATTTAACTACTCTGGGCCTTAATTTCCTTATGTACGAAAGAAGGAGGTTGACATTCTAGAGAGCAATTTGGAACTATGCCCAAAATATTACAAAATTGTGCATACCCTTTGACCCAGCAAAATACTTATAGCATATCTTTTTGAAGTGACAAACTATTAGAAACTAAGGGGATTGCCATCAATTAGGGAATGGTTGAACAAATTATTGTATATAAATGTGAGAGAATACTTTTGTGCGGAAAAAAATGATGAAGGAGTTGGTTTCAGAAAAACCTGGGAAAATTTATACGAAATCATGCAATGTGTGGGAGTGGCTAGGTGGCACAGTGAATAGAGCACTGGCCCTGGAGTCAGGAGGACCTGAGTTCAAATCCGGCCTCAGACACTTAACACTTACTAGCCATATGACCTTGGGCAAGTCCCTTAATCCCAATTGCCCTCCAAAAAGCAAAAAAAAAAAAAAAGGAAATCATGTAATGTGAAGTGAACAGAACCAAGAGAACATTGTACACAATAATAGCAATATTGTAATGAAAATAAACTATGAAAGACTTAGCAACTCTGATCAATACAATGATCCACAACAGTTCCAAAGGATTCATGATGAGAAATGCCATCCACCTCCAGAGAGAGAACTGATGGACTCTCAGTACTTATTGGAGAATATCTGTTTCTCTTTATTTTTCTTGCTTCCCCCTCTCCCCCACAACATGGCTAATGTGAAAACATGTTTTGCATGACAGCGTATATATAATAGGCATTGTATTTCTTGCCTTCCCAATGGGTAGGAAAGAGGGTGGAGGGAGAGAGAGAATTTGGAACTCAAAAATAATTTTTAAAAGAGAAATTAAATTAAATTTTTTTTAAAAAGAAGAGGGTTGAACTAGATGCTCTCAAGGTCCCTTCTAGTTTTAAATCTATTATCCTTGTACAAAAGCCTATGACTTAATTGGGCTAGTTTACTTTTCTTTAGTCTTGATTGACACTGGTCCTTTCCACAAGAACAGATGTATCCTGTTGACCTAAACATTCCCACAATTTCCTACACTAAACATATGTTGTGTTTAGCACAATACAACATAAACATTAATGAGCCACAATGGAGAGGAAACATTGGTTTGACATGAAATATAGAGTAAAAGTTTAACATGCAATAATATCACATGAAGGTTAGCTAAAAACACATTCCTTTATAATTATTGGTTTGATGCATAATTGAGTTCCCTTAAGCAAATCCCTCAAGTCTTGTATTAATAGTTACACAGAAACTAAACCTTCTTGCATCCTTTTTCCATCAAGCATTACAGCATAAATATTAGCTTAATGCACAACACAACCTTTAAAACAAGTACTATCCCCTCCAAAGGGACTAAATTTTTGCAATAGCCTTCTGTTTGGTCTCCCTCCCTCGGCTATCAAAGTGATCTTTGAAAAGCTCAGGTCTGATCATGTCATCCTCAAATTTAATATAAGTTAGCAATTCCCTATCACCTTCATGATCAGATATAAAATCCTCTGTTCAGAGTTTAAATCCCTTCTTAACTTGGTTCTTTAACTACCTTTTCAGTCTCCTTGCATCTTTCTTCATGTCCCTGTGTACTCTAGATGATTTAGAGACACACTGACTTCCTTGCTGTTTCACACACAAGACACTCCATCTCCTGAGTCCATGAATTTTCTTTCTTTTTTTTCCACTTTTAGAAAAATAAAGAATTCCAGAAATTTTCACTGGCTGTCTCCCATCCCTAGATCTTCTCATCTCCTTCCTTATCTCAACTTCTTGGCTCCCCTGGCTTCCTTTTATTATCAATTAAACCCCTGCCTTCTATAAGAAGCCTTTCCTTTTCCCCTTAATGCTAGAGCCTTCCCTCTGTTGATTATCTTCAATCTATCTAGTATATATCCTTTTTGTCTGTAGCTATTTACATGTTGTCTCTCCTATTAGACTGTAAGCTCCTTGAGGGCAGGAACTATTTTTTTGCCTTTGCATCCCCAGCACTTAGCACAGTGCCTGTCACATAATCAGTATTTGACAGATGTTTGTTGGTTTGACTCTGAAGTAGACTCTGTTATATTCAACAAAGGGAAGGAACCAGAAAGGAGAAAGCCTCTTCTTCTTCCAGTGGCCCACGGACAGAGACAGACTTGAGAAGACCAGGACAGAGCCAAGGCGACCACATGAGAGCCCTCCCGCAAAGACTAGAATGTAAATTCTGGGAGAATCTGAGACTCCCCTTAGACCCAATAGTCCTGCCAACCTAAACCTGCCTCAGACCAGAAGACTAAGCATCTTTGTTTAGCCTTGAGACTGACCACATTTAGTAAAGAACTTCATTTACTCACAGGTCATTCTTTGCTAGATGTTCCTAGTGTTCTGTTTGCCAGAGATCCTAGTCAAATTCCCTTCCTAAACCTTCAAACTTTTTTTGTGGAATTTTCAGGGACTTATTCAGGAAAAAGAGGAGTAACAAGGTACCCCAGAGGCTATTGGACCAGACCAGAACCTAGGGTCAAAAAACTGAATAAGGGAATTAAATAGAGAGATAGTGCCAGCTGTAAAGCCTGCTTCCCTCCCATCTTGGCTTCCTCCCACTCCCCTCCATGAGGCCAAATATACAGCAGTGAAATTCTAGCCTATTCCTCACTCTTCATTTGCCTTTGAAATAGCTTGTTCATCAGGGCACTGTGCCTGACGCATGTTTATTTTGAGACTCCTTTCCCTCCGAAGTCAGTATTTCCTCTTAAAAGTTTAACATATTTTGCAGGAGTTGGTTTTAAATCTGAACCACAATTCGCTGCTCCTTCCACTCAAGGTAATTTACTTCTCTCTAATCAAATTGATTTCCATTCAAATGAATTCTCATGTCCGTCTCCATTCCAGGAATGGTATTTTAAGCATAGGCAGGGCTGGCTACAGACGTATAATCAAACACTGATATGCACAGTGTATTGTGGGGGCTCTGTGGCCAATCGAATAGAAGTTAAATTACCCAAGCTTTTAGGCCTAATAATTTATGTATTCCCACTTCTATGTGGGTCTCTGGCAAAACTGATCGCATCAGCCCCTGAATTTATCTGTCATCTAAATTTAAGACTCTTCTACTGCTTTGATATCAGATCAGAGTGATCTAATTTCTTTTACAACCTGCAGTTACTGTGAATCTTGCTTAGATTGGAATGTTGTTGCTGCTGGCCTGGACAAAGAGCAAATTCAGAGTAAATGCCACCATCTTTATGAGTCTTTCCTTGGATAACAAAACCATTAACCAGGTGAGGATAACCTCATTGGATTATTGGATTTGGAACTTGAAGAGACTTTTAGAGATTATTTGATTCACTTCTTCATTTTTACAGATGAGAAAACTGAGGCCCCCAAAGGTTAAATGACTGGACCAAGATCACACAACTAGCCCATGACAGAATGTGGACTAGAACTCAGCTCTTCTCTATCTCCAGATACAGGGGTCTTTCCATCTTGACTCTCCTTTTCCTAGAGCACTTCAGATGTCTTCTCTACCCCTATCACACCCAACTTGTATTACACTTATTTGTGTACTTTTGAGCAGCCCTTTTAGCAAACTGTAAACTCACTGAGGGTAGGGATTACATAATTTTTCATCTTTGTATCCCTGACACTTAACACTTTACACATATTAGGTACTTAATAAATACTGGTTGAATTATAGCAAATTGGTAAAATGCTTTCCTGGTCATTTCTACCAATTAGATGATTGGGTTTGAATCTGGCTTTGATTTCCATAATCCAACTTTGTACATTGTCCTAAAGCAACACTTCCCTTCAGAGAAGTAATTTAGGTGCCATCTTTTGTTCAGGAAAATATGGTCCAAGGTTCCTGCCTGCAGTTCATGGGATATAATGAGTGTGGATTGGCTGAACTGGGTCATCCATATGTTCACTCAGTCCTCCTTATTACTAATAGCATTTCTAAGGTAATTGCTGAAGGTAGGGGACTCTGTCTATGGTCAGGGTTTCAGTTCACTCTTCTTTGTCACTCCAAGGATGTTCAGTCATTTCAGTAGTGTCTGAGTCTTCATAACCCTGTTTCAAGTTTTCTTTGCAGAGATAATGGAGTAGTTTACAATTTCTTCCTCCAGATCATTTTACATATGAGGAAACTGAGGAATATAGGGTTAAGTGACTTGCCCAGGGTCACACATGTAGTGAGTATCTGAGGCTCACTTTGAACTCAGATCTTCCTGACCCCAAGTCTGGTGCTCTAACCACTGCACCCCCTAGCTGCCCAGTCCATAGATAGAGAACAGCAAAGTGAAGAGGTGCTAAGCCGTAATGGTTTCATTATCATTGCAGTTTAATTACCAAACTAATCAGCCAATCAATGTTTCAGAGCTCAGCTAGGAATTCTGTTCTGTCTCAGGAGAAGACCTAAAGAAAAGAATCTAGACCACTGAATTCTGATTCTGAGGACCTGGGTTCAGATCCTGTCTCTGCCACTTACTCTGTGACCTTAGATGAGTCTCTAGGCCACTGTTTTCTTATATATAAAATTGAGAGGGATGGACTAGATGGTCCTTTGTGGTACCTTCTAGCTCAAAAACTATGTTCAATTATCTAGCAAACCAGGAGCTTTAGAAGAGCAGACCTTTTGCATGGCTCTGATCCTAATGGTCTCAGTCAGTGAATCATGAAGTTCAGTGAATGAGAAGAAGCAGACAAAATATCCTAACTATAATATTAAAAAGCAGATGGGCTCCATCTTCCATTCACAATATATGGCATCCGCACTACATATATAGTCAAGAGCTCAGATTGTATTTACTGGGTATCCCTCCAGCAAAGGAATAGATGTGCCCTGTGAGACAGAGGTCAGATGCTTTTCCCCTGTGTCCTCATTCACCAGAAGCCTTGAGTACAATACCTGTGGACTCTGTCTCTGGAATTTCACAGACACCTGCTGTTATGGCAGAGATAGCAAACTGCAGAAACAATAACACCTTTCTTCTAAAGAACTTCCAATACTTTTCAGCTAGATGCCTCTCCTGCTTTCTAGCCAGTCATTGTATATAACTAATGTGCTGGTAAATATTATCAATTAGTTGGAGGAGGGGGATAGGCATGACAAAATTTTCAGTTGTTAACAGTTTCTTCATCACTTCCTTAAGTCTAGACTCTAGACTTCATTCTCTAAACTCTAGAAAATCAACAAAACAATAAATCAAACCTTAACTTGTAGCATTTGCCAGTTCCTGAGGTATAAATGTTCACAATGAAAACTGAACAATTGGGGCTTTTATCAAACCACAAATATAAATAAGAATTATTATCCCAATTTTCCAAATGGAATGGTTGAGAGAATTGATTATAGGATTATCTAGCAAATGGCGGAACCAGGTCATGAGCCCAAGTCCACTGAGGCCTCCACTTTACCTATTGAATCTAACCCTTTCTCTCTTTTCCTTCTGTCACCATCCTACTCAGCCCTCATTGCCATCCACCTGGATTATTTCAGTAACTTCCTAATGGGTCTTCCTGCATCCTTTGACTCCTACTTCTGCTACATTTTTCCTCGCTCTTGTACTACTTGGTAAACTGCCATTTTTTTCATATTGCTCCTGAAGTCCCTCCTCTCCTAGGAAACCTTGGATTTGTTAAAGGAAAGACAGCTCTCCAAGTTGCCACCCTCAAAATGTCCTACCATCCTCCCTTACAAACCATATACTTGATATCTTTGGCCTAGGTGTGGAGAGATACTTCAGATTCCCTAACTGTTAAATGAGGGGTTGGACCAGACGATTTCTAATGTCCCTTCCAGATCAAAATTCTATTATCCTAAGCAAAGGTAAGGCTAGGAATAGAAAAGCAAATAATGATAATACAAATGTTACAAGATTAACATATTAGAGACATGCAAAACAATGTACTATATGAAGTCTGAAGAAGGATGATGCCAAAAGAGGAATCAGGGAAAGTTTCATGGAGGGAGAGACATTTGAATTTGGTCTAAGTGATAGGTAAGATTTCATCAGGTAAACAGGTGAGATCAGCCATTTGAAGTAAAGGAAAGCTAATATATATCTTGCTTTGATAGTGGAAGGAAAATAACTCTGCTTTCAGCCTCAAAATTTCTACAATCTTTCCTCCCAACCTTCCTTGCAAACTATATACTCATTCTCTCTCTTTTTTTCTCTATCTCTTTCTGTCTTTCTGACTCTGTTTCTCTCCGTCACTCTGTCTTTCTGTCTCTCTGTCTCTGTATCTCTCATTTCTGTCTTTCTCTGTCTTTCTGTCTCTCTGTCCATTTCTCTCCATCTTTCTCTGTCTCTGTGTCTCTGTGTCTGTCCATCACACACACACACACACACACACACACACACACACACACACTTCTTGCTTTCACAATTGCCGCTCACTGTGCCTCCACTTTACCTGTTGAATCTAACCATTTCTCTTTTCCCACTGTCACCACCCTGCTAAGCCCTCATTACTACCCACCTGAATTATTTCAGTAGCTTCCTAATGGATTTTCCCACATCCTTTGACCCTACTTCTACTCCATTTTTCATGCTACTGCAAGAATAATCTTTTTTCCATATAGATTGGGTCATGATACTCTTCTGTCCATAAATCTTCAGTGGCTTCCTATCACCTACTGAGTAAAGTCCAGACTCCTTTGCCATTTAAGGTCCTCCAGTATCTGATACTACCTTGTTTCCCTACTATGCTACAATTAGCTTAAACTTTTCTCTGCCACTTTCCCTGTCTCCTCACTATATCCTCTGCTTTCTCCTACCCCTGTGCCCTTGTATGTTTATGTTCCCTTTGTCTCAAATGCCTTCCCTCCCTTTTGTTTGATAAATCTCACCTATTACAAGCATAACTTGGAGATATCATGAGTTTGGTTCCAGACCATTGCAATAAAGCGAATATTGCAATAAAGTATGTCACAAGAATTTTTTGGTTTCCCAGCATATATAAAAGTTATATTTACACTATACTGCAGTCTATTAAGTATGCAATTGTATGATGTCTAAAAAAAACACCAAAGTATAGGAGACAGGTAGGTAGTACAGTGGATAGAGCACCAGCCCTGAAGTCAGGAGGGCCTGAGTTCAAATCCAGCCTCAGACACTTGACCCTAGTCACACTAGCTGTGTGGCCTTGGGTAACTTGCTTAACCCTGATTGCCTTATAAAAACAACAAAGTACATACTTTAATGAAAGAATTCTTTATTGCTAAACAATACCAACCATCATCTGAGCCTTTAGAGAGTTGTAATCTTTTTGGTGGTGGAAGGTCTTGTCTCAGTGTTAATGGCTGCTGACTCATCAGGATAGTAGTTGTTGAAGGTTGGGGTGGCTGTGGCAATTTCTTAAAATAAGATGACAATAAAGTTTGCCACCTCGATTGATTTTTGCTTTCACTTGAACACTTAGAGGCCATTGCACAGTTATGTGTTGGTCTCATTTCAATATTGTTGTGTCTCAGGGAGTAGGGATGCCCAAGGAGAGGAAGAGAGATGAGGGAAATGACTGATTGGTGGAGTATTCAGAACACACATTACATTTATTGATTAAATTCACATTTTTACATGGGTGTGGTTTGTGGCACCCAAAACAATGACAATAACATCAAATATTCTGATCACATATCACCAAAACAGATATAATAATAACAAAAAAAAACGTTTGAAACTTTGTGAGAATTACCAAAATGTGACACAGAGACAGAATGTGAAGACATGTCATTGGAAAAAATGGCACCCATAGACTCACTCGACACAAGTTTGCCACAAACTTTCAACTTGTTAAAAAAAAAAAAAAGCAAAATCTGCAAAGGGCAGTAAAGTGAAGCACATAAATTGAGGCATGCCTGTACTTAAAGCCAAATTCAAATGCCTTCTTCTCCATTAAGTCTTCCACGATTTCCCCTTTTCATTATCATCCTTCTTCAGACCTCAAATAGTACTTTGCTTTGCACATTTCTGATAAACTTAGCTGGCAATATTTGTATTATAGGTATTTTATTTCTCTAACTCTCTCCTTACCTTTGTTTAGGATAATAGAATTTTGATCCGGAAAGGACATTAGAAACCATCTTATCCAACTCACTCATTTTTAAAATGAGTAAATCGAAGCTCAGAGAGACAATGCCTTGCCTGGGATCATAAATCAAGTGCCAGAGCCAAGGCTTAAACCCAGATCTTTTGACTCTAAATTCAACACTATTTCCACTAGGGTATGTGTCTTGTATCCTAGTCAGAGAGAAAACCAGGGCAGGAAACCTGAGGTTTTATTCAAGGCTCCAATATTTGGAAGGTGCAAAAATGTTTAATAATAATTTTTTAAATTGTACAATTTTTTAAAACAGTGCACTCATTTTTGACAAAGCTTAAACTTTTATTTGTATATAACTGAGTTTAGCGCATAATTGGCAATAATAATTCATTAAAATAGGAAGTTTATAAGTAGCTACTTCCTCATTCTCCTCTCTTTGCCCCTCCCACCCCTTGCACTCAGGTGGTTTTCTTCCTGGCCCAGCCTGTCCCAATCTTCCGCCTTTCCCCTCACCCCAGGCCAGCTTGACCAGTAGTAGGTTTCATATGTTTTGGGGTCTCTCTATGTGGGCCTTGTTTTCAAAAGTCTCCCCTCCCAAGCATCTGAATTTGTCTCAATTCTTTCTTTTTTTTGGAAGGGCAATTGGGGTTAAGTGACTTGTCCAAGGTCACACAGCTAGTGTCTGAGGCCGGATTTGAACTCAGGTCCTCCTGACTCCAGGGCTGGTGCTCTGTTCACTGTGCCACCTAGCTGCTTCTCAATTATTTCTTGTATTATTTTTATATCATGAATTACAAAGTTGATTTGGAGGCTCTTTTTTGTCTCCTTACTCCAGGCACCAAAATCTCTGTGCCTTTGCAGCTCTCTCCTTCCTTTCCTCCTCCTTCCCTCAAGTGGGGTGTGGTTCCCTAGAAAGAGACAAGGGATAAGAATTCATTCTACCGCCTGTCAGAGCGTAAACTCCAGGGCAAAGATTATGTCTTAGCTATATGTTGCATCTCCTCCAGGATCTGATGTAACATTTTATACTCTTAAAAAATTATCATTAAATAGCCAATCAATAAATGTTTCTTCATTCTGGAGAGCAATCTGAAACTATGCCTAAAGAGCTATAAATAATTGCATATCCTTTGACCTACTAATACCACTTCTGGGGTTGTATCCCAAAGAGATCATAGAAGTGGGAGGAAGACCCATATGTACAAAAGTATTTATTGCAGCTCTCTTTGTGGTGGCAAAAAATTGGAAATTAGGGGGATGCTCATCAATTGGGGAATGGCTAAACAAGTTGTGGTATATGAATGTAATG
>CM053595.1:115287892-115311472 GCA_028646575.1 Pseudocheirus occidentalis | reverse complement strand
CTGTGGAACTTTGCTTGGGGGGGGGGGGAAGCTCTGTCCAAAATTGCTGGGGTTTTCCCAGCTGCCAGAGCTCTTAGGGGGGTGCTGCAGCCCCCACCAGCTTTGGCTTGCTGAAAGCGCATCCCAGGACCACCACCCAAGACCACAACCCAGATCCAGGCCACTCAATGCAAGAGCCCTTGGCCTTTGATCAATTGCTTTTGCCCCCCTGCAATTGGCAGGCCAGGAGCTCTGAAGCAGCCGGGTTGGGCTGCTTCCTTGCCCTGGGGACAGTTTGGCCTGACTGCCTTTTTTTCCCCCAAAATTTAGCTTGAATTCCACTGACCTTTCTCTTAGCCTTTTTTTTTTCTGGCTTGATAAATGTGAAGATTGCCCCAGGTGCTATCAATCTACTCTCCAGTATACTGAAGCTGTGGCTTTTCCAGACCTTCCCTAGGGCCAGGCCACAATTCAGGCTAGGCAGGCCTCGGCTCTCAGCCTGTTGCAATGAGCCCTTCCTGCTAAGCTACCTTCAGGGAGAGATGTGTTTTCTGTATTTTTGTGGATTTTGGAGCCCTAAAATTTGTTTAGAGTCATATTTTCTGGGTATTTAAGGTGGCTGTGTGGGAACTGCAAAACTTTGCTGCTTCTATGCCACCATCTTGGCTCTGCCCTCTCTTTTTTTGTTTTTGGAGAGCAATTGGGGTTAAATGACTTACCCAAAGTCACATGGCTAGTAAGTGTTTCAAGTGTTTGTGGCCAAATTTGAATTCAGGTTCTCCTGACTCTGGGGCTGGTTCTCTATTCACTATGCCACCTAGCCTGCCCTCCTATTTCTTTACTTCTAGTAGTAAAATTCTGAGTTGATATTAAATTGTTTATTTTATTCTTTATGCTGTTTCGACTCATTGAAACACCTTAATCTTTTGGCTTTGATGTTTGATTGCAGATTTAAGGGTATCAAAACCTTCTGATATACCTTTGTTTTCTGGATATTTTTCCCTCATGTATCTTTTCTGTTAATTTTAACTGGGTGATATGGCACAAAAGGTTTCAGTTGTATCAGTTCAGGTCAATCATTTTTTAGTTGTGTCCAAATGTTTGTGACCCTTTTTAGGATTTTCTTGGCAAAGATACTGGAGTGGTTTGCCATTTCCTTCTCCAGCTCATTTTACAAATGAGGAATGAAGGCAAAGAAGGTTAAGTGACTTGCCCAGGGTCACTCATCCAGTAAGTGTCTGAGGGCAGATTTGAACTCATGAATATGAGTCTTTCCAATTCCAAGGCCAGTGCTGTATCTACTGTGTCATCTGTACCAATTATATATTGAGATCATCTTCCAATATCTTTCTGCAAGTCTTCAATAGTTTTCTTCAGATCCTTCTGCCATGGTAGTATTTGGCGCCCATCCTCAGCAGTATTCTTAGCTAAGTCCACCTTTTCTCCTATGGGCCCTACCATGTCAACAACCATATCATGTGTTATTGTATTCAAGTTCTGAAATGTTATTTTACACTATCTATCCAACATTTTGGGAGGAGTTTATTCAACAGCTACAAATAGCATTGGACCTAGAGTCAGGAAGAAATTAGTTCAGGGGCGTCTAGGTGACATAGTGAACAGAGCACCGGACTTGGAGTCAGGAATACCTGAGTTCAAATCCAGCCTCAGACACTTAACACAAAACTAGCTATGTGTGTGACCCTGGGCAAGTCACTTAACCCTAATTGCCCTACCTTCCCCCCTCCAAAAAAAAAAAGAATAAAGAAAAGAAGAAGAAATAGCAAAATAAATAAAGAAATGAGTTCAAATGCTATCTCAGACACTTACTAGCTGTGTGACCCTGGGCAAGTCACTTAATTTTTCTTATCTGTAAAATGGAGATCAGAATAGAGCCTACCTCCCAGGGTTGTTGTAGAAATCAAATGAGATGATATTTGTAAAGAACTTCATAAACCTTAGAGTAGCATATCAATACTAGTTATTATTTGTTATTATTTCTATCATGATGTTATAGCAGATATCAACTTTTTGAATTATTCTGTTTTGGTACATTTGGTCTAATAGTTGAATTTATACCATCAAACTCACAAAAGAACTTTTCAGAATTCCATTCTAAGTATGATTATCTTTTCAAAAAAATCCTTCAAAAGAAAGGCATTATTTTTGCCATCCATTCCATCATTCTCTAGCACTTCTAGAGTTTGTGATAATTGCAGATTTCCAGTGCCTTCAGATTCTACAGTTTTCCCCTCTCCAGACTCAAGTAACTCTTCAGTCGCCACTCTTCTGTCCTCAAATCTGGGTGTAGGAGTGAAGTCTTTTCTTCCAATTGCCCTGGATTGATCTGCAGTATGCCGTTGTGTCATTTGGAACTGAAGATGGTATTGAAAAAAAGCAACCGAAAGCCCTTGCCTGTAAGCAGTAAGATCTGTTTCCAGTTCTGTCATTATATAGTCCTGATGCACAATAGAAGCATTCATCTCTTCTGTCCATTTAATGAACAATTGTGGCGATTAGCACCACATGTCCTGAAGCATTTCCATCAGGTGGGGTACTGGTATTTCTGATTTATTCTGATGTATCTTGCTTTCTTGTGGTACCAGAACATAAAGCAGCACCATTTGTTTCACTCTTCTCTATGTCCAGTCAAGCATCATGACAATTTCAAATCGAGTCCGTTTGCAATGCTGTATAGTACTATACTATCCCTGGTGGGGCAGCTGGGTGGTGCGGTGCATAGAATGCTGGGCCTGGAGTCAAGAAGACTCCTCTTCCTCAGTTCACATCCTGCCTTGGACACTTACTAATTGTGTGACTCTGGGCAAGTCGCTTAACCCTGTTTGCCTCGGTTTACTCATCTGTAAAATGAACTGGAGAAGAAAATGGCAAACCACTCCAGTATATTTGTCAAGAAAATCCCAAATGGGAGTCACAAAGAATTGAACACAATTGAAATGACTGAGCAACACTAACAACTGTCCATCCTATGTCTTAAACTTACAGGAGCAGTTTATTATGCTGGTCAAGGGCGGTTGGTGCTAGGTCTTCGTAACTCCTGTGGAGATCTCAGGAAGCACAGTCTCTTCGGTACGTGTCCCTGGTTGGTGTTCCCTTACTTGGATATATTTCCTTCCCTCCAACTCCCTGCTCCTCTTCGCTCGCCTTCCCTTCCAGGGTCATCTTTCTAATACATCTTCTACTGTGAAAGAGAATAAATAAAGGAGAGGAGATTCTGGAACAGTTCCCGGCTTAGAGGATGCCCCTGGTTTTTGTAAGCAGCTCGCCATTCATAGGATTATAGATCCACAGCTGGAAAGGATCTCAGAGATCATCTGGGCTAAGGCCCTCATTTTATGGATGAGGAAACCAAGACCGAGAGAGGTCAAGTGACTTGGCTTAGGTAGTAAGGTGACACAGTAGATAGAGTACTGGGCCTGGAGTCAGGAAGACTTGAGTTCAAATCCAGCTTCAGTGCATAGTAGCTATGTGACTCTGGGCAAATCAGCTCTGTTGCCTTCAGTTTTGTCATCTAAAAATGGGGATAATAATGATACCTCCTTCCTAAAGCACGTTGCAAGCCTTAAGTCCCATAAAAATGCTAGTTATTATTATTATCTTCATCATTATTTTGGGGGTTTTTTGAGGGGGGAAGGCAGGGCAATTGGGGTTAAGTGACTTGCCTAAGGTCACACACATGGCTAGTTTTGTGTTAAGTATCAGAGGCCGGATTTGAACTCAGGTCCACTGTGCCACCTAGCTGCCCCTCCTCTTCATCATTATTATGTCTATTATTGCCCAAGGTTACATAGATAGGAAATATCAGAGGTCCCAGTAGAAGAATTCAGAAGAATCTTCTACTCTACTATACCATGCTGCTCTCTTCATTTTCCTTGAGCAAAGAAACTTTTTTTTCATTCAAAATTTTATTTTAGACTCAAATGCCAGAACACAAATACAGAATAAAGAAAAGGAGCAAGAACCTATCATAAACTTAAATATTGGAACTTAGATACAAAGTTAGGTGAAAAAAGTATGTCATGTGCATAGCAGAACACGAGAGAGGATTCAAAACATGTACCAATAAACTTTCATTTCAAGAGAGCCTGTATGATAAATAATACTTGTAGTGTTGAGAATTGTCTGTCTTTTCTAAGGAAGCTTAAAAAAATAAAACAAACCCAGTTCAATCAGTTTCTTTGAATATGTTTCTATATATGTAAGATATTTAACTGGAAATGACTTTCTGGGAAGTCTGTACTCTCAGATGTCCTGTTCTCTCCACCTCTTCCCCTGCCCAGGCAGCCGAGCCAGGGAGTAAGATCCATAATGTCTCTTGGGTTTCGATGATGCAGCTTTAAAGGATAGAAATGAATCTTACACACATTATTCAATAAAAATTCAATTCAACACACATTCATTTAAGCACCTGCTATATAACAGGCAATGTGCTAGGTGCTGGAGATATGATGACAAAAATAAAAGGTCCTGTGTATTACATGAATACTGGAGGAAGACGTATGTAATGTGTACATAAGTAAGTAAAAGCCAAGTGTAGACAAAGGAATACAAAGTCATTTCAATAAGGATAAAGCACAAATAAATGAGGCTCCACGTAGGAGGTGGTGCCTGAACTGTGTGTCAGAGGAAGTTAGGAATTCTTTGAGATGGGTATGAGGAGGGCATGCCTTTTGTGCATGGGAAATGGCCTATATAAAGGCAAGGAGGTAGGAGAACACATTCCACACAGAGAAAAAGTACAGTTAGCAGGGATGTCAGCTGGAAGGAGGACAAGAAGAGGAGCATAGCTATGTTTTCCACATTATGACGTATGAAGCCATTGCGGCTTCGTATACTGAGGACTGGCAGAAGAAATAAAATGGGAATTTGGGGAGAGTTTTGTAGAAGCTGCGATGAGACACGAAGGCTAGCAGATGACACAAAAAAAGGTTAGAAATAAAAAATGCATAAAATACATGGATAGTATTGCATGGTATCAACATATATCATCTTTGAATACCATAATAATTCAGACTTCTCTGGCACAAAGAGAAGGCCAAGACATGTTATGTGGATTTTCCAGATTGCAGGGCTGTGCCCCTAACTCCTGTGATGTGGATAGGCAACTGTAATGAAGCAAGAATGGAAAAGGACTAGCCAGATTCTAGAAGGAGGTAGTGAAATACCAAGCTGATGCTGAATACCTCGTGTTTTTCTCCTAGCAGTGTTTAGAGGCCATTAAAGATTTCTGAGGAGGAAGTGACTTGGTTAAACCTGTATTTTAAGAATAGCAGTTTGGCCACTGTCAAAGGATGAATTAGAAAGGGGAGAGATTGGTAGTGAGAGAGACCATTTTGAAGGCTATTGCAATAGTGCCAGTGAGAAGTGATGAGGGAGAGATGGGGACAAACAGGAGGATGCTGTGGAGGCAGGCTCGTGAAGCCTTGGCATTTGATTGGAGATGGGAGCGGAGATGGGACACAATATAGAGAAGAGTCAAGAATGATCCCAGGCTGTACATTTGGGTGACTGCCTTGAGTACAACTGGGAAAGTTTAGAGAAGAAATAGGTTGGAGGTGGGAAATAATGAGTCGTTTGATAATTCTGGTATCATCTGAAGAACTTGGAGAACAATACCCTGACATCAAATATCTTCTCTATGTCAATTGATGCAAATAAAAAAGTTAGGGGAGGGGTGAGAGGTTCTTTAGTTGATCACAAATTCAGTATAAGCCAGGGGTGACAACCAAGGCCAAAGCTAGTCCAATCTCAAACTACATTAATTTAAGTGTAGTATCCAGAATAAGGGAAGGATCCCTCATCCTCTTCAGATGACAAAGTCATTGGGCTACTTTGGGATGTCATATTTTGGAAGGGGTGTTGGCAAGCTGTCGGGCGACTAAAATCATAATAATAATGATGATGATAGCTAACATATATGCAGCACTTATGTGCCAGGCACTGTGCTCTTCTTTTTTTTTTTTTTTTTTGCTTTTTTTTTTTTTTTTGGAGGGCAATTGGGGTTAAGTGACTTGCCCAAGGTCACACGGCTAGTTTTTTGTGTTAAGTGTCTGAGGCCGGATTTGAACTCAGGTACTCCTGACTCCAGGGCCGGTGCTCTATTCACTGCGCCACCTAGCCGCCCCTGTGCTCTTCTTTACAATTATTATTTCATTTGATCCTCAAAATGACCTTGGGAGGTAGGTGAGAACTCAAATTTGCCATTTCACAGTGCTGAAGGACCTGGGAAAGCTCAGCCTAGAGAAGTGAGCCCAGGAGGGACATGATGGCTGTCTTCATGTATCATTCACAAGAGAGAATAGATATATGTGACTCCAAAGGTGGAGCTAGGATCAATGAGGGTAAGTTAGAGGGAGGAGGATTTGAGATCAACACAAGGAAGGCCTTCCTAATAATTAAGCAATAATGGTATTGGCTGCCTCAGAGGGTGATGTCACTGTGAGTGTTCAAGCCGAGGCTATGGGATGCTTTGTGAAGGAGGATGCAGAGAGATTCCTACCCTGAGAGACATGATGTAATACACATCTGTATACCCAGATCTCTGTGGATCACCCTTGAGGTCAGTATGGTTATATTCTTATTGCCATAAGGGATGGTTATTCATACTAGAAATGTCAAAAAGAAGACTAGAATGGTTTCCTTCATCTATAGCTTTTCCCAGCACTTCAAAACAATTCTTTATGCTACTCTACCAATTTTTGATCTTCTATTCTGAGAATTAGCCCTGTTGCAAGTGTTTTGCTTCATTTATTACTTTTCTGGAGATGGTCCATCCTGAGTTGGCTTTTCTACTCCAAACAAAACTTTCCTTCAAAAAACAAGAATCTTAGTCAAGCCTGTCAACCTCAGACACTCTAGATCAGTGGTTCTCAACCTTCCTAATACTGCGAGCCTTTAATTCTCGTATGTGGGCTTATCTGCATGTGGGTGGACCCGCCTGGAGGTTCCTAAGACCATCAGAATTATGTGTTTTCTGATGGTCTTCAGTGACCCCTGTGAAAGTGTCATTCGACCCCCAAAGCCATCGCAACCCACAGGTTGAGAACTGCTGCTCTAGATGGAGGTGAGGGCAATAGTGTTGAGGACAAAGAGAGTGAGTGGGCATACTTTAGACCCAAGAGAAAATTGTAGGTAGGCAGAATCTCTGACAGACCAACCCTAGCTAGTGACTCATGCTCTACACTAGTCTAGGCCCTTGCTGTCAGCAACGCTAAATTCAGCTGCAACATTATTTGTAATTAATTTTGGTGACTAATGGAGCAGGGGATAGGGTGGGAGTGGGGATGGGAGGGAAGGAAGAGATCTGAATTTAGGAAAACAATGAAATTTGAGGCAGGGGAAGAAAGCTCTCCTGCAGAGTTCTGCCATTCATTACCTTAGTTCCTTATTGTTTTAGTAGGTTTGAAGGCTTATTGGGAGAACCCCAACTGGATGGAGCTTGGAATTAGAATCCTCGTGGCAGTCTGAAAGGAAAACTAATCTTATAATCTGAAGCCTTGGGTTCTAGTCCTGATTCTGTCACTTGCTTTGTAACTTTGAGTAAGTCATTTAAGTTCTCTGGGTCTGTTTCCTCTCCTATGAAGTAAGGGAGTTTAATAATTCAGTTAAGCATCCACTATGGGCGAGCAAAAGTTGAACATGATTTGCTTCCTGCCTCCAAAGAGCTTACAATAACATAAAGCATACATAATAAGAAAAAAGGAACGATCAGGACAAAATGCCCTAGGAATCCCCAACTAGTAATGCCTTCCTCCACCCCTGTATATTTAATTCTAGGCAGTGTTGCATGGTAGATAGATATCAGGACATGGAGTCAGGAAGATCTGGTTCAAATATCATTTCAGATGCTTTATGCTGTGTGGCCCTGGACAGTTACTTAACTTCTCTGCACCTCTGTTCCCATCTGTAAAATGATAGGGTTGGATATAATAGCCTTTAAGGGTCCCTTCCTTAAGGTCCTTGGAAATATATTCTGTGATTTATGATCCCCTGAAGTACTTTTTAAAAACTCTTTTCCCCCAATTACATATAAAAACATTTTTAACAGTTTAAAAAAAATTTTGTGTTACAAATTACTCCCCACCGTCCCTCCCCTCCCCCTCATTGAGAAGGCAAGCAGTTTGACATAGATTATACTTGTGTGGTCATGCAAACCATATTTCTATATTAGTCATGTTGTAAAAGAAAACACAGACCCCTCCAAAAACACTAAGAAAAATAATGAAAGTTTTTAAAGTGTGAGTTGATCTGCATTCAGACTCCATTAGTTCTTTCTCTGGAGGTAGATAGCATTTTTCTACATGAGTCCTTTCAGATTTGTCTTAGATCATTGTGTTGCTGAGAATATGGGCTGTCTTTTTAAAAAATTTATTCTGCACCTATTTGCTATATATTTCTATACATAAATATTGTCTCCTTTATATAAGGTCAGCTTCTTGAGAGCAGAGACTGTTGTGTTTTTAAATTTGCATACTTGGCACTTAGCACTGTTGTTCAGTCCTTTCAGTTGTGTCTGACTCTTCATGACCCCATTTGGGGTATTCTTGGCAAGAATACTGGAGTGATTTGCTATTTTCTTCTCCTGTTCATTTTACAGATGAAGAAATTGAGGCAAACAAGGTTAAGTGACTTGCCCAGGATCACTTCTATTTGAACTCAAGTCTTCCTGATTCCAGGCCCAGTACTCTATCCACTATGCCACCTAGCTGCCCCTCCTGGCACATAGTAGAAGCTTAATACATGCTTGTTAATTGATAGGAAAATTTGAGAAGGAAGAGATCATTTTCATTTGGGAGAATCAGGAGGTCTTCACCACCAAGGTAGCATCTGAGTTATACAGTGAAGGAAGAGATGAATGATGAATTGGAGAGGAGAGGGAAAGGAGAAGGAGAGGAGAAGGAGAAGTGAGGGAGAGAAAGAAGAGAGGAAGAGGAGAAGGAAAGGAAAGGAAAGGGAGAGGAAAGAGAGAGAGGGGAGGGAGAGGGAGAGAAAAAGAAGAGGAGAAGGAGAAGAAAAAGGAGAGGAGAGGGAAAGGAAAGGGAGAAAAGAAGGGGGGGAGGGAGAGGAGAATGCATTTCCAGATGTGTGGGATGGGCAGCCTATGTAAATACATAAAGGGAGGGGAAGGTAGGAAGGCTAGCAGTCAGGAAGGAAGGACAGGTTTATTAAATACTTACTATCTGCCTAGCACGGTGCTAAGTACTTTAAAAGACTGGTCTCTTTTGATCCTCCTAATGACCCTGAGAGGGAGGAGCTGTTGTTGTCATTCAGCCATAAACTACTTTCCTTGAGCCAGTGGGCCATAGCACACTAATACTGTCCTTGGAGTTTTCTTGGCAAAGATACTGTAATGGTTTGCCTTTTCCTTCTCCCCTAGATTAAGGCAAATAAAAGTTAAATGACTTGCCCAGGGTCACACAACCATTAAGTTTCTGAGCTCACATTTGAACTCAGGTCTTCTTAACTCCAGGTCCAGTGTGTCACCTAGCTGCCTCTAGACAGGAGAAGGTCAAGAATAGACTGGTTTTGCAGAAAAGAAACGTGCAATGAGGTTGAAAAGGTAGTCTAGGATATGGAGTTATGAAATATTAGAAGTGGAGGGGACATTGGAGATGATCTAGCCCAAGCCCTTCGTTTTACATATGAGGCAACTGAGTTCCAGAGGAAAGACTGGAGCTACCCAAGATCCCAAAGACAATGGCAGGCAAGATCAGAACCTAGGCCTTCTCACTCTCAGTCCAGGGCTCTTTTCATCTCTTTTCATCTAGCTTCCCAGGATGTCAATGGCCCCTATTATGGACATTAAATCTTGAAGTGATGGTAGAAGAGCCTCTGAGGTCATGCTTATACTCTAGCCTCCCCTGGGACTAGGGTAATTGACTAACAACTAAAGACATAAGAGGAGAAGATGCAGGCTTGACACCCAGAGATGGATTGCGCCGATGCTTGGGGGAGGGGAGAGGAAGACAAATCCTCTTGAATTTCCAGGAAAGGAATCCCATTTCTCAAGAGCTGGCAGCGGCTGGGGGAGGAGAAGGAAGCCTTCATGCTCATGGCCTGGCATCTGACTCCAGCTCCTGTTGTCCCCCTTTATCAGGGTCCGGGTCGGGTCTTGGGGGTGGCAGCGAGCTGCTCCTGCCTTGTGCTGGGAGGAAGCTCTTTGGCGCTCTGTGTAGTTGGGAGCCGGGGAGGGGAGTGGAAGGGTGAGAAATGGGATCATCACTGTGAGGGTCTAAGTTCTAGCCCCCGGCCTGTCGGTGACTCACTGTCATTGAACAAGTAACTTCTACCCTCTGAGATTTGTATTTCCTCACCTGTAAAAGAGGGATAGCCATCCCTATCTTAAACACCTCACAGGCCTATTAGAGTGAGTGACCAAATGAGACCGTGGTTGTAAAAGTGTTTTGTGTAAAGATCTACTTCTTTCCAGAGGAAAATAAGTCCTCAAAGTTTAAACCAAGAGAGAGGCCTTCTGAGGGTTAATTATATCGATTTGGGTAAGCCCCTTGAGGGTGTGAACTGTTTTGGTTTTGTCTTCAAGTCTCAGTTTAGCTGTCTCCCTTCTTTCCCCCTCTTCCCCCCACCTCAATCCAGTGGCTTGTACTTTGGCATATAACTGAATGTTTGTTGAATTAAATTGAATAAAATTTTGTTGAATTGACTTAAATTGTTTCTCAATGCTTTTGGAAAATTCTTGTGAAAGACCCTGAGGTGGGAAGTTGTGGCAATTGAATGCTCCACTCTCCTACCTTTCTGACCGCTCTTATGTCTTACTTTCTGGATCCATATTGTCCTCCAAATCCTTAAATAATGTAGCTGTTCCCCCAGTGTTCTAATAATCAATCGACAAATATAGACTATATTCCTACTCACCAGGTACTATACTGGCTGCTGTTTCTCTTGTCCCTCTGCTCTCTTCCTTAATGATTCCATCTCTCCCATAACTTTTATGATCCCTTTTGTATTGATGACTCCCATATCTATTTCTCTCACCCCCATTTCTTCCCTGAATCTGAGTTCTATATCTCCAGTAGTCTCCCATATATCCCCACCTTGAGGTCCTACCAACACCTAAAACTCATTATGTTTCCAATGGAATTCAGAAAGAATTCCCTTTCCACCTAAGCTTCCCTACTTATAGTAACAGCATTACCATCTTCCCAGTTGCCCATCTTCACGACTTCAATCATCTTTGATTTTTCCCCCTTTCCCTTATTGTCCAATTCAATCAGTTGCTCCTCCTTCTTTACAATACCATTGTCACTACTGCGGTTCAGACTCTCATGGCCTTTTGCCTTGACTACTTTGGTAACCTGGAATCTGATCTCCCTGCCTCCAAACTGACTCTCTCTAGTCCATCATCAAAAGTATTGCCTGAGTCATATTCCTAATGTACCTTCCTAACCATGTATCTCCACAGCTCAAAAACCATAAGTAGTTCCCCAGTGAATAAAGGTTAAGCTCTCTCTCTCTCTCTCTCGCTCTCTCTCTCTCTCTCTCTCTCTCTCTCTCTCTCTCTGTCTCTCTGTCTGTCTCTCTCTCTCTCTCCCTCCTCTCCTGTCTCTTCCTCTCTCCCTCTCTGTCTCTCTCTGTCTCTCTGTCTCTGTCTCTCCCTCTCTTCCTCTGTCTCTCTGTCTCTCTGTCTCTTTGTCTCTGTCTCTGTCTCTCTGTCTCTGTCTCTCTGTGTCTTTCTCTCTCTCCCCCTCCCCTCCCCTCTCTCTTTCATTTGCTCACTCCCAAATACTCAAATGGACTTGGATCTCATTAAACTGAATGTTCCCTCCAACCAAGTATTGTTCCCTCTCAACTTATACATGTTGGCCCACCCTGTGCCTCTCTTGTCTGGTTCTCTCTTTCAGTTTGTCACAGGGGGTTGTACTCAAAGTGCTGACGGCCTTCTTCACTTTCTCCTGAGGATGCCAAAGGAGGACCTAGGTGTCCACTTGTCACTTCTCACCCTTGCCATGAGACTGGCCCATCTTCTTTTTATACCATGTACTTCCCTGGTGACATGTTTTACTCTTGTTATTCTTTGAAGTTTCCCATTTGTTGTATGTTGCAGTCTGCTCACACCTACCATGTGCCTCTTCATTGCCCTCTGTGTGAAATTCATTTTCAGCTCTTCAGAACTGAGGGTGTTTTGTGAGAGTGGACAGACTTTTTTGATCTTGGGCAGGAACGTTCATTAAAATTCATTAAAATTTGCTGGGTTAGATTTGTAGAAGGCACTAAACCAATGTGCTCAATATGGACTAGACTGGTGCTTCCTACGCAGTTTGTCTGCACTTCCTGGCATGTCGTTATAAAAGGTCTTGGTATGTACCTTGGAGTATCCTGGACTCACTCTTTCATCACCAATGGTCAGTTTTGGTTAGAGGTGGCAGTGACAGTGTTGGAAAGAGGAAACAGGATCACTAGGACACAGGTCTATGTATGTTTGACATATGGTATAAGGATATGGATGAATAGTAGAAATAGTATCATAGTTATAATCTATGAAAATAGCCCTGGACTTGGAGTAAGAAGATCTGTGTTCCGATCTTGCCTGCCACTGTCAGTGTGATCTTGGGTAGCTCTATTCCTTCCTCTGGAACTCAGCTGCCTCATATGTAAAACGAGGGGCTTGGGCTAGATCATCTTCAATGTCCCCTCCACTTCTAATATTTCATAACTCTATATCCTGGAATACCTTTTCAACCTCATTGTACGTTTCTGTTCTGCAAAACCAGTCTATTCTTGACCTTTTCCTGACTAGAGGCAGCTAGTGGCTCACTGGACCTGGAGTCAAGAAGACCTGAGTTCAAATGTGACCTCAGAAATTTAATAGTTGTATGACCCTGGGCAAGTCACTTAAATCTCTGCCTCAGTTTCCTTAACTGTAATTTGGGGGTAGTAATAGTACACCAAGGCAGCAAGGTGCCCGAGTAGATAAAGGACTAGGTCTGAAGTCAGGAAGACTTGAATTCAAATCATGATGCTGTCAAAATATCATCTATGTGACCAAAGAAATAGTTCAACCTTTCTGAGTCACAGTTTCCTCACCTGTAAGATGAATTCCGAGATCCTTTCTGTTGCTAAATATATTACCCTCTGAAAGATGACCAAATGGATAGATGGCTGGAAAGGGAAAATCTCTTCCATAAACCTCATTTTGTCCCAATGACTTGAGAGGTATGTATGTATATCCTAATCTGAAAAGGGTTGGGATGCCCACCCTATTAGTGGCTTTCTGATGACGTCAGCGACCTTTTCCAGCCCAAAATGTCTGAGAAGAAAGTTTCAATTGACAGAAACTTTTCCCCTCTTCACTTCCCAGCTGAACTGTTTGCCAGCATTTTGGAAGGTGTGATTTTCAGCACCCTGAAAATATCAATGCTTTTTAGAGACCTTCTTCTCTAGTTCAGTGTAAAAAAGTACATTAAAGCCTGAGAGAAGTTAACTGTGCACTTTAATTCTGTGACCCTATTTGTGCTCAGATCGCTGCGTGTGCAAATCCTGATAATTTAGTTAGCACCATTAGGGAGCAAGAGAACAGTACTTCCTGGCTGGCTGGTGATCCCTTGTTTTCAAATCTGTCTTTTCCTTCAAGCAGCACATCTCCCATAATGGCCTTGCCTCAGGCAAACATCAGCTACTCTGCAAAATTGGGGGCAAGTTATTGTGGCCTGTCTAATGGACTGGGGGAGGAGCCCCCTCCCTGGTCTGGGCAAGCACATGGCATGCTGGCTGCTGCCCCACAGCTTGGCTCAGAAGGAAGAGCAAGGATACAAGAAGCATGTGGGGTCATGGGGTCTCCAAGAGCCATTCTACTAAAAATGGGCTTCTGGCTTAAATAATAATGATAACTCACATTTCTAGGGTGCTTTAAGGTTTACAAAGCTATTTCCTCATGCCGATCCTATTAGAGAGGTAGTATAAATGCTCCCATTTTATGGATCAGGAAACTGAGATTTAGAGCAGTTAGGTGACTTATAATGTCACACAGCTAATGGATTTGAACGCAGCTTCTTTATGGTCCCATACAACTAAAATCATTTTTACTGAGGTCTTTCGTTTTTATGCCTCTCTCACTTCCCATTTAACCCCTTACCATTAAAGTCCATAGGCTTCACTAGACTGCCAAAGAAGTCTTTGATGTAAAAGAGGTTAAGAATCTCTGCCTAGAGGCAGCTAGGTGGTGTCAGCAGGACCTGAGTTCAAATCCAGCCTCAGACACTTAACACTTACTAGTTGTGTGACTTAGGGCAAGTCACTTAACTTCATTTGCCCTTGCCTTCCCCCCTCCAAAAAGGACCAAAAAAATAAAGAATCTCTGCCTAGACCCTATGATCTTTTAATCAATGAGAGATGAATAAACTCCCTTGTTCCTTTCCTTTGATGGTTTGGTTACAGTCCTGTTTTGGGGGGGGGCAGCTAGGTGGCACAATGGATAGGGTATCAGGCCTGGAATCAGGAAGACCTGAGTTCAAATTTGGCTTTGGATACTTACTAGCTAGGGACCCTGGGCAAGTCACTTAACCCTGTTTGCTTCAGTTTCATCATCTGTAAAATGAGCTGGAGAAGGAAATGGCAAAGCACTGTGTCATCTTTACCAAGAAAACCTCAAACAGGGTCACAAAGAGCTGGACACAACTGAAATGACTGACCAACAGTCCTGTTTAGAAAACCAAAGCGGGTTCAGATTACCTCTGCAGGACTTTGACAGGCCTGACTAGGAGAATGTTTGAATCACTGAGTCTTAGGACTCTGAGCTACTCACAGTGCTGAAGTTACATCTGCAACCTCGTCAAACTCTCTCCTGTCATTCATCCTACAGTTTGAGATGATAGCATAACTGTGGGAATATTTCCCAACCCTAGATAACAATCAATTGATGCCCAGAAGCACAAGCATCGATAACCTTTATGCCATTTATTCTTGTGAATGTCTCTGAAAATAGTAATCTCATTCATGTAAATATCCTTCCCTCCCCTTCATGATCTAAGGGACTTCTTTTTAAAATGTTCTAAAGATTCCTCTTCCAGAAATTTTCTCCTGGGTGACTTTCCTTTAAAGAAATTCAGGGAGAGACTGTGTAAGTAGACATCCCAGGCCCCCAAATTGCAAACTCCTCCTTGATTAATGGTAAAATCAATCATTTTCCAAACTGCCCTCATCGGGGGATTACAAGGATGTGTGTAAGGGAGAGAGAAAGACAGATAAGGCAGCTGGCCAAGGGCCTTCTCTTGGGCTCCAATTCTTTCCTATACTCTTGGCTACTTCTGTGGGAAGGCCAGAGCTTGCTTGAGGAATTAACCCTCAGCAAACTGACTGACTTCATTCAGAATAGACCTCATCTTTTTTTTCCCTTTGGCAAATCTAGAGGGGTTAGGCTGGGTTTAAAATAATCCCCTTTAGGCCTCCATCAATTATCCCAATGTCTTGGTTTCACAGAACTTCCTATCTGGGGACAACAAGTACCTGCCTGGCCTTCCCTGAGCCCTTGTTTCTCTGGATTAGAGGAGTATTCTCTCTCCAGCAAACACCCTCAGCACTGAGGGTCTAATTATTAATTGTCAGCTTCCTTGGGTTGGCCCTTTGCCTCCCTAAGCAAAGACTGTTCTTCACTGAGTCAAGCTAGATCATAGAGTCCCGGAGAAGGAAGAACATCTAATTGGTTGTATACCTGAATAGAAAACTTAACCACATCAGCAAGTGGAATTCGAAGACTTCCAGCAAAGAGGACTCACTACCTTCCAAGACAGCCTGTTTTATTCGGAGACATTAATTGCTAAGAAGTTTTTCCTTACATTGAGGCAAACGCTGTCTCTCTGCAACCCCTTTCCATTGCTGCAATTTTGGCATTTTGGTGAAGGATACCTTTGCATGGGATAGCTCTTTAAATACTTGAAGACAGTCTCATTTCCCTCTGTTTTTTTTACCAGGTTTTATCCCTCCCCCAAATTCTTTGGGTCGTTCCTTAGATAGAGCTCTCTGGCTGTCCCCATGCCTGGAATGTTCTCCTTCCCAGTCCCTTCCTCTTGACTCACCTTCACATCCCAGCTAAAATCCCAACTTAACAGGAAGTCTTTTCCAATCCCTCTTAATTCTAGTGTCTTAGCTCTCTTAATCATTTCCTATTTCTCCTATCTGAAGCTTTTTTGTTTGCTTGTTAGATTGCATGATCCCCTAGAGTAGGGACTATCTCTTGTTTCTTTTTGTATCCCCAAGACTTGGCACAGTGCCTGGCATGTAGTAGGTACTTAATAAATGTTTATTGATTGACTAACTGATATGTCATGACCTCCAGATGTATCATCATCCTGGTTAAATTGAAGCAATTCAATGAACATTTGAGTACCTTCTATATTCCAGGCACAGTTCTAGGCAAAAGAGATAAAAAATCAAAAATGAATTATTCCCTGTCCTAACCTGAAGAAGTTTATGAACTTCTGTTGGGGAAAATAACAGATAGATAAATAGAAAGATAGATAGACAGACAGATAGATAGATAGATAGATGGATAGATAGATGATGGATAGATGGATAGATAGAGATAGATAGATGGATGGATAGATGATGGATAGATGGATAGATAGATGGATAGACAGACAGATAGATATGAATATAAAGGAAACTAATTATATGGAAATACAGTTATCAAAATATTGATTGATTGTGGATGACAGAGGGTCCAATATATTGGAAGAGAAAGGATGGAATGGGATCACTTGTGCAGGGAGAGGGGTGTTTTCCTTGGCTGGGAGTAGGACCCCTCCTCCCTGTGAGATAGGGGTGAAGGAGGAGATAATGGCAGACAGGATCTGAATGAAATGAGAAGAGGAGGGAAGAAGACAGAGCTCTCAGTGAATGGCCTCCATTTTTTCAGTAAAATGGGAGGCAAAGTTCTCATCTGAGAGGGTGGGGGGAAGAGGAGCCGTGAGAAGTTTAAAAAAGGATGAAAAGGTTTGGAATAGCTATTTTATAGAGTGGGATGTGAGTTGATGAGGAAGGTGAAAGACTGCCGTGAATCAATGGCCGATTGCCCAGTTGAGGTTATGTAATATGAATTTAGTGGATCCAAGTCAGAGATATTGTGCGATTTTTCTTCACCTTTATTTAGTAGCAGAAATGATGGTGCAAAGGCAGCAGATGGTGGGGACGAGGAACTCAAGAGAAGATATCCAAAATGAAATAAAATGCTCCAGATGCGGTCTGACTAGGACCAGAATTCTGCAGGACCATTTCCACCCTCATTCTAACTGACTGATGCCTTTCCCAATGTAGCCCAAGATGTAAATAGCATTTTCTTAACTGCAGCATCAAACTGTTGACTCATATTGAACTTGGAATTTGCTAAAATCCCCAGACATTTCCCACAGGAACTGTTGTCTAGTCATTATTTTCAAATCCTACAGTTGTGTCATTGTTCAGTTAATCCCAAATGTTGGACTTTCCATATACCTCTATCAAAGTTCATTTTATTAGATTAAATCCATTGTTCTAGTTTGTCAAGATCTTTTGTGATCCCGATTCTGACCTACGGAATACAGAATGTTAGCTGGTCTGCCCTGGGTTATCTGGAGATCCAGGAAAAGGTTGAGAGATATTCCTAAACACACTTTTAAAAAGAAATGTTACTGAGGCCACTCCACTTGGAAGTGCCAAGTGATAATTGGCAGACTATACTTTGAATACATCTCAGAGCACTTTAGATTCTTACACTTTCTCTCTTTTTCCTCCCTCTCCCCTTCTCTCTCTCTTTTCCTTTTCTCTTTCGCCCTCTTTCTTTCTCTCTTCCTCTCTCCCTCATTCTTTCTCTTTTTCTCCTTCCTCAAGGGAGTGAGATTACACAGTGGATAAAGTGCTGGGTCTGAAATCAGGAATTCAAATCCAACTTTAGGCACTCATTGGCTGTGTGACCCTGAATAGGTCACTTAACTTACTTAATTTACTAATTTACTTACACTTAACAAACTAAGCCTCTCACTTTTCTTAACTCTAAAATGGGTTTAATAATAGCACTTAGCCCTCAGGGTTGTTGTGAAGATCACATGAAATGTTCAAAGTGCTTAGGACAGTCCCTGTCACATGGGTGGCACTTAATAGTCCCTTTCTCCCTCTTTTCCCCTTCCCACCTCCCAATGCAGATCCATAATCCACCTGGAGCTTATAGTTTTAGAGAACTGCCTTGCAGGCACTGATAGGTTAAGTGGTTTACCAAAGATTACACTGTAAGCCTGTATTAGAGACAGGACCTGAACTCCAGGTCTTCCTGAATCTAAAACCAAGTCTCTATTCATTATCTGATGCTGTTTCTCAACCTTCCACATCAATTTGTGTTATATTTGTATGTGGACACATCTTCTCTTTATCTGACCAAAAATTCCTTGAGGTAAAGGACCATCACATTCATCTTTGTATCCCCCTTAGTGCATAATGGAGTGTTATAGTAAGCTATGAATAAACATTTTTAGTGAGTTTTGAAAGCATAGTGTTTAAGTAAAATGCAGTAACATACCTCACTAATTCAGACTCATTCAAGAAATGGATAATATAGATTAAAACAGAGATTTTTTTAAGCTATTACTTTTAAGTCCAAACAAGATCACCCAAGTTTTTACTTAGTGGAATTCCTTAGAAGACCTTCCTTTAATGAATCAATAAGAATGTTCTATAATTGGCATTTCCTTTATTCAAATGCAAACCAGTGCTTCAGAATTGCTTTCAGAAAGAACTTGCTCCAAGTATTTTAAAAGATATTTCCAATAGTTCCATTTATACTCTTAACTGCCCCTATCAATGGAGGAATGGTTAAGCACAGATACATTCCAGCCCAGTCTTGTCCCATAGATCTAAAGATAAGAACTGGAAGAGTAAAAATAAATGCAGCTTTAGAGTGATGATGTATAAAAAGAGAAAACCAAAGATAAAAATCCAGCTTCTACATGTGGGAAAATCTGTCCAAATTGTGGCAAAACTTTCCAGTCCCAAATTGGCCTTGAATGTCATTTCAGAGCCCAGAATGATGGTTCTTTATTTCCCCAGCCTAATCCCAGGGAGTACAAGAAATTAGAACATTTTTACCACAAAAAAATAAAAAAATCCGCAGAGTAAACTTTAAAATGCTGTTATCTGTGAGAAATGGGAAATAGCTCACTTGAAAAATAGCAGAGAAAAATTAAGAGAAACAGTTTTCACTTTCTGAAAGCTTGCTGCACAGCATTGTCTTTTCTAGGCTGGCTGATGGCATGTAGGAGAATTAATTTGAAATCTCTGGTCCAAATTTGAATCTATTTCTCTCTTACTCTCATATTTTTCTCTTGTTTCACTCTGCCTAAGAGAGATTGTCCCCCAAACTGGCACCTGTGACTCCCTTCCCCTCATATTCTGGATGTCACTCTAGGATGTGGATAGCATCAACTAGTTGATTCAGGATGAAGAGACAAGCCTATGGCACTGACCTGAAGGAGTAGACAGGCAGGTATTCAATATAGGATAAGAACATGTTTCAAAAGAATGGTATGATGGAGAGCACAGTGGTCTTGTTGTCACGAGCTGTGGATATGTTTCCCAAATCCAACATTCTATCAAGTTGGCTTGGACAAGTTACTTGGCTTCCATGAGCCTTTGTCTACTTATTTGACCCATTGGGGGTAATAACCCTTGTACTAGGTACCTCACAATATTATGAGAAAGCTATTTTGTAAACCTTTTGTTGTTCTTGTTGCTCAGTTGTTTCAGTCGTGTCCAGCTCTTGATGACCTCTTTTGGGTTGAGGTATTGGGGTTTTTTTGGGCAAAGACTTTAGAGTGGTTTGCCATTTCCTTCTCCAACTCATTTTACAGATGAGGAAACTGAGGCAAACAGAGTTAAATGACTTGCCAGGATTACACAGCTAGAAAATATCTGAAGTCAGATTTCAGCCCAGGGCATCCTGACTCCAGACCTGGTACTCTATCCACTGTGCCACCTAGCTGCCCCTTTGTAAACTTTAGAATGCCATATAACAAGTGATTATTAATAGAACAGGGAGGCCAGCTGAGGGTCAGGGCATCCATGGAGAATCAAAAACCAGGCAGATATGAACTAGGAAGGGAAAAGATATAGTACTTCTCCTTCTCCTTCTTCTCCTTCTCCTTCTCCTTCTCCTTCTCCTCCTTCTCCTCTTCTTCTTTTTCCCCTGCCTTTTACTTCTCTTCTTCCTTTTTCTTTCCCTTTTCCTATTTCTTTTTTTCCTCTTCTTCTTCCTCCTCTGACTGGAAATACAATAGCTGCACCTGGGCTAGATTCCACTACCAATTAGAACGAGACCTTTGACCTGCTTCACTTCCAACCTGGGCCAGTTTGCTCCTCCTCAGACAACCTCCCTGCCGTGTGTATATGTGTGTGGTGTGTGTGTGTGTGTGTGTGTGTGTGTGTGTGTGTGTGTGCGTGTGTGTGTGTTGGGGGAGCTCACCATATTTGTGTTAGAGTTAATTGGACTTCCATCAGCTAATACTAACATATCTCAGATTGCCAGACTCAAGTGATCCGCCAGCTTCAGCCTCCCCAATAGCAGAGACTAAAGGTGTGTGCCACCACACATGGGCCACCATGTTCTCAACATTCCAGTCTTGAATTAGGGGGTATAGTGAATAGAAGTCTGTATTTGGAGTCAACAAGACTGGAGTTCAAATCGTGGTTTAGTTACTCATAATGTGACCCTGGGCAAGGGACTTAACTTGTCTCAGTTTTTTTCATTTATAAAATGAGGTGGTTGGACTCAGTGTTTTAAAGTCTCTTCTAGTTCTATATCTATGATTCAATGACTTCTACACCTGTCTGACGGACTTCACGAATTTCCTGGTGAAAAGGGGCTTCAACATATCAGAAAGGGATGAGAAACAGTGGCTAACAAATTGGTCGGTTTACCTGTTAGGGTTCCCAGGGGACATATGGGTACAAAACCCTGTCTTTAGTGCTAAAGATTTGGCGTGGTCCCTGTATTTTGGGGGAGACTGACAATCTGAGCAAAACAAGAGAAACCAGTTAATGATCACCAAAATGACAGAGCTGCAAAATTATCAAAGGGTTTTGAGGGTGTGCTGTTGGGTTGGAGGTTGGGTCAGGTCAGAATCCAGGAAGTCTCCTCCTGGGATGGATGGGATCAGACAGGTAGAAAAAAAATATATCAGAGATGAGAGAGTGAAGAGGGGACAAAGAGACAAGAAGGGGCAAGCTGTGTGTGAGAGAGATGGGACATTAATTTGACTGGAGTAGGGGATATGTGCAGGGAAGCAAGAGGAGATAAAGTTGGAAAGGAGACAAGAGTCTATGTCCCAGCTCTCTCTGTCTTATTGGGCTTTAATAAAACCAGTTAAAAGGGTGGAATTTTAGACACTGAAGCAGGCTGGGGGTGGAGAGTGTGATTTGGAAGCCAGCAGGGACTCATTGATTTCTCTTCAAATCACACCGCCTTTTCTCATTGCAGGTAAGACTGACTTGGCTTGTGACCTAAGGTCTCAGGGAAATAGAAACAGCCAAAGCTTCTCCTAGGAAAGAGAGCAGACAAATACTGGCCATAATCTCAGGACTGAGAATAGCTGATCTTCTCTACCTGATTTCTGATTTCATGAAGACAACAGGATTTATGGCTAGGATAGCAGGCTAGGGCTTGGCTGTAACTCACAGCCACTGTCTTCTATAAAAGTGCTCTTCATAAGAACATAGTTTGTTTGTTTTATAGGAAATGGGCTAGCAAGCTGAGATCATGGGCTGAAATACAGCAGAGGTCAGGGACTGGGAGTCAGAAGAGCCGAGTTTTGTCTGGGTATCTGTTGGTGACCAGCTATATTTGGGTGAGATGTTGAGCCTGCCTGGGACTCAGGTTCCCTATCTGTGAAACGAAGAGTTTGGAATAGTTGCTAAGTTTCCTTCAAGCCCTAAGGGAGGCTTGTAGGGTTTTATGCTCTTAGCAAAACCTGGAGTGTCCCTGAGACCTCTGGCTCCCAGGAAGGTGAAGCCGCAATCCCAGCACTGGAGGGTGATCACTCAGATACTCAGAAACTTTTCTAATAGTTTAGAAAACTATTAGAAACTCTCTCTGCTAAAGAGGAGATGCTGAAGGGGAGGGAGAGAGGGAAGGGGTGGGGGAAGGAGTGGAGCAGAGAGCAAGGCCTGCAGCCTGAGAAGCAGTATGGGATGGTTAATAGGACTTTGGGGTTATTATGAGGCCTTCAACCAACCCTGGGAGGGGAAGTGGTTTCTGGGATCTCGATCAAAAGTCAGCATGGGGGTTGCTGCAGTCTTACAGATCGATCCCCTACTGGAAGATAAACACATTGATGAGGAAGCTTTCTTGGGTAGGGGGCCAGGGATGGGGTGACCATCTGGTGGGGTCCAGAGGCATATCCAGAGCCCAGGAATGTTGGCACGGGTAGGGGCCAGCAACAATTATCCAATTTATGAAGTGTGTCTGCAGTAAGAACTAAGGTAATTAAATAGTGGCTTCCCTCTGGCAGAGAGGATTGAGGCTTCAGAGCAAACTCTCTTCCAACCACTAGTGCTTTCAGGGACAACTTCTCTGCTCCTGGGTCTCTCCCCTGCAGAGAAAATGCATGGTCCCTTAGTCTTTACACTGATGCTTACTGTTGCCAGCTGGTGTTAAGGAGAAATCACCTGCCCCCCAGGCGCCAGCTTCTCTGTGTCACCATTCCTGATTCCTGCCCTCAGAGAAGACAAAGACTGCTGAATATAGGTGATTCTCTATGTTTTAACCCTGCGTTCTCCAGAATGGTAGAGAGTGGTGTGATGAAATAATTGGATCTGCTCTCTGGAGTGTCTCTGGGTGTGTACTCCGGCCCAGGATAGAGAGCAGAAATTCCAGGATTCTTGACCACTGCAGGTTCATAAAACCATATAATCTTGTTCATTCAAGAAACGTTTATTTATTTTTAAAATTGATTTATTTACTTTTTGTTTACAAGATTAAGCTCCACAATCCCTTGAATTTCAAATTTTCTTTCCTCACCCCCCCATTCCTGGCAGCATGCATTCAGGTATAGATAGGATCTGCAGATACTTTCACATTGGACATAAGTCTGGTTGTATAGAAGTGTTGTAACCCATGGAGTGAACAATGGGAAAGAGGAAACAAAACCAAACATGGAAGAGAAAGAGAGCATGTAGTTTTCTTCAGTCTCCATTTAAACTCTGTTCTTTCTAGATCTTTCTCTGAACGTAGACATCTCCTTCTATCCTAAGACTTTTAGAGATGTCTTATAATTGTGCATTGCTGAGAAGGGTCCAGTTTATCAAAGTTAGTCGTCACACATACGCTGTGTCTGTGATTGTGTACAAATTTCTCCTGGTTCTGCTCTTCTCACTTAGCATCAGTTTATATAAGTCTCTCCAGGTAAATATGAAGTCCATCTGCTCCTCATTTCTTATAGCACAGTAGTATTCCATTACATTCATATACCACAACTTGTTTAGCCATTCCCCAATTGATGAGCATCCCCCTAATTTCCAATTTTTTGCCACCACAAAGAGAGCTGCAATAAATACTTTTGTACATATGGGTCTTCCTCCCACTTCTATGATCTCTTTGGGATACAACCC
>CM053595.1:115242110-115287392 GCA_028646575.1 Pseudocheirus occidentalis | reverse complement strand
GAAGCAGAGTTCCACAGAGCTAAAAAATCAAGCAATTAATTGACTGGCCAACGTGAGGAGAAGGAAGCAAAGTAAGAACAGTAATCAAACTCTAGAATCCTTTTTTTGGGAACAAGAAGGATCAAAGTATGGAGCAGGAGGAAAACAGCACAGTCAGAATTCCCACACCAAATGCTTTCAAGAAACATGAAGATTGCCTACAAGCCATAGATCAACTTAAAAAGGACTTTGAAAACAAAATAAGAGAAGTGGAGGAAAAATTGGCAAGAAAAATGAGAATGATGTAAGAAAGAGTCAACAACCTGACTGAAGAGAATTACACCTTAAAAAACAGATTAACCCAAATGGCAAAAGAGGTCAAAAAAGCCAATGAGGAGAAGAATGCCTTAAAAAGTCGATTTTGCCAGATGGAAAAAGAATCTCAAAAGCATTCTGAAGAGAATAATTCCTTCAAAATTAGAGTGGAGCAAATGACTTTATGAGAAATCAAGATACTATTAAACAGATCCAAACAAATGAAAAAATAAAAGGAAATGTGAACTATCTCCTTGAAAAAACCACTGACCTGGAAAATAGATCCAGGAGAGACAATTTAAAAATTATTGGTCTACCTGAAACCCATGATCAAAAAAAGAACTTAGAAAGCATCCTTCAAGAAATTCTCAAGGAAAAATGTCCTGATATTTTAAAATCAGAGGGCAAAATAGAATTTGAAAGAATTCACTAATCACCTCTTGAAAAGGATCCCCAAAAGAGAATTCTTAGAAATGTTATTGCCAGGTTCCGGAATCACCAGTTAAAGGATAAAATATTACAGACTACCAAGAGAAAGGAATTTGAATACTGGGGTAACACAATTAGGATAACCCTGGATCTGGCAGCTTCTACATTGAGGGATTAAAGGGCCTGGAACATGATATTCTGGAGATCAAGAGAGCTGGAATTAAAACCAAGAATCACCTACCCAGCAAAATTGAGTATAATGTTCCAGGGGAAAATATGGTCATTCAATGAGTTAGAGGACTTTCAAGCATTCTTGCTGAAAAAAACAGAACTGAACAGAAAATTTGACACTCAAATACAAGCAGCATGAGAAGGTAAACATGGGAAAGAAATCATAAGGAACTTATCAAAGTTGAACTATTTACATACCAATAAGGAAAAATGATAACAGTAGCTTATGAAACTTTTCTTAGTATGAGGATAGGAGAAGGGAATACAAACATACACACATATACATATATGTATGTATGTATGTATACCTACACATATGTGTATATAGGAGGGTATATATGTGTATGAATACATATCTGAGCATATGTGTATTTGTGTACACAGAGGGTACAGGATCAATTGAATACAAATGGATGATACTTTAAAAGGTGAAATTCTGAGGTGAGAGAAGACTAGAATGAAAGGAGACAGGGAAAGACAAAATGGGGTTAATCATCCCATACAGAAGAGGAAGGGATAACTGTTACACCTTTACTCTCATTTACTCTCATTGAATTTGGCTTAGGAAAGGAACGACATAAACTCTAAACTGGATATCATGCCACACAGGAGAGTAGGGGGGACAGGGATGAGAGGCAGCATGACAGAGGGGAGGGCAAGGTCTCGGGGAGGGTTGCTGGAAGCACACACTTCAGTAAAGGGACAGGGACAGGGTAGAGAATAGAACGGGGGGGGTGGGATAGGAAGGAGGGACATATAATCAGCCTCTCACAATACGTCCATTGAAGAGATGTCCTGCGTAATTACACATGTATAGCCTGTATTGAATCTCTTTTCCTTCCAGTGGGGGTGGGTGACAAGGGAGGAACCGAGGAAATCTAGAATTAAAAGCTCTACAATCAAATGTCAAGGAAAAAAAGTATATATGTGTATATATATATATATATATACATATATATGTATATGTATATATGTGTGTGTGTATATATATATATAATTATTATTATTATCATTAATTACATGCAACTGGGAATTAGGATATACAGGTATGGGGGTAGGGAGATCCTCCCTGCCTGACCAGATAGGAAGAGGGGTGTTGGGGGAGGACATGGAAGAGAGCAGATTGGGGGAGGGGCTTTCAGAGGAATCGCTGTTTGGGGGATGGAGGTGGGGAAAAGATGGGGAGAAAATTCTGTAACTCAAAATCTGGTGGAAATGAATGATGTAAACAAGAAAATAAATGAAATAGTTAATTAATTTTTTTTTAAAGAGAGGAGAGAGAGAAAGCTCCTCAAGAAATAAGATGTGCCCTGATTGCCTCACCAAAAGAAAGAAAGAAAGAAAAGAAAAAGAAGAAAGAAGATGTGGAAAATTTAAAGTCCAACATAATAAAAACACAAGTTGAACCAAATAAAAAGGCAAACATTTGAGCACCATTAATATATAATAGCTCTTGTGTCATTTCTTAGAGATGATGGAAACTTGCTTCTCTGAAAGAGGGGAAGGCAATGGAGCTGGATGAAGTCCAGAATCATTGACTCCAAAGCTTCACAGTGGTACATAAATTGTTAGCAAAGCATTTGACTATCTTCTTCTCACACATAAGTCTGATTCTTCCTTTCTAAACAAAAGGTATTATATATCTACTACCCAAAGCTGAGAAAAACAACGACCCCTCCAAATATAGACCAATTATATGCATATGTATCTTCTTTCATTAAAAACAAAACCAAAAACAAGTTAAAAAAACTATCAAATGTACAAGAATATATTGGCTGAGGAGTAAAAATATGTGCCCAAAACTCTCACAGGTATAAAGAGCAGCATATTATTAATTCAATGATTATTGAACAAGCCAGCTGAAAGTGATAACACATCTCTGCTGCCATTTTCCATGGAGGTAGTTTTGACCCAATATAGTTCTGTTTTAAATACATTATTATCTCTTCTAAATCAAAATAAGTATGACTTCCAGTTTAAACAGTGAGTGGAACCAAAATGTCTTATTAAGTGTTTAATGTACATGTCCGTATTTTTCTCCTGAAAAAGAAATCAAATAGCTCCTTTATCTCATCGAATCTTTCTACAATGACACCAACATGTCATTTAGGATGAATAATTAATAAGAATTGATTGAATATTTTGAGTTTAAATCTGGAGGTCACATTAGACCAATGGAAGAAAGTAGTATCTACAAAAACTTTGGTCTCTTCCACCAAAGACACATTGAACATAAAGATAACAAGAGGAAGCTGTGGTTTAATATGTTAGGGAAAAAATATTTACTGGAATCATGAAATCAAAGATAAAAGGGAAGACTTTTAGAGTGGTTAAATCCTAGCCCAAAGGTGTCAAATTCCCCCTGAGAACCAGATTAAACTGTAATTAGGAAATGTTTGAAAAAAAATCAATAAAAATACCACATAGATAATGTTGATTTGTGGTTTTCTAAGTCAACGTGCAACTTGAGGGATCCATTTCTATTTGAGTCTGACACCACTAACCTATGCAATACTGGAATTAAAATACATTTTCAGATCTGTAAAATGGGTCATAATGGATTTAGGAAGTAACTTACAAAAACATGTATAATATTAATGAAATACAAGAACCATCATCTGAAGATAACTGTAGAAAGACTAACACTTCCTCATCACAAGGGAGAAGACATTGTTAGAACACAGGATAACCAGATCATAAGCCCATAGAAATATTTTTGGAAGAAGAAGACATTACTTTGACAGGCAATAATGTGAACAGTTACACATCACTAAATTTGGAAAACATAAATAAAAGTAATTTTTGGCTAGGTAGAATTTATGAAACAGCTATCAATCAAGAATAAAACAAAAAGGAAATCCTAGGTGATGTCTGTCTGAACTCATCCATATGTCATCAAGTAAGCATTAAACAAATAACTGTCATGTAGATTTGTGGAAACAAAGGGGTTAGTGATGGTACTCCAGGACTAGATAATTTCTCCTTCATCCCACCAAAAAAGTTTATCCTTAAGGAGCTTAGATTTAATGATTTGTGTAGAATATGCAAAAAAAAATAGAAACAAGACAACACATCACAGGCAGGTTGCAAACATCTAATGCTTCCTAAATACCCATTAAGATATGACATAGTGACCAGAGTTACATCTCAGAAATTCAGTATCTTTCATGGACTGACAGATGACAAATTCCTATAATACAAATACAGAACTCAAAATAACCCGTAGAATTATACCAACAAACTGAATAAGACAATTATCATAGATCAGACTTTTGCCCACAATCCATCAGATAATATTGATTTAAAAAACTTAGGAATGATGCTTTTAATGGATGTCACCACAACAACATATATTTTCCAACCTACATTGAATAAAAAACTTTCAAAATATAGAGATCTAGCAGAGAAGATAAAAATCCCATGGTACAAGACAAGGTGCATGTCAACCTATTTGTCCTAGCTGCTAAAGTTCAGTACAGCTTCAGAGCTGTACTGAAGATAATGTCAGAAATACTACAGAAGATGAATTTAGTCTTTAATACTTGTATTCAACTACAACAATTATTTTATCTAACTGTGTAATAATCCATAGAACATTAAACATGAAAGAATAACAGCAAGACAGTGATGTGCGGCAGTACTGTTCCTATCCAAACTCCATCAAAAAAGTCAGTCAACAAGCATTTGTTAAGTGGCTACTATGTATAAGGCACTATCAAAGAGCTGCATATACAAAGAAAGGCAAAGGCATAAATAAATAATGATAAAATCACACATGAAATTTATAAAAATAAACAAAAGCATTAATAAATGCTTGTTGACTGACTGAAAAAACAGTTGCTACCTTTATGGAATTCATAGCCTATTGAAGAAAATGATATGCAAATAACAATGTGTGTACATACATTTCATCTATCTATCTATCTATCCATCTATCTAAATATCTGTCTGTGTGTCTATCTATTTAGTTATCTGCTATCTGCATGTATACACAGCGTTGATGAAAATTAATCCAGAGAAAGGCACTATCATTGGAGGACAGAACCAGAAGGGCCTCCTGCAGAAGGAAGGATTTGATTTGAGTCTCGAAGGAAACCAGGGAATTTGGGAGGCAAAAGTGAAGAAGTGATTATGCCCAGCATGGGGAGCAACTATTGCAAAGAATAGGGAGGCAAAGCATTGTGTTCAAGGAATAGCAAGAAAGGCAGTATAGTTGGCTCATAGAATCTATGAAGGGAAGTGGTGTGATTCTGAAAAAATGACATGGGGAAAGAAAAAGGGAAGAAGTAGGAGATGCTGCCTATGATGATGATCATGATGAAGATGATGGTGACGATGGATGATACTGGAAATGATGGATGATGGTGATGATGGAGATGATGAAGGCAATTTTGACAATAGTGCGTCAATGGATCTACAATCTACAATCTTAATGAACTAAATACTCTCTCTAATGGGGCAGGTCAGAACACATCCATACTTTGCCATTCTGTGTCCCTCTTCTTCATGTCCTCTCATAAATTCCCCATAGAGAGTCTATCCAATATCCCGTAGAAGTGTCCTCCCATTTCATGGGGACCAAAGGGTTTTATTTTTGTCTGTTTTCTTTTGCAACATGGCTAACATGGAAATATGTTACATGTATAATTGATTAAATTGCTTTCCTTCTTATGGATGGGGGAGGGGCAAGACAGAGGAAGAGAATTTGAAACTAAAATTTTTAAATGATTACTGACTAATCCAATCAATTATTAATTTTAAATTATTATGTGATTATTAACTAATTAATCCAATTGATTATCAATAATTTTTTATACACAAAATTAGGAAATATTTAATGAAATAAATAAAATATATATTAAAACAATGAAGATTACACTTCCCACAAAAAAGGGGGTTTTATTTTATCAATGAGTTTGGGATCATTAAAGGAGCTATGTAGTTTGGGAAATGACTATGATCTACTTTTTTTTAATATCAGTTTTTGGTTTGTTTGTGGGGTTTTTTGCTTTTTTTCTTCCTTTGGAGGGAGGAAAGCAGGGCAATTGGGGTTAAGTGACTTGCCCAAGGTCACAAGGCTAGTGCTGTGTCTGAGGCTGGATTTGAACTCAGGTCCTCCTGACTCCAGGGCTGGTGCTCTATTCACTGTGCTACCTAGCCACTCCATATGATCTACTTTTTGAAGGACTTTCACACCCATTATTTTATTGTCCCCCAAGCCTCACAAGTAGTGCTTTGGAAAGAGCACTGGGCTAGAAGTGAGGAGACATGGCTTCTAATCTGTTTCTAGTGTAACCTTGGACAAATCAGTCCCCCTCTCTGAGGATTTCTACTTATGTAAAATTAAGTCATTAAAGTATATGATCTCAAAGCACCTTCCTTTCTCTGACCATCTGAAAATATGATTCTAAACTCATTTAATAGACTGTAAATAACTTGCCAAAGATACAGAGCTAGTTAATGTTAAGGCCAATTCTGTAACACAGGTCTCCCATCTCAGTCTGGTTCTCTTTCCAACTGTTTTGTGTAGGGAGGAGGGAATATGGATGTAAAAGTTTGGAGTATATACTTCTCAGCTTACTCAACCAACTTAAGAGAAGTCCTGACCATTAAAATGAAGACATTTAAAGCCACAGTAACATACTGAATACTTTCTTCTTCAAGTTAAACTCTGCCTTTCTCTTTAAATAGACATTAAGATCCCAGTTCATTGTGACAGTCAGGACCTCCTAGCCTGCCACCTCCAGTTTTCAAGAGCCCTTTGCCTTTCCTCTCTCCATGTCACCTAGCTCCCTCATTTATATTTGGAATAACTTTCCCATCTTTTTTACCTCCTCAGAAGCTCACAATGCAGCTCTTCTTGCACACCAGGGCCCTAATTTTAGAAATGATGCTTATAAGTCATCAGTTTGAAATATTGGCACAACCCTCTGATGGTTTTCCTGAAACACTGATGTGTGCAAGAAAGCTACTCACAAGGACAACTCTGATTGAGATGACTCTTTCAGAACTCAACAAGCTAGAATGTTGTCTAACACAATGACCTAGACTTCAAAGAGATGAGAGCCTGAGGTATGACTTTCTTTTGGTAATGAGTCAACCAGCCTCTCAATGAAGTTATGGGCTGAACCTCATTATGGAGATCAAAGGAATAGGTCTTTTACTTCCCAGGCCAGTTCCCAAATGTTCTTAGTGAATATTCTCTGAGAAACCTACTCCATCCCCCACTATGTGAGTGATTCTTCCTTTGTGTGTGACCAAGCCCAATAGACCAGGACATCTATTCCCTCCTATAGTAATGGGGTCAGGAACATTAGCATGACTCAGGTTCTACTGTGGCATCACTAAATGTCATAGAACAACATACCTAGGTTTTATTTTTGCATCACATCTGTGTGCCCTCAAAATATGCTACAATGGTACATTTTCGCTCTCTCTGAACTCTTCTCCATTCTTTTTCCCCACCACTCTTTGATCTCTGGATCTTCCTTCTCTTGTCCTTCCCTATGCTGGATTACTGCCCTGCTCTCTCTTCCTATCTGTCCTTTCACTTTTTTTTGTAAGAGTCCTATTTTTTCACTATATCTAGAGCAAACAGATAGTGTGCATTCTTCTTTAAAATGTTATGAATGTTAACCTCTCAGATTTATGGAAAATGGAAGAATTTATGACCAAACAAGAGATAGAGGGCATTATGAAATATAAAATGGATCATTTGGATTACGTTAAATTTAAAAGTTTTTGTACAAAGCCAATCCAACCAAGATTAGGAGGAAAGTAGAAAACTGGGAAATAATTTTTACAACCAGTATCTCTAATAAAGGCCTTGTTACTAAAATATATAGAGAACTGAGTCAAATTTATAAGAACACAAGTCATTCCCCAGTTGATAAATGGTCAAAGGATATGAATAGGCAGTTTTCAGAGGAAATTAAAGCAATCTATAGTCATAAGAAAAAAATGCTCTAAATCACTTTTGATTAGAGAAATGAAAATCAAAACAAGTCTTAGGTAACACATCTCACCTGTCAGATTGACTAACATGACAAAACAGGAAAATTATAAAGGCAGGAGAAATGTGGGAAAATTGAAACACTAATGCACTTTTGGTGGAGTTGTGAACTGATCCAACCATCTTGGAGATCAATTTGGAACTGTCGAAAGGGCTGTAAAAATGTCCATACCCTTTCACCCAGCAATACTGCTTCCAGGGCTGTATCCCAAAGAGATCACAAAAATGGGAAAAGGACCTACATGTACAAAAATATTTATAGCAGCTCTCTTTCTGGTGGCCAAGAACTGGAAATTGAGGGAATAACCATCAATTGAGGAACTACTGAACAAGTTGTGGTATGCAATGGAATACTATTGTGCTATAATACTATTGTGCTAACAATGAGTAGGGGGGCTTTAGAAAAAAATGGAAAGACATGAAATGGTGCTGATTGAGGGGAGCAGAACCAGGAGAACATTGTACATAGTTACAGCTACATTGTGTGATGGTTGACTTTGATAGACTTGACTCTTCTCAGCAATGCAAGGATCTAAACCAACTCCAAAGGACTCATGATGAAAAATGCCATCCACATCCAGAGAAAGAACTATGGAATCCAAACACAGATGGAAGCAGATCATTTGCTCTGTCTTTTTGGTATTATTTTGTTTCTTCTTTCTCATGGTTCATTTCATTGCTTATAATTCTTCTTTACAACATGACTAATGTGAAGTTGTTTAATGTGAATGCATATGTAGAGCCTATATCGGACTACAGATCATCTTGCGGAGGAGGAAGAGAAAAGAGGGGGAGAAAATTTAATACTCAAAAATTTGTTAGGGCAGCTAGGTGGCACAGTGAATAGAGCACCAGCCCTGGAGTCAGGAGGACCTAAGTTCAAATCTGGCCTCAGACACTTGACACACTTACTAGCCATGTGACTTTGGACAAGTCACTTAATCCCAATTGCCCTCCAAAAAAGACCCCCAAAAAACCCTAAAATAATAATAGACATTGACTAGACAGCTAAGGTGGCTTAGTGGAGAGTATTGGACTTGTAGTCATTTGCATGTTCTTATGCATATGACTCCAAGTCCAACACTCTCCACTGGGATCCATTTGAGTTCAATAGAAAGGGAAGATGATCCTCCTTTCCTCTCGACTCTTCCCTTTCTTCTCTCGTCTGCCATGGGGTAGACATCCTGTGGTGAACTTATTGAGCGAGCAGACAATTGTTGCAGAGGATGGGAAGGTATAGGCATCACTGGAGGACACATCTGCACCAATGCAATTATAGTTCCCTTTGAGTACTATTTTTATTGCTGCTGCTGTTGCTCCTGTATGCCCTGTGGTAAGCACTGTTAGGACAGGAAGGGAAAATTTAGCCTGCATTCAAGGACTATTTCCTGGCTGATCTCATCCATTTCTCCTAATGGGTCCTCTCGCTGGTACCACCTATTCCTTCTTTCTTTGGAATGGGTCCCTAACACTTTTCCAAAGAAACCAAGGGGTTTCCAGCTCCACATTGGCTTTTTATGAGTACAGATTCTTTGGAATTTCTTCAACTTGATTTCTTAGGACCACATTTGCTTAATCACGGCCCTTGTCCCCAAATTATGTCTTCCAGACTCTGTACCTGGCCCTCCTTTTATGTTCCTCTAAATTTTCCTTTGGGAATCAGCATTTCATAGAAGACTGAGATGTGGAGAAAGGAACCGGGCAAGAAGGAACAGCCCACCAACAATTCAGGTCAGGAATTCTAGGATTTCAAACTGGTTGCTTTGCTTTGAGCTAGGCCATGATTGGAGGAGTTGTAAGCCTAGAAGGATATAAGATCCTTGAGAGCAGCGGCTATTTCATCATACCTTTTTTCTCACCTGCTCCTGGAACATAGTATTATAGTCCTCAAACACTTCTTGAACTGAATGTACTCCATCTTCAACCAGATGCTTTTAGTTCTTTTTTGTGTCCAGGCAAAATAAGTCTGATCCCTCTTTCTCAAGACAACCCCTTGCCACCTCACCCCCATGCCCCATCATCTCTTCTCTAAGCTAAACATCCCCATGTGCTATGGTGTCTCATCACCATCCTGGCTGTCTGGATACACCACAATTTGTCAATATCCTCCCTAAAATGTGGTGCCCAAAGCTAAATTGAGTCCAATCTCAATCACTTTTTCTAAGACTTTAGCTCCCACATAGAAAGTAGAATTTAGAGTTGGATGAGAACTTAATGACAATTTAGTACAACTCCTCATTTTACAAAGGAAGAAACTAAGACTCAGAGAAGTAAAATGACTTGGCAAATCACAAAGATATTTAAAAGAGCAGGATCAGGATTCAAACCCAGGCCTTGGGACCCCAAATACAATGTTTTAACCCCTGATAACACTATATACCATTGGCTCCTCCAGTCTACATCTTCAGTGCCATCTTTTTCTCAAAGCTCCGGACCAATGTCTCTGCTTACCTGCAGGTTATCTTGAACTAGATATTCTCCTGGAACCTCAAACTCAATGTGCTCCATGCCATCTCCAGATGTTCTCCTTGCTCCTCCATAATTTATACTTTTCCTGTATTTCCCAGTCATTACTCTCTGTGATATCACCATGTTCTCCATTCTCCAAGCCATCGTTGACTGCTCTATCCCTTTCGCCTACTATACCATCAGTTGCCAAGTCCTGTTGTTTGTTTGTTTGAAATCTCTTTCATCACCTTTTCATGCCCTGTAATTTTCACTGCCACCCTCTTGTCCAGGTTTGATCATCTCATTCCTCTGCTACTGCCATAGTCCTGCTCTCTCTCCATCCAAGTTCATCCTTCACAGGCTGTTGGATCCAGCTCTGTGACACCTAACTAAGTGACCATGGCCAACTAGCTCAGTTTCTCAAACTGAAATGTAATATGAGGGAATTGAAAAAGATTTCTAAATACCCTTCTAGTCCTCAACTCCTAAAATAGCATTTTCACCATGCCATGGTTCTGTCCCAGATCTTTCAATGGCTCCCTAATGCTGTCCGAAGTTTTTGTTCTGGTTTAAGGCCCATTGTTGTTGTTCACCCTTTATTTGGAAAAGGACTAATAACATCAGCAGGTGATGATGTCTTAACTTGCCTATGAATTCAATTTAAGCTAGGCAGAGTTGCTCAGTCATTAGCCTCACTCTTTCCTCCAGAATCATAAGACTCCAGTGGCTAGAAAAAGTCAAGACTAAGCTGACAACCTCAAGGTTTTTGTAAAATACCAGCTGCACCATCCTCACCCTTACTCAAATCACCCTGAAAGCTTAGACCAGGGGTGGAAAACCTGTGGCCTCAGAGCCACATGTGGCCCTCTAGGTCCTCAAGGGTGGCCCTTTGACTGAATCCAAACTTCAGAGAACAAATCCCCTTAATAAAAGAATCTGTTCTGTAAAACTTGGATTCAGTCAAAAGGCTGTAACACCTGAGGACCTCAAAGGTCACATGTGAATCTAAGGCCACAGGTTCTCCACCCCTGAACTAGGTCATTCTCCTCTAAGTCTTCTCCCAGGCTCAACACCATTCCACTACCAGTCTGGAGTAGCAGCTAGCATTGTACTTGGGAGATAGATACACATGAGTTTGAATTCCACTCAAAGTAACCTTGGACAAGTCACAACTTCTCCCAGGCTTAATTTCTTCATCTGCATATTCAGGATTAATGACACCATCTTCTTGACAAGATCATTTAGAGGATCAAATAAAATGTGTAGATTGTTGTAAATTTTAAAATTCTATATAAACGTTCACTGTTACTTCCCCCTAAGAATGTTCTCCAACATGTTTTTCATATCTTTCAAGATCCTGTCTATAGCCCACTTCTTCCACGAAGTCCTCCCTAATCAGTCCACACGGATTTAGCTCAATCTCCTGTGTCATTTACCCTCTAGGACACAATATATTATGACATCATGCATAGAGAACCATGGTTAGATTCAGGAAGACTTGTCTGAAGTCTTACAAGTCATTTAACCCTTTAGTGCACCAGACAAAGAAGATGCTGTTCTGCAATGGCTGAGAAAGTTTCCTCATTAGGAGTTACTTATACTAGAGAAACTAGGGGCCAAGACACAAAACTCCCAAAATGTTACACCTAACTTTTCTGCAATTACTGTGTTTCAGTCTTGCTTCCTCCAGCTACTGTGAATTTTGGAAGGATGAGAATATATTTTTGAGTCTTTAAAAAAAACATTTATTCCCCATCAGCACAGGGCACATAATAGCCAACAATTCATAATGCATCCCTAAATCCTGAGAGCCTCCACATACAGGTAGCCATAAGAACCTTTTGGATTGTCTTCTATCCTATAGCAGAGGAAATGGAAAGACATTTTTTTTCTGGATGACACAGTAAGTTAAATGGTAGAGCAGGCACTTAAACAGGAGTCTTTCCCTTCCAAATCCAAAGCACTTTCTAAGAGACTCATGACTCCTCTTTCATTATCTATTTCATTGGCATTCTACCTTCCATTCTTAAAACTATTTTTCTTGGGGGCGGCTAGGTGGCGCAGTGAATAGAGCACCGGCCCTGGAGTCAGGAGTACCTGAGTTCAAATCCGGCCTCAGACACTTAACACAAAAAACTAGCCATGTGACCTTGGGCAAGTCACTTAACTCCAACTGCCCTCCAAAAAGCAAAAAAAAAAAAAAAAAAAAACCCAACTATTTTTCTTCCTTTAATCCCAGGGCAGGTGAGTTATTTGCTAGAAAGGTACTTATTTTAAGATTTCAGTGTAGTCAAGTCTCCTTGATGTAGGTACTCCCTCTAGTGATTCAGGAACCCCCCTCCCCCAGTTCACTCCTGTGAAAATTTATGCACATCATACTCCAAGGAGCTTCCATACACCACATAACACTTTGTGGGTATCAATGCAGCACGAGGTTTCTTATCCCCTCCCCCCTATATTCTCAACACTTGGCAAGCCCACAATCTTTTTTTTTTTTTGGAGGGGGGAAGGCAGGGTAATTGGGGTTAAGTGACTTGCCCAAGGTCACACAGCTAGTGTTAACTGTCTGAGGCAAAATTTGACCTCAAGCCCTCCTGACTCCAGGGCCTGTGTTCTATTCACTGCACCATCTAGCTGTCCCTCACCAACACTTTTTCTGATCATCCATTTTTAACAATGCCATTTCTCAGGACAAATCTTCATTGGGAACATACTGCAACCTCCTAAAACTTCTAGGTGATGTAAAGCACCCGAACACCCAAATCAAAGAAACCCTCCCACCTGCCACACCTTTCCTAAGCATGAGGCTCACTTTTCTAAGTGTGTGTGTGGGGTGCGGCAGAGTGCAGACATTAACCCACTCCTCACTTTGAGGGACTAGAAACGGCAGAGTGCAGACATTAACCCACTCCTCACTTTGAGGGACTAGAAACGGGATTACTGAGGGGGATGCCCTAGGTGTTTGCTCAAGAGACTCTGAAGGCCTGACCTTCAGCCCAAGACCTCAAGGAAGTGAGGGAAAAGTGCTTTTCTTATTGTAAATAAACATCAAGTACTCAGGGGAGGACAGGTGAGGGCTTCGTATCTGCTCTGAACTCTGAGATAAAAGAGACCAGAAGGCTTCTGTGCACTTAATTTCAGTGGTTTCTGAAACCTCAAATGTTGCCCATCAAAGGTGGTCAAGAGCTAACAAGAGGGAGGTTATTTATCTTAACGCAAAAAGAGACAGTGGAAAAGCCTGGCATTAATCTAACTGGAAATATAAATTTTCCCCCTGAGCCTTTAGGGAAACAAAACAGAAGTGGCCAATCTAACTTATTCCAAATAACCTCAAGCAAGACCCTGAATCTCGCCAGGACTCCGCCTCCCTTAAGGGCAAATGGAATATAAGAACCAGCTCTATTTATTATAAACTCACTATATGATTTTTTAGGGCCCCAAGTTGCTTTATTGTCGATGGGTTAATAGTGCCCATTGTACCTTTACAGGGTTAATGTGAAGATCAAATGACATAATTCATAGCAGTATTGTTTTGGGGTTTTTTTTTTGAAGTTTAAAACAAAGGGTGGCTAGTTGGCACAGTGAAGAGAGCACCAGCTCTGCAGTCAGGAGGATGCAAGTTCAAATCTGGTCTCAGACAATTAACACAAAACTAGCGGTGTGATCTTGGGCAAGTCACTTAAGCCCACAATTGCCATACCTTCCCCCTCCAAAAAAAAAAAAGTACAAAATTGAAAATATACAATGTGTCTAATCATTGGGGAACTGCTGAACAAATTGACATATGAATATCATTTTGGTATGATAATTACAAAAAAAAAGAAAGACATACAGAATTGGGGTGGGGAGTACCCATCCCAGGGCAAATGCACAGGAGAAAAATTAATTGAATAGAGTATAGAAACAGGATAACCAAGTTTCAAAAATCCTGTTATCTTTTACCATTTGCTGGATTCTCCTGTTAAAGTTTTTATGCATATTAAAAACTTAACCATTTCACAAGGATTATTTTCAATTCTATTTGAATGTGTTCCTAGGGGTCACTGACATGCACGATTAACTGAGTTGAAAAAGTAGAAGCACAGAATACAATAGGTGGCCCATGATTCCAAAGTTCACAACTACAGAGTAAGGAGAGCTGCTCAGTAGCCACTTAGGCTGTTGACACTGGCAGTGATTCTTCAGTGTTGCAAAAGGATGGTCAACTCAACTTTAAGAACTTGACTATTCTGGGCATCTTTGGTTTGATGAGATCAACACATTCAACAGGCCAAAGTATTCTCCTGTTCCAGAAAGGGTCTCATCTGATCCTCCCAACATTCTGGAGAAACAGGTGAAGTAGGATTATTTTCATTAGGAGGGTAGGGAGGGGTATGAAGAGGACCAGAGATAAGAATAATCCCCCAAAGATCACCCAGAAAATCACGGACGTCCATTCTAGAATCTAGGAATCATCAGTAGGAATGAGATATATCTCCTTTGCTTTTTTATGTAGGTTAGGGGCTTTTAAGCCAGGGTCCATTGACATATTTCAGGGGATCTATAAATGAGTGGGAAAGATTACTCTTTCACTATTCTCTAAAACTAGAATTTAGTATTTCAATTACAGAAAAAACAAACCCTTATTCTGACAAGGGAAACAGAGGTATCAGCAAATTGCCCTCTCCAAAAAAGGTCGATGACTTAAAAAAAAAAAAAAAAAAAAAGGAAAACTCAGAACCCCAGTTGTAGGATGAATTGAATTCTGGGCAAAACTCAAGTTTTCTGGGCTGAAGATACCAAAGTTATGCTGTTCTTTCCCCAAACTTTGTTAGCTTCTCCAAATGGCACATGCTTGGAGAATCACTGTGAATGGTTAAAATGGAGAGAACAGAATGAGGCAGGAATATTGTTGCTACCAAATTTTGAAGTGAAGCATTAGTTACAAGCGTATGTGTCCTGACTCCTCCAACCCCTACCCCAGAGTTTGGTTAATGAGGTGATGGCAGCATCCCATTTGTCCAATATGTCATTCACTTTGCTATCTGTGCATTTCTCCATCTGGTTCTGCTGCTGGTATCTTTATCTTTCTTCCTGTCTTGAACCTGAACTTGCAATAATGTTCAAGAAATGGTATTTTCTACTTTGCTGCCATCCCCACGCCCCCAAATCACCCCCAAAGCCCAATAATAGACTTAGGGGAAGTTCTGAGGATTGAAAGCTCTTTCTCCAACAAAGGATACTCTTCGAGGCCCCTAATTTTTCTACAGCAAGTATCCAGGAACAAAATAAAACCAACCACAGGGGCTTATAGCCCCAGAAGGAAGCTTGAATTGGAATCGACTTTATTATTTTGTAAATGTGAATTTTACAAAGCGTTTTACAATTAATGATCATATCCTCCTTCATGGATTTGGCATCTGATGGAAACAGCTACGAGCACACTTCAAACTCTCGGGGATTCCTTGGTCGGCTGTTCAATGTCGGTTTAGTTACTGATACAATGTGTCAGCCATGGTGAAAAAGTAACACTCTTAACTATACAGAGTAACAACACATAAATACTGGTGAAGAAACAAAATTTTTCTGTTCTTAAAGATTAAAAAAAAAAAACCAAAACCCAAAAACTAGCATCTTTTGTGGCTGAATTGTAACTCAGTGGCACTGTGAAATTGCCGGTCCAGAGTAGGAACGATTTATTTCACTCAATTGTTTATTTTTTTTTAACAGTCATGAATTACAGTACTACTTTACTACCCTAAACAGACTCCATTTTAAAAATTTTAAAAACAACCATCTACTTTTTAAAGTCTCTTTTCCCAAACATTCTGTCCAAAGGATTAATGTTCTATTTGAATCAAGTGCCATCCAAATCTTCAAGTCAAAAATATTTATACATTTATCCTTAAGGTTTGTTTTTATTTTTTTGTCTGCTAAAAATAGTATTGCAAGTTTTGGCCTTTTTTTGACATAAAAACCACAATTATGTGCAAAATGCTGACAATGGAAGCGACTGATCAGAACATGAAAAGGTTTTCCAATCTGAGTGCTTTAGATTTCTGCATAATATTTTTTTTTATTAAAAAAAAAAACCCTTTTCAATTTTAGAAACATCTTGTACCCAGCCCTGAATATCTCTGGTATGGTAATACACACATTTGGGGCTTGCTCACTGACATAATGACAAATTTATACAGCAGGGACATTTTGAAACAGTAGTTAAAGCCCAAGACAGCTATGAACTCTCAATTCTGTGTTTACGATTTACTGCCAGTGTTAGCAAACAGAGGTTGTCTCTGCGTTTTCAGTTGGTTAATGGGCCATAGGCCCTTCCCCACTTGCAGCAAGCGATTTCCATAAAACTAATCCATCTGAACAGAACCCGGAACGATAAAATGACCGGGGAGAGGCAGCAAGGCCTCATAGAGTAACCTATCTAGAAGGCTATGGTCCTTTAAACATGGGTTAAATAGGGAAGCAATTCCAAATATGATGGACTGTCAAAAAGCCAGAGTCCCATCACAGCTCACCTTTAACATCCCCCTGGATGGATGGAGAAGCCTGGGACTGAGAGCATCTGCCTTGCTTAAACACCACAGAGGGATAGAAATGCTTGGTCTTTTCTTGGTAGGTCAACACCAAGGCTGCCCATGTAAGGTTCTAAGCCCTCAGGGGGATCAGGAGAGGAGAGCTTTGTCACAGTCCTTGTCTTGTCTCTCCTCGATCCCCAGCATCCTTGATGTCAGAATTTTTACCCAGCACCCTCATCACAGCACTAAATATGAATACTGAAGAAAGAATCCAGGAAAGACAAATTAAGTAAACAGACACTCAATAAGTTATGACCCAAAAGCCAGGTTATTATTTTTTTTAATCCAAACCCAGGCCTTTGACAATATAACAGAGGAATCACAAAAGAGGGGAGAGGCTGATGGAAAACATTTCCACCAAACACAGTTAAAGAGAACAGATGGGGGAGGCCCAGAGCATTGTCCTGCCTCTATATCATAGACACACAGACATTCATTCATTCACACTCTCTCTCTCTCTCTCTCTCTCTCTCTCTCTCTCTCACACACACACACACACACACACACAAAAGTAGGGCTCCAAAGATAAGTGTTCCCACTTTTGTTTGCCTCCCCTCCCCTTTCACAGATCCTACATCATAGTTAAGAAGGAGAAGAAAAACAAAACCAACCCAAGAACAAACACAAACAGACCTCTCAGGTAAATCAGAGACAGGGCAGAAAACAATACAGAGAATTCAAGTTCTAAGAGGACCTCAACACAAAGGCAACATCATCTGCTATATTTAATGGACAATTGCAATTTAGTGTTTGCTCACCACCGGACCTATTGTTCCTTCCTCTATGCTCTTTTACAACCTTGTGTTCAACCAAGAATTGCACAGAGGGTCCAGTGCATGGTGGGTCTAAGTGAGCAAACGTCCTGATGCCCTGGTACCAATGTCCTAGTGACTCTGGGACTGACTTGAATCCTTGACCACATCTACTAGGACAAGAGCAGATGTCTAGCTTACTATGGCAACTGCACATAACGTTAGCTCAAACTCTGTTCAGTCTTTTCTTTTTAAAAAAATTTTACTCCTCAAAAAGGTGCTTGATATAATTTAGATATATAATAGAATATAGAGATATATTATACGCATATTGCTAATAGTCAAACGTAAGAATAAAGGTGCAGACATATCATAAATACTGAGGGTTTTTTTTTTACTCTTTTGTTCTAGCAGATCTAGATAAATGCAGTTTCATATTCACATGACAAAGCAGCCCCCGATTCTGGAATTGATAGTGTTGTAAACAAAGGAGAGGGAAACATGGTCTGATTTTGAAAATATGTTTTCCTTGGGAAAAATGATCCAAAAAATTCTAAGGCACTCTGGAAAGCCCCATGAAAGCCAAGGACTGCTTCGGTTTCACTTTACATTCAGTATCTTCAGGGATTGGTTTTCCTCAAAGGATACAATCATCATCCCATATACATTTTCAAACACATCATTCATTAATCCTCTACACACAGGAAACATTAGTGCAAAACACTCACCCTCACCCAGAGAAAAAAGGGAGAGCTCAAAATCCATTCACATTTTTTAAGTTTTTAACAAATTCTGTCTTCTTAACCCAGAACCAAAAAAAAAAGAAAAAGAAAAATGGAAAATGGAAAAAGAAAAACTAGGAAGTTGTGCTAGGTATAAAAAAATAGATAAATTTTATCTGTGCAACCTACAATCTTGTCTGATATAACCACTATGTCTTTCACCTATTCTGCTCAAATCAGCCACTATTGATAACCATACAGCTTATCCATTCCTGGGTCACTTGACCGTGACCACCATATATTGGATTTTTCTTGTGGCAGTTTCTTGATGGATAGAGTCTTTTTCACCAATCATATCACATCTTTCAGTTCTGAATGTTTCTCAAGCAAAACTCAAATTCAAAGTGCCATTGTGGCAGGGAATGAAGCAAAAAAGCCTTAACTTTCTTTAAAAAAAAAAAATAAAGGAACACTGGGTAGTACGCAAGGGACAATGGAGACTAGAAATGCCCTTTAGACTCCCACCCCAGAGGCAGAGAAGAAAGCTAGAGTAACTCTAGCTCCCTCTGATCTCGAAATACATGTCAGCCCAACGGAGAAGGCCTGAAATTTTCCATTTTTCCTTTCTCTAAACTGAGACATCAATCTAACATTATGTATTTCATGTGTTCTAAGACCCTTGACTTGCTATACCCTCATGTCTCAGAACCACTTCAACATCCTCAAAAAATCTAAACACAATAACCATGTATTCCCCATGTGTATACAACAATAAAGATTTTGGCTTCCCAGCCTATTCAAGAATAAATCATAACTGAGCCACGTTTTACCCATACCTGGGAGAGTCCTCTAAACCTCTTTTCAAAAACTTTTAATACTCAAAGGCTGGGGCATGAAAGAAGAATGATAGCTTGACCTTCTAATAGGGGAGGCACAGCTAATGATGAGAAAAGCATGAGCTGAAGCCTATGATGAGTAAGCAAAGCACTGAAAAACTCAAAGCTTCCAGGTACATACCACACTGATAGGGGCATGAGAATTGTCACTCCTTATGTACCCCTATATAACTTCCTATCCTCTACAGCTCTATTGATGATGGGAGAGAATAAAGATACAGAACTTCTGAATAGTCACAGGAGAGACAGGCATAGGAAACTTCCAACAGAGGGTGGGAGCAAAACAAAAGTTGCCGGTTTTGTTGAGAGTGATTTAAATTGGTTTCAAGACTTATGTCATGCAAAGCAGGGAACGGAAATAATGTTCAAGAGCTTCAAAGGAATATATGAATCGTGTATAAAAGCCATCTGGTTATTATGGCAATGATAGGATGAAGTGACTTTTTGAGGTGAAAAGACCCCCGTTCTAGAGGTACTAACCTTGGTTCATTTTGGAGGGGTGGTAGAATCTGCAAAGGAGACTCAATGGTTATATGAGAGAAACTAACACCTTGGACCTGGGGGGTGGGTTTTAACCAAGGTCCCTGATGGCCAAGGTGTCAGTTGTCAAAACTGTCACTTCTCCCTCAAGAAACTTGACAGAATTCACTGAAGAGGTGCTGGAAATGGAAATGCATAACTGCCCAGGATGGGAAATGAACTAAAAACTCAAGTGTGTAGGCTGTTTGTTTAAATATAGAGGGCTATCAAGTAGAGAAGGGAGTTTTGGGGCAGGCAAAAAGAAAGCAAGCAAGCATTTCTATGAAATATACAAACAATTTCAAGTATCTGGCTAGATAAACAATGAACCAAGAGGGGAGAGCTGCCATCTGGAGTCCCCTTTCACTGGGGTACAGAATGCCCCTCCCAAAAACAAACAAACAAACAAAAACCAACAAAAAACACACACACAAAAAAACCCCAAAGCCAAAAGCACTGTGATCCACAAACAAAAAAAGAAGTCACTCTGACCAAAGACTACTTGTGTGGATTGTGTACTAGTCATTATTTTTTTCCACTGCTTTAAAAAAATTAAATAGCAAAGTGAGCATATTTCAATCTCTGAAAATTTTAAACAAAAACAAGTGCTTCTTGCACTGCCCTTTCACAACATATTGCCCATCCCTACCCTTCTCACCTTAAACTCTAAAAGCATTTCCCCAAAGTTACAGCACTAAGCACCAGTTTCATGCCAGTGAAACTACCTGGTGTTTCTTCTTTACAAACACCATGGACTCCACATTGTCTACAAGACAAGTAGACAGTATGATCATTCACCAATCCACCTTCTGCTCATGACTCTTTCCCATTTCTGAATCCCACAGTTGGACATACACCTACACCCAGCCAGTCATGTAGCCTGAATGCAGAGATTATGGATAGAGAGGAAATACATTGGCACATATTGAGCATGAATTCAGTCAAAAACCATGGTCTTCTCAAGATCCATGGTCCATGGTGGTGGGAGTAAGGGAAAAAAAAGTGGCACCAAGAAGTCATGGGTGAGGGGGGAGGGGGGGCAACACACTTTATTCGAATAACCCCGACTCACTAGGCCCACTAAGACTCATGGATCTCTTCACTGAGCACAAGCCCCAATTCACTGTTACTACTTGCACAAGCGCCTATACACATTCCAGATTCCCCTCTAACCTAGGGGATCTACACAGGCAAAGGATCATTTCTTGTTCCCTAGCCAAACATTCCCAGTAGGGGCAAGCCATCTGCCTTCTAAAGGGAATACCAGCACTGGAAAACCCTCTCCAAATGGAAATGGAGACAAGGATTCATCACTGGAGAAGGAAAATGGCAGAGACACATTTTCCCTCACCCTAACACTGACCTTGACTTTCCCCAATCCTACCCCCCCCCCCCAACCCTCCTTGCCTCCAGGTCTGCTCTCTTCTTCCTATAGCAGAGGTCAAGGAAAGTCACATAGTTTGACTTTCACCATCAACTGACACTTTGGGGGAAAAAAAGTTCTATGCCTATCAAAGCCAAGTTGCCACTTCTCCTAAAGGGGGCAATGGCCATGTTAACAAAAAAGATTGGACAAGTCTATGCCTCATTCCCAAAAATTTGGTCTCTTTGGGGTAGAGGGGAAGGAAAACAAAGAAATTGGGAAATGAAGTTTTCCTTTCTATCATACAACATAAAGGTCATACAAAATGCAAAAGGTTCAAGAACAGTTATAAAACAATTCCACACAAAAAGGAAAGCCAAGAGATGCACAATCCCTTTCATCCCTGCCCTTACGTAACAGGAGGGAGAAGGAGATTCTCTGGAGTTCATCCTCTCACATTAAAATTCACTCTCAAAGAGATCATGGGAGCTCAAGTGGACCCTAAGAAGGGCCCAGCCTGTAGCCATAACTCTACCACCCAGCTAACTCCTACAGACTAATCATGACTCCCCCCCCAACTCCTCCAGGGTAACCACCCCACTGGGCAAGTGGTCCCACAGATTCATGAAAATGGGGTTTCACATGAGGGATGAGGAAGAGATAAAAAAAGAGTTTGGGGTGGGGGAAAGGAGGTAAAACCAACTCAGAAACCTAACTCACTGAGGGCTACATTGAGTGGTACCTCATTCAGTAGGAAGCAAATTAGGGATCTGATGGGAAGGGAGAAGTAAGGACAATGCGATTCTCCCATATATCAATATATCAATTTTATATATATATATATATATATATATATATATATATCAATCAGGGCAAACCAACTTGTCCAAACATTTCCATACCAAAAAACCCCTGCGCCTCCCCAAAAACCCTGCTGCTGTAATCCCCAAAGCACATGCATGAGAAACACAAATATGGAACCATGGCTAATCCTGACACTGAAGGAGAGTCTCAGTTGGGGGGTTGGGAGTGGGGGGAGGCGGGGGATGTCAAAGGGCAAAGAGTTTGGGGAGGCTTCCTGGGGAAAGCTCTCTGCCTCACATCAGCCTGCCCACCCCCAACCTCCATACACCCCCAATGGACTTAAAGACCCTATGCTGAGGACCACTACAAGTTAGGAAAGGAGTGTTAAGTGAAGCGCCTCCAGTCAACCACCTGCCAAGTCCTGTGGGTTCTTGAACTGCCAGACATTCTCTGACCATCCAAAAACTTTCTCCTCCTGAGGGATGGCACAACCTAGAGCAAGGAGGAATTAAAAATGGCTTTAGTTATGCATTGGGGAAAAGGGGGGTGGAAAGGACTTAGGTGCAGGAACCATGGGAGGGGATGCCTCAGTCCTCCTTTACCCCATCCCCTTGTAAGGAAAGGGAGGAAAATGCTACAAGTTTAGAATCTAACCTCAGGAGTATAAAAAAAAAAAAAATAGAGCCCAGGAACTCTCTTTTAAATAGGCCGTCAGCGACCTAATCATTTACAGTATAACGAATGCGATTATTTCCTTCATAAATTTTAAATACAAGCAGAATAAAAATCACATTTTTTTCAGGCAACAGTAGCAGTTCAGTAGGTAAGTGGCTTGATCACATTTTTTTGTATTAGTATGCATGCAAGCAGCTTTAGTATTTAGATCCCTTATAAGTCACAATTTTTTTTTCCTTTTCTTTAGGTATCTTTACAAAGTCCCTCCATAAGTACCATCTTGTCTTCTCACCGGTGTCTCTGGCCTGCTGGTGCTGGCAGGCCCTTGTTCGAAGGACTGGGGAGTGCTTTGGCTATCTGAGGCTAGGGGCTCTGGCCCAGCCACCTCCTGAATGACTGAACCTGCCCCATCTGCCTCTTCACTCGGCTCGAACGGCGGGTTGGAAGCGCTGCTCAGGTCTACATTGACCGTGTTAGTTCTCAGAGCCACAATGGTGGCAGCATCATTCCGCCGCTCTGCGTAGATTCTCTGCTCAAATACTTGGGCTGTAGTGGCCTGGAATTCAGGCTCCAGGGGGACACTTGCTGTGGTGGAGCCCATGACGGTTCGGTACATCTCCATACCCTCAGGAAGCATGGACTTGATCTTGGGTAGCCAGCGTTTGCGAACTCGGCGAGCATTGGTACACATGTCTGCGGCTATGACATTCATTTCACTCTCCTTAAAGCTTGGGGCAAAATTCTGACAATATACTGCAAAGACAGAGAAAAAGATAAAAAGCAGAGGTCAACAGAGTTAGGTGGAGACTCAAGGGAAGGAAGCCACATGTACCCAACCTCCCCATATGCCCCTCATGAGGTTTATCTACTTTAGAGCAACAAAGAGCTCCATCCTTCCTTCTTAGAGGGCACCCACACCATGAAATCCATTCTGTTCTTAGTTACAGACGGGCATACAGAGGATGCTAATAAGGGAATTACAAACAACGTTTCTCCCCAGTGGGATTGAATGAATCCCTTTCAGAAGAAGACTACACAGGTGAAAATTCATTTCTCCATCATTGACAATCAAAACAACAGTTCAGTTTGTGGGTCACCTCACCCCTCTTAGCTCTTAAGGAGGTTAGAAACACATTGTTCCAAAGAGGCATGATAATCTCCTTTAAGAATCCTCCATTTCTGACATTCCTGTTCAGTCCTTTCAATTGTGTCTGACTCTATGTATGACCCCTTTTGGGGTTTACTTCACAAAGATACTGGAGTAGTTTGCCATTTACTTCTCCAATTCATTTTGCATAATGAAAATTAGGCAAACAGGGTGAATGACTTCCCCAGAGTCACAGGGTAACTGTCTGGTGCTGGATTTGAACTCATGAAGACAGGCCTTTCCTGAATCCAGGCCAGGCATTCCATCTACTTTGCTTTTCATGCCTCACACCAGATGTGGAGCCAGGAAGTTCAGACACTAATTAGCTGTATGACTGTCTAAGACATGCAATCTCTGTGCCTAATTTTCTTATTTGTCAAATAAGAGGATTAGACTAAATGGCCTATAAGGTTCCACCAATTCTAAAAAACTTATGAGCCAATGGCATCCATTAATTTAATTGATAGTGGTTGGGTTTTTTTTAGAGGCCTGACTATAATTAGCTGCCAGTTTCAGTGTAGCAAATACTACTAAAAATTAGCATGTCTCCCCCTGCCCCACAAAGTGTATTCCTGAGCACACTGAATGCCTTTGCAAGTGAAAATTTCACTTTACTTGAAAACATAAAGACTTAACCTTTTGGGGAAAATTTTCTATCAAGATAATACATTCTTATACCTACAATAGAGTAAAAAATCCCTACTAATCCCTTGAGGGCAGAAAACAGTCCCTATTTATCGAGGCATTTCCCTCCTAGCACAAGCATTAGCAAGAGAGCTTGGTCTCAGTTTCCTCACCTATCAGAAGGGGATAATATCAGCTGGTTATCTCTCTCATAGGTTTTATGAGGGCCAAAGCTAATGATGGACGTGAAAGTGATTTTAAAAATTACAAAATGCTAAATACATGAAAATACAGTACGGATTAGACTACATTAATCCCCTCTCTACTCCTGTGACTAAAAGCTAAACTACAAGCTACAAAGAGAAAGCATTTGGTTCCCACCCCTAACAAGTTAATTATCTGGCAGTAAATCATTAATGCTAACTAAAATCAACAAGATCCATACCTTTGTACCCAGTCCCCAAATTATTATTCCAAAATTTCTGGAGTGACATTAGTTTTAGATTAATTACTGTCAGGGACCCATCAAAACAAAAAAGAACTTAAAATTTAGGGGCATTTAAAAAAAATTAAGCAGTGTCTATTAGCTGTTCTGAGAAACAGGAATATAGAATACATGGGGAGAAGAAAAGAACAGAATTGACAGGCTGATCCACACCTACTCATTGGGGGTTTTGGGGGGTAAGAGAGGAGGGAGACGCTCCCCCTCCCCCCGGGCAGAGAAGGAGGCAGTCTACCACCCAGCAAGGCCGAGCTCTCACTGCCTTTAGATTCTCCCAGTCCAGAAATGAGAGAGAAGATGGCCGAGCAGATGGCAAGGACTTAAAATAACCACAAAATGTAAATAGGGGGGTTTGTTCAAAAAGGAAATTAAATCTATTTCACATATTAAAATAGTTTTGCAGCTGAAATCATCAAGCTTGGAAACCCACCAAAAAAGTTAACACCTTGAGACCTCATTCTGGAGACTGCTCCTTTATCCTGTTCCACCCACTTGCTGAAAATGAATGCTTCACACATTCCCCGGAAAAGCCTCATTCCAGGGAAGTGGATCAGCAGCTCCAATTATCAGTCACTAGGAGGCCAGGCTGAGGAATACATACACTACTCTAAACCTAAAAAACTTCAGGTCACTATAACCAGCTACCAAAAGCTTATACAGACAAACACTCCCATCCCCATAGCACAGTGGTTCTCAACCTTCCTAATGCCCCGATGTATGTGGGCGTATCTGCATGTGGGTGGACCCGCCTGGAGACAGACAGAGGAGACCACTGGAAACATGTGTTTTCTGATGCTCTTAGGTGACCCCTGGGAAAGGGTCCTTTGACCCCCAAAAGGAGTGCAACCCACAGGTTGTGAGCCACTGCCATAGAAGAATAGAAAAGCAAATGTTGGAAGAAGGTCCTAAAAGTTGTTTGTTACAGGATTGTTTTCTAAGTGGAAGCTTTATATGGAGGCTCTGAGAAGGAATCCAGAAAAACCGTCTTCAAGAACCCAGACTGAACAGGAGTTACACACTGATGACACAATTCATTACCAGGGGATATGGAATATTGTTTTGATTTCCCCCTACACATCTACAACTTGTCTAGAGACTTTTAACAAACGCCTGTTGCTTTGAGTCTTAGACCTTACATTTCACAGCATTAAGGACTCTGCTGTCCAAAGGTTTCCTGCTGGGATCACTAGTAGAAGAGCGGATTCCAGTCCCACAACTGTTGGCTAGTGTATTCCTGCAGGAGAAAGGAGGAAAAAGAAAAGATGAAGGCAGCATATAGTCTTAAAATTTTGGATAAAAATCCAAGTCAACTCACTGCCATTATAATCAACTCATTATTTGTTATCCTCGATAACACAAAGGGGAGTACACAGAAGGGTGGAAAGGATCACTGCCAAAGTCAAGCAAATATTTACTGCTGGAATGCTTGCTATAGGGATTGCTTCTTTACAGATTTATCTTCCTCATCAGAATCTACTTTGGCTAATATAAAAGTTGGTTGGTAAGATGGACACAGATTGCTCACTAAGTCATCAAAGAAGCTGACCTGGGATTAATACCTTGGGCTGGGCATAATCTTGGTCAGGGAAATGGGACACCTGAATTCTAGCCTCAGCTTTGCTACTCAGGAAATCTGTGTGTTCTAGGGCAGTCATTCAGAACCACATTAAATTGCTATTTTAAAACATAACGTTAATCTGTGATTTTTAAATAAATGTCTCTAGTGGGGATGGGATTCTATTTGGGTTTGACACCACTGCTATAGGCAAACCATCATTTCTCTGTGGATCTCAATTTGCCCACCTACAAAATGCCTAGTGGCTAACTCCAGTATTCTGAGACTATAAACTTTTCAAAAGCAAGAACTGGCATGTGTAGAGAAAAGGTATGAAAGAAAGGAAGAAAGAAAAATTTAAAAAGGAACCCAGGTTCTCATACCGATCAAAGAAAGTAGCAAGAAGCCGTCTCAGTAAGACTTTGTGTTTCACACCGGCACAGAGGTGACAGTTCATCAGTTGACCCCGTGTGATGTAGACTCCAGAGCCTATAGCCAATGAGAATACAAGGTAAAATCCTCATACTTTGACCCCTCCAAGGTCAGGATTTACTAATCTCTACTCAATGAAACACCACTATGCTCTAGATAGAGTCAACTGAAATAAGAATTTTGAAGTGAGATGTAGCAAGGTGATCTTTTTTCTCCATTAAGAGTATTGATTTGTAGCATTCTTTTTGTGGTGGCAAAGAACTGAAGTTGGAGAGTGACAAATTGTGGTATGTCAATGACGAGGAGACAATTATGCAAGAGAGAGAGGGAGGGAGAGAATATGAATCTTTTTTTTTTTTCTTGTTGGAGGGGGGAAGGCAGGGCAATTGCGGTTAAGTGACTGGCCCAAGGTCACATAGCTAGTAAGTGTTTAGTGTTAAGTTTCTGAGACTGTATTTGAACTCAGGTCCTCTTGACTCCAGGGCCGATGCTCTATTTGCTGTGCCACCTCATTGCCCCGAGAGAGACAATTTCAAAGAAACCAGGGAAGAATTTTATGAACTGATGTGTAGTAAGCAATAGAAGAACAAGATGTACAATAAGAGCATTAATGTAAAGAAAAATATCTTTGAAAAAATTAGGAATTCTGAGCAATAGACATCATATCCCTACCCCACTCCTAATGGGAGAGGTCATAGGGTTAAAATTGGGATATATTTTGGACATAGTCAATATGGGAATATGTTTTGATTGACAACTCTTATTTGCTACTAAGGGAAAGAAGTAGGTAGGAGGGGAAATAAAATAAGATTGGTTGATTTTAAAAAAAAAAGTAATGTTCCTTAGTTCCTGAGAACTTCCTCATCAAATAAGGCAAAATTTGGTAATGATACTAGTAGAAAAGGATTCTCCTTCTTTTGGTCTTACACAAAGATGAAAATAAGTCAACTTAAAGCAAGAAACAGAAAATCTAGAATTCAACACCTGGATCTTCACCCTAAACATGGATGGTGGATAGACATGAACAGATATCAAAACAACTCCTCAGATATGTCTCTTCAGGACATCCCATGTCCCATGGTACCTCAGGCCATCCTCAATGACCCTAACCCACTCTTTTCAGCTTCTCTCAAATAAGCCCCTTCCCTGCAAGATTTATCATTCTGGGATCTATAATAAACCCACCTGGAATGCACTGGTATTCCAGCCTATTACCACAATACTTTATGGGAAAATAAGTTCTACAAATTTATTTAGGACTCTGCCACTGTGTGACCATTAACAAATCTTCCTTCTTGAAACTCCCTTCTAGAATTGTTTATTTTTTCATTTTCCTTCTCTGATCATGTCTCCTCTGTTTCTTAATCTCCTTTGCCAGCTTTTCTTCCTTCTCCCACTTGATACAGATGGCCACGCCCACCCCAAAGTCTTAATCCATGGGTATGTTCCTCTCTTTATACTGTCAACCATCTCCATTCCATGTCTGCATCTCTCTGCATATGTTCAAACTGACATCTCCAGCCTTGACACCTCTCTCATGAGCTACAATTCTGCCAAAGTTCCATCTTAACATCAACACAGAAATCTAAACAGGCACTCTTAATTAAGTAGTCATATCAATACAGCACATGCCCAACAAGAAATTAAATTATGCGTGCTTTTACTTTCCGCTTTCTAAAGCTAGTTGTTAGGACCATAGTGATATGTTCCTTTCCATATGCTCCCTCAAGTTAGAATGACAACCATCAATTATAGACATGTTATTAGATAAGTTAATTATTAAAGGACACTTCTACTTCAAAGATGCTAGTTGTGACTAACCAGCAAGCTTATCAAGATGCACGTTCTACTTGTCACCTTTTCAACAATCTGTAATTCCATCAGCAAGTTATCCAAGAATCTCCTTCAATCTATCTTTTAACTTCACTTCAGTCTCAAAAATAGGAAAACAAAAGCAAAAGAACAGAAACCCACAGAACATGATCACCTAAATGTTTTTTTTCTCCCTGTGAAAGAATTCTGGTGGTTGTAGGGGAGGTGGGAAGTTTCAGGGAGAGATGGGTTCAAAATGGTAGGCAGTGGAGCTGTTGCAAAGAGTCCTGTCTTCCTACTTTCAAGTCAGGCCATCTCTCTTCCACAGAGCCCCCTGGTACTCCATATTGGTTGGTACCTGAAGAATCTCTCCTATTATCTGCTTTAACTGTGGCTTAGTCAAAGGCCCCCTGAAGAAAGTGACTAAGTTTTCATAATTGATTATGGTGTGAAAAATCCTAGGTGGTGAAAATATCTCTGGGATAGTGCTAGAAAAAAAAATGTGCACTTCACCCTTCCCCCCACTCCAACCAGGCAGACATCCTTATCACTTTCATTAAATTTGAGAAAGTAATTAGCTTGCTATGGTTTCTTTGGTAACCAAGATCTTCCCAGCTCACACCAGCTGACCCAATCAGGTATAGCAGAGAGTAATTTTTGCTTAAACACACAAACACAATAAACACACATATACTCCAACAAGCCCAAGAAGCTATTAATTGAATAGATATTAATCTCCTCACTACAGGATAAGAAATATTAAAAAAAAAAAAAAGACAAAATGCTGCTTGCCGATTAAAGGTTCGTGCTGTGAAAAATCACTTATTCTACATTTTCAGTTTACAGGGAAAAAAAACTTTTCAAAATTGCAAACTAGTCCAGTATGAATATTCCAACAGGGAAATGAGCAACCCCTAATCTCCAGAGAACATTTATGACAGTGGCTGGGCTAAGATAGGACGGGAATTGGCCCAAAGCTAAAATGAAGAATATTCTAGAAATGAAAACCATTCAGTATTCTGTTAGCTGTGTATCCCTGGGCAAGTCACCAGCTCCTTGAGCCCATTAGGTTGTTTTCTAACATTCCTAAACTACCAAGGAACTGCTACAGTAGATCAGGAGAGTATTTCCAAAGTAGATGAAATGACAAGCCTTCCTCTGCCACTTTGAGGATGAGGAGACACCCCCCCCCCCCCCACACACACACACAGGTCAACAGGTTGACATTTAACACACAAGTTTTCAGATATGAAAGGGTTAGATGGTCTTTTCATTGAAAAGACTTAAAGATATTCCATGCCCATCAGACTTAAAAAGAGAAAACAGTTTCAAACATAGAAAACATCATCCTGGGCAAAGTGCTAATATACTTTTAGATCAAATTATTGCTAGTTTTCTTAAAAGAAAGAAATCAAATTTCTCAATCTGCCTTCCCTATTACAAAACCTAAAACCATTACCCTGAGAATGCAGTAATTTGACACTTAGAAGTTGGGGTGGGGGATAGGGGGAAAAGAATCATAAAAATACACAACATGTTTTTGTCTGCAACCTAAATTAAAATACAATTGTGATGCAGCCCGTACCAATCAGGAAGAATACAAGCCGGGGGAATTCAATTAAAATGCTAAATTAATTCAATTGAATAACTTCTCTTAATGACACATTCTTCTAAAAGGAAATTAAGGGAAATTTAAGATGTTCTATCCTTTCTTTTTTATTTTTTTTGACTGATTGGTGATGAGTACATTGTTCACTGCTCTGAAGAAAAAAGAAAGGACATTTGCACGCAATCTCTAAAATTACAGGGAGGGTTTGGTTTTCTTCTTCTGCTTAGCATTTTGAGGAAGGGGGAGGCATGTTGAATTGGGAGCGAATGCATGAATCCCTTAGGGCGACATGGGTGGGATGGGAGAGGCAGAAACCTGCAGAGCCTTTACCTGCAACGAGCTCCAGCTTCTCACCAGGGTCACCCTCCGAGTAGAGCTTAGGGTGGCAGCGGTAGCCGATTTGGCTAATGAGGCTTGCAGGAAGGGCTACCAGGTCTCTTCTGATCAGGACACAAGAGCGGCTCTCCAGAGGAATCTGCTCTGGTTTCTCTTGCACTAGAGATGGAAAGAAATTATTAAAATGCTTTTAGGTTAGTCTGGTATGCTTTCAGAACCTAACGCATCCCCAAGAAAACCATCCTGGGATTATCTTTCCCATGGTCATTCTTCCAGTTTGCAAAATACTTTCATTGCAATCTATTCCCTCATGTTGTTTCAACAACAAGGAGGCAAAATGGGGATTATTTCATGCCACCTCTCTCTTTTCTAAAGATTGGGAATCTATAGTACAGAGGCCTCTAGCAGAAAGTGATATTTTGAACTGATGGCAGGGCTAGACCTAGAAGTCAATTGAGAGACCTTGACTTTTCAGGACCACTGTGATGGCTCAGGAATGCTGGCTGTCCATGATTCAAGCACACAAGGGGCATTTCATTTTTAAACCTCTATCACTGTGATGTCATTTTGCTCTTCTTCCTACACAAAGGGACAACCACCACCACCACACCCCAACAAGAGCATTTCTAATTATACATCTACTCTCTCCCTTCTCACATATCATACTGTTTTCTAATTGTTTCTTGAGAAAGTCTCACTTTTCCAACTAGTTTTGTTTCTCTTTTCATCATGAGGATAACATTTCTAGAGCACGTGTAGATGTAATCTCATTTTTACAAAGTAGGTATCATTAGAATCACTATTTTATCAAAGAGCAGACTCCCATGGATAAATCTGCCCAGGGTCATAGAGCTACTAAGTCTTCCTGACTCCAAGTCCAGCACTCCACTAATTCACTATGCAATCTAGCTGCCTCATTATCCACACAAAGAACTAGATTCATGACAAATGCTCAATAAAGTCAGCTTTTGGGGGGTGCTCGTTAAAGAAATGTCTGAAAAATATAAAGGGATATGCTCATTATCATTGCCATTTTTATTGCAGATGCATTGAGAGAAATTAGCTGAGAAAAATGGGTAGTTCTCTAAATTAGCCAATGAATGTTCTCCCACTTCGGGATTACTAATCCCATCAAACATGCCTGCAGCTCCAATTCTTCCTCCTTCTGACATATGCCCTCACTATCTTGCAGCCCATGTTTCCAATGGGTGAGACCGGTTCCAACCCACATGGCTTGTGAAACAAAGTGTGGTTCCCTTCCTTTCCATCTGCTATCAAAGCAAGATGGGTCAGACGGCCTAATAGATGGTTGCTCCCCTTCTACCCCCTCCATATTATCTCATTATAAACTAGCCTTCTCAACAAATGAGAAAATGAACAGAGTCTGAAATAGAACTCCAAATAAAGCCATAAAATTAGTTTTCACACATTGTTTGAAAAGGAAAGTTTAACAGAATAACAGCAGTGATTCCTTTGTCCTCTGTCCCTTGCTGTTATTTTTTCTATGTACTTAAAAGATTGTTGTTGGCTTTTTGAAAATATAAATTACATATAAACAAAAGTTTACAACAGTAAAGACATGTGAAGAAATTGTAACAAATAATTTTAGTCCCAGAAAATAGATGGAAGAATATTGCTTCCTAGAGGAAATAGCACCCTGTAGTAAAGAAAGGCTGTTGGGAGTCAGAAAATCCAGGTCCAAACCTTAGTACTGCCACTTAAAACACTTGTGGCCTTGGGCAAGAAATCTTAGTCTTAGTTTCCTCTTCAGTAGAATGAGAAAATTTGACTAGTTGACCTGTAAGGTCTACTCTAGCTTCAGGCACAGAAAAGGCTAGATGGGGTTGGGGGAGAGTAGAGCTCTTTCACCTTCAAGGTTCATTTAATGGTTTGCATGCACTGAACTGGTTTTCTTTGCTACTACAGAAGGCTCAAGGGGGTTATGTTAAAGTAGCAGAGTATTGTATCCAAGAATGATTTCAGTGAAAAGAAGCAAGTAGGAGGCCGCTAGGTGGTGCACAGTGAATAGAGCACCAGCTCTGGTGTCAGGAGACCGAGTTCAAATCCATCCTCAGATACTTAACACACTTACTAGCCATGTGACTTTGGGCAAGTCACTTAACCCCAACTGCTTTCCAAAAAGGAAAGGAAAAAAAAAGAAGGAAACAAAACATGACACAGAAACACAAGGCCACGGACGATGAACATCTTCTCAATATGCTCTCTACTTTCTATTGTCTTGAAGATGACAGATGAATTTCGAAAAGCAGGATTCAGCCTCCTCTTCCCCCCCCCACCCCCCCACTTCAATCTCAAGTCTGTGTCACTAGATTTAAGCACCATTAAAGTTTTGGATATCTCTTCTAACCCTGATACAGGTTATTCCCTTCCTTTTCCAAGCTTGCCACATGGCCCCCAGTGTACATCCTGACTTACCACAGTCCTTATGCTCCCTAGCCAGAGGCTCCAGCTTCATTGCACTGCACTCCAAGGATATCCAGGATTTACCAGGGCTGGGTCTCCTGCTCTGATATCTCCAGGTCCACTAAACTGTCTGACCACTCCTCAACAGTCATTATTAGAATCTTAGTTATTAAGTTAAGTTATTCTTATAATGAGAATATAATCTTATTCTCATTACCTGGAATAAACATCCCCTCTCCGCTCTGCACTTATCTAAGCTCTACTAGTATTGGATCAATTGAGAGCTTGTCTCTTGAGTCAGAAGACCGAGATTCAAGGTCCTGGTTTTGTGATTTTATGGATGTTGCTGCCTTAACGATAACACAATGTTTCAGCTCTCGGTTTCCTCATCTGTAAAATGGGAAGGAAGGTTGCACTAGATGAGGGCTGGGGAGCCTGCTGCCCAGAGGCTACGTTGTCCTTTTCCTCAAGGAGGTCCTTTGACTGAATCCAAACTTCACAGACCAAAAGATTTTGTAGTGCACTAGATGCCCACTAACATTTCTTGAAGCTGTGAATTTAGGATTCTATCCAAACCAGAGATAAGAACACTTAAATATACCTATTTTTGGAGGGCTATTGTAAGGAGTACTCTGTAAGTCTGTATGGTACATATTGTATACGGGTATCATTACCTAGCTGGCTCTCAAGGCTTAATTCACCCTCTTCATCCTGGAAACAAATCTTCCCTGGACATCTTCTGGCCCACAGACACCACACCAATTTCTTTTTTATTCCTTCTTTGATTTTTTGTTTTTGTTTTTGTTTTTGGAGGGGGGAGGTAGGGCCATTGGGGTTAAGTGATTTGCCCAAGGTCACAAGGCTAGTGGGGGAGGCGGGGAGAGGAGAAAGAGTTTGGTTGTGTGTCTTAAGTGTCTCAGGCTGGATTTGAACTTGGGTGTTCCTGACTCCAGGGCCTGTGCTCTACTCACTGCACCACCTAGCTGCTCCACCACCCCAATTTCTAATGGCATTTGGCATGTTTTCTCTATGTGGCATAAGTTAGAGAATCATGTGGTGCAGTATAGAATTAGCCTCAATGTGAGAACCATACATCCTGATTCTGACAGTCTGTAAGTATGACCCTGGGCAAGTCATTTAACCTCTCAGTGCTGGAGGGAAGGAACGGGGCTGCCCTGTGTCCAGATTAAATTGCCATATCTGAAATTTTTACTCAAAAAATCCAGTTAAGTCCAGTCTCTATTCCTGGGGGGCACAGGTGAGGGATTAATCATGACATAACAGTTTCACTTGTTAGAACCTTTCCATCTCACAACAAGTTACATTGTTTTTAAAAGGAATTGAATCCTCTCTCTTCCAATAATCTTTCTCCCATTTTCTCTTACTTTCTCCCACCCCCCCCATGTCTTTTTGCAACTTTTTCTGACTCTTCATGACCTTATTTGGAGTTTTCTTGCAAAAACACGGGAGAGATTCGCCATTTCTTTCTCTAGATCATTTTACAGATAAAGAAACTGCGGCAAACCGGGTTAAGTGACTTGCTCAGGGTCACACAGTTAATAAGAGTCTGAATCTGGATTTGAAATGGGGTCTTCATGACACCAGACCTGGCACCTTGATCCAATTCACCACCTAGCTGCACTTCTCTCTCACACTCCCTCCCGTCAAGTAGAAGGACAGGCATCTAACAGCTGTATTTTGAAGGGAATAAGCCTTACAAATTGAACAACCCTAAAGAAAATAAACTGCCTTATTTTTTGACTATTGTCTTTCAAGAGTAGACTTCACTACCTGATGCCTCAATCCCATGAACAGACTAAGCCCCTAACCCTGGCAAACTTCTTGGTTAGCTCTGCCACTGGGTCATGAGGAGACCAAGGGTGGGCCGATAAGAGTACATACCCAATTCAAAGGGGCATATCAAGTTGCAGGAGGATGAGGAATTTTAAGTGAAAACTTGCTAATGACTAAAAACAGTGGGTGGTCCTTCACTGAAGTCTTCAAGCAAATGGAAGAGAAATCAAGAATGAGAAACCTGAAGACCCAAGGCCACATGTGACCATCTAGAATCCAAGTTTTATAGAACAAATCCTTTTAATAAGGGGATTTGTTCTATGAAGTATAGATTCAGTCAAAGGGTCACACTTGAGGTTCTAGAGAGCCACAGGGGGCCTTCAAGGCCTCAGGTTCCCCACCCCAGGGATGGCTACATGTAATATTTTAGAAAGAATGTGTTTAGGTGTAAGTTGGATTAGCAGACCTTATAATTCAGAGATTCATAGACTCAGTGATGCTACAAGTCAGGAAAGTCAAGAGGAAGCAGCGATGATTAACCTGGTAATCCCTATAGCCAAGTTCATAAACTTGTTAGCCTAAAACATTCAAATCCATTGATCATTTGTTAAGTACTTTTTATTTATGTGTAACAGAATGAATGAAGAGACACAGCGAGAAATGCATGTGATTTAAAAACAAAAAAAGAGTAACTATTCAATTTAAAATAAGGACATATTATTGAGGAACAAATTAAAAATTGAAATTTATCTGTGTCAACTTGATGACCAAAAGTTGGCCTCAAAGAAATGATAAGGCACCTTCCTATTCAGAAGCAGGGTATTATAAATATGGATTTTATATATATATATATATATCTTATGAGAACTGACTGATATATACATGGTCTGCAACACTCATAGGCAAGAACCAGACTAAAATGTAAATGGGTAATGCTTAACAGAATAAAACAGAACGCGGACGTTAACACGGAGTTTTCTAAGTCGACATGCTGTCTGCAGGGATTCTTCCGTACATACCATTTAGTAGCTCCTGATAATAAAATAGTATTAAGGGCAAAAAAAAAGATCCAGCCCTCAAGAGACTTGCATTCTACTGGGCTGGTGGTGGTGAGGAATTGAAATGCATTCATATTTTTCAAGAAGGGCTGGAAAGAGGAAAATACCAGCAAGCAATGTGTGTGTGTGTGTGTGTGTGTGTGTGTGTGTGTGTGTGTGTGTGTGTGTGTGTGTGTGATTAAGATGGGCTTCCTACAGGAAAGGGCAAGAGAAGCAGTTAGATGGAACAGTGGATAGAGTTAGACCTAGAAACAGAAAAACATGAGTTCAACTCTTAACCTCAGACACTAACTGTGTGATCATAGGTAAGGCACCTCAGGTTCCGCACCTGTAAAATGGGGATAATGATAAATCTGGCCTCAAATATATACTGTATACTGTATGCTGCTGGGGAAGCAACTTAACCCTGTTAGCCTCAGTTTCCTCATCTGTAAAATGAGTTTGAGAAGGGAATGGACACCTACTCCCCAGAATCATTGCCAAGAAAACCCCAAATAGGGTTATGAAGTCATGAAAAATACAGAAATGACTGACCAACAAAAATAAATGCTATTTTTCATTATATTATCATTATTTCCTGTCAGTGTAGAATCCAAAGGAAAGGGTGAGATGCAAAAGCAAGCAAAGGTCACTCCATCCTCCTCTGTGTATCTGCAAATCATGCCACTGACAGCAAGCAGGGGAATGACCCTGGCATTATCTGGCAGGGAAGGGACCTTGCTTACTCAGAACACCTCCTTACTTTAGGCTTTGTAAGCCTGTCAACAGCACTGTTACTGCTAGAACAGTAAGACCCTCCTGTCTCCCTGTGTACAGTCTCTCTCTCTCTAGATCATTGTTCATATAGCTACCAAAATCTTCTTCAGAAATAGGTCTGGGGCGGCTAGGTGGCGCAGTGAATAGGGCACCAGCCCTGGAATCAGAAGGACGTGAGTTCAAATCCAGCCCCAGACACTTAAAGTTTCACTAGCTATATGACCTTAGGCAAGTCACTTAGCCCGAACTGAAATGCCCTCCACCCTCTAAAAAGGCAAAAAAGAAAGTCTGGCCATGTCACTGTCCTAAAATGTCACTGGCTTCCTATTGCTTCTAGGAATAAATACAAATTCTTAAGCATGCCATTTAAGTCCCTCCAGTCTGGCTCATCCATTCTCCCTACCTTATTTCACATTTCTCCTTGGCATACATTCCATGTTACAGAAAAAATTGACCACTAGTTGTTCCAAACACACCATCTTCCACTACCTCCCCACAATCCCAAAAGTGATCCCATATGTCCAAAATACACCGCCCCCTCATTCTCCTTTTCCTCCCACCCCATTGCTAATCCCTGCCTGCTACTGTGCATTTATTACATAATATGTATTTATATATTTTATACGTGTACATGTGTCTGCTCGATGTAAGCATTCCTTGGGAGTGGAGATTATTTTTTTTAACCGCCCCACCTAACACATTGCTTTAATACATGTGTTAAATTAAACTGAAATTCCAGGACATCAATCAGCTTTCGATACAAAGTACAATTAGAGGCAAGCCTCGATGAAGATGAGGGCATAGCAGAATAGATTCCCAACTCCTTGATGGTCTTTGTTTCTGTCTATATTCCTAGTGCCCAGCACAGTGCCTTTCACACAGTAGGAGCTTAATAAATATAGGTTTAGATTATATAGAGTTTAAGGTCTATTCAGGAAGCTCTTTGGGAAGTAAATCCCAGGTTTCCTTGCCCTTAATCTCTTTTGCATAAATTAGAGTGAGAAACAATGGCCTATCCCTGGACCAGACAACAGATTTCCTGAATGCCAGACAAATCAGAGTTTCTGGTGAATATCTTTCATGAGGGCACCACTGTATTAATTCTCCCATTTCATAGCCCAATATGAAGATGGGAAGACTAATTTCTCTGTCTCCCATACACAGTTGTTTGTATGTGCCTCCCCCCATTAGAATGTCCTCTATGAGGACATTCTAGCACACACTAAGTGCTTTATAAATGTTTCTTAACTTAAAAGTAATAGGAACCAAACCTTTCTGTTGGATCATTAGTGTACTTCTGTTTTGTATTCTCTTTGCCATTAAAAAACAATTTTTTTCAACTACCCAAACTAAGTCTTTTATGAAATCTATTCCCAAACAAAAGATACAGTTATTGATTATTAACATAAAGGAGTGATATATGCCATTATTTTATCTATCTACCAATTAAACTCCCCAGCTGGCTAGGTATCCATTTTGAGTCTAGGCTTGTGGAATACCTTCAAAAACACACTTCAATTTATAATTATGTTCTAAAACAAATACCTGCTTCTGATCACACCCATCTAAATGGAAGAAGACCCACTTAGGACATTTGCAGACTTCAGTGCCATTTACTATATTTTAAATTCTGTCTCCTCAAGCAAAGGGGACAGGGACCAGTCCTCAATTGAGAGAGGGGAAGAGAGAAAGAGAATCTTTAAAATCTTAAGAGTTACCAGGTCTGCACAGAGAACGAGAAAAGAAAAACAATCAAGATGATATTTTAAAACATAATTACCCCTCCCCCTTTACTCCCCCTGTACAGCATGACATGATTATATATGCAAACGAGAAGTACTTTGTAATGCTGATACGCAGTGACATTTACATAAAGAATTTTCACCAACAGAAATAATTCCCAATTTACAATGATGTACATTGGGATGATTTTTTAAACAGCAGAAGTTGTTTGCTTCCCACATGCTCTTTTTTTCTTCTTTCCTCCCCCTACCCCAGTACTGTTTTTTCCCTTTTTCTTTTTTCTCTTTTTTAGCAGAACCAGAGACTGTCAGATCCAGAAGAGAAACAACAACAAAAATCTACATTCTATTTCTGCTTTTACCATGTGCTGGATACAGCCAGTGGCTAAAAATACTCTAAAATTGAGTTGTAGCTCATCTGGAAAGGTGCTCCATATTTCTTGCATCCTCCTTCCCCTTCCCCTTTCCCTTCTTCCTATTCCCTCTCTACCCTGGCTTCTGAAACAAAAATAGACTCCAAAGCACCTACGGTTAATTTAAAAAAAAAAAAAGGCTCTGTGCATTTCTAGGATGCTGTTGTGGGTGGTCACATCTATGGGAAAGAGGAAACATTCAAGTGAATAATATTGGAGCTGGGGTCAGACTGGAGAGGAGGGTCTTCTGCCTCAACAAAAATGGATATGAACAACTGTTTCCAGGGCCCTTGCCAATTTCAAGCCATTATCATACTATGGCATTTCTAATTTTCAAGTAAATTCTAAGGATTGTATTCTGAGCAAAACATAGCAAACTTCAAGTCCATCCTATATGAGGACAGAGGGAATCCTAATCATCATTTCTCTGCTGAAGACCAAAAGACAGACAGGCGCACCCACACACAGAGTAAGTGTCTGAGACTAGATTTGAACTCAGACCCTTCTGCCTCAGAGGGCAGTGGTTTATACCTAATGCCATCTAGTACCTCCCACCCTCACCCCAGCTTTTTTGTCTAAAATATCAATGTTCTGGTTTTTTTTTTTAATCTCATTCACATTCCCTGCTCCACTCAACTCTATTACACTCCCGGCTCCCTAGGCAAGCCTAGGGAGAGACCCAAATAGCAAGGGAGGAGACTGTCTTAGGCATGATGGTGATACTTCAGTGAGTCTCATCTTTACTTCTTTCAATTCTGATGCCATTTCCTGGTTGCCTTACCCTGTCCAGGGCACAGTAGGGGATGCAATGAATATCCCCACTGAGCTGACTAAATGTGAAATGCCTCACTTGTCTTCCATCTTTTCTCTCCCCCTCCCTTTTCCAAGGTTAATCCTGTATCAATTATACATGACATCACTCTCATCCTTTTATACTTTCAAATTTCCCTTTTCCATTGACTTCTTCCCTTTCAATAAACATTTATTAAAAACCAACTGGTGCCATGAATTAGAGAGAAAAAAAAACACGAAAACTAAATAGTTCATGCTTTCAAGAAGCTTATATGTTATATGCATCTCAAAGTAAATACAAACGGGGTCCTGAAGTGATAGGGGCATCAGAAACTGAAGAGTTCAGGATGTGCTTCTCACTTGCTTTTTCCAATGCCGTCCCATGACCTTGATACTTAATCGCCATCCCCTTTGCCCTATTCTCATTCTCCTGTGTACTAGGACCACTTCTTCCTTTCTGAAGTTCTAGCTTTCAAGTGCTACTACTACTATGCTTTCTTATCTTGGCTCTCCAAACTTCTGCAACCACCCTTCTTCCATCTCCTTTATTGACTCATCTACACACCAAACCTAAAAAATAGGTGCTCTCCACCTCAGATTTTGTTCTAAACCATTTCCCTCCCCCAAACTATCTTTCAATGATTTCACTATTTTCTGATTCTAATTTCTTTTCTAGGCTACAATCCTCCATTTTCAGCTACATGTTGAAATTTTCCAATGGGTTGCTCTACCATTACTCAAACTCATCACATCAAAAGTTATTTGAGGATGCAGGAGGTGCAGACAGCGTAGGAGGAAAAGGTAAAAAGACAAAAATCCCTCTAACTGGGTTAAGGAGATGGTCAGCAGAAGTAAAATGAAGTCTCAACACTAACCAGTTTGCCTTCACAAGAATATTAACTTTTCAGAAGAGCCAGATCCTTTCCATCATTTAATATGTTTTTTTTTAAAGTCAATAAATTGAACCTTGATCCATGACATTTAGCAAAGGTACCCTCTTTCAGCAATAAAGATCAAAAACTGTCTACAATAAGTGGCTTCAGAGGACTGCAGAAACCAAAAATTCATCATCCCATACACAGCCAACTTGGTGATAGATATCTCTCAAATACCTGAATGATGCCCATACAGTCTATTACAGGCTTATATTTTAATGTCTTTCTAGTTAGCTAAAACCTGTTGTTCCACCAGCATAGACTCTGAGAATCTAAAGTCACCTCTGTGGTATGATAAAATGTTAAGAGTAAGACTACTTATGCACCAAAATTGTTCTATTCCTTTGCCTAGCTGGGAGGAGAGCTGGAAAGACAAGGGAGTGTGCAGGGAGAGAAGAGAGAGGAATGATAAAAAGAAAGAGGAGAAGAGAGAGTAGAGATTTACTCCCAGTCTCCAGGTCTTGGTGGCTGGATCTTTCATAGTCAAGTTGCCAATTTACAAATCAATTCCATTAAGTGGAGGTTCAGGAGATCTAGACCTATATTTAAAACTTGTACATATCCCAGAATCATTTGCCAATGATGCAAGGAGTGGCTGCACATCCCCAAGTCTCTGTAATTATGAACACACACATCACATATCATATCAACCACAAGGAAGTACTTCTTTCAGAAAAAAAACAGAAACTCATAAATAAGGAATCTTACTTTTCGGTCACTTAGTGACTACAATTCAGGGTATCTCAAAAGACAAATATCCCCTCCTCTCTTCTTGGCAGTGGTTTGATACCAAGATGGAACCATAAAACTAGGATTAGAACAGGAAAGGAATGCAGAGATTATCCACCTACTCCAGAGGTTCTTAATCTGGGAACCATGTGAATAAAAACAAAAACAAAAACAATTTTATAACAACGGTTTAATAATTGATTTCCTACAGAGTCCTGCATATTTTATTTTTACTCAATTAAAAACCCTGGAAGGACACCACAGACTTCACCAGACTGTCAACACATGTGTAGCAAAAAAAGATTAAGAATCTCTGACCTAAACCAATGATCTTACTTTTAGCATAGTAAAATTTCAGGCCCAGAGGGATAACAGTCTCCTCACTTTAGCCTAGCAACCTTTCCGCCCTTCTGGGGCAGTAGCATCATGACTAGGCATTCCCAACTCTAGTTTTTTCTTCCCACAAGAGAATGCCATCAAATTATTACAGAGGAAAATTTGTAAAATAAGTCAAAAAAATATAAAATTAATTACATTATATTTTTAAAGTATAAAAATTTTCAAACTAAAGCACTAAACAAGTCAGTCAAAATATAGGAATGCATAGTTTTTCAAAAAGAACTTATTCTTGACATTATAACATTGTTTCTAATCATTAAGACAAAAGAATAAAACAACTTGAAGCTTTCACCTTATACCATGAGAATGTCCAAAAAAATAGGTAGATCAGTCAATTTGAGAGGAAAGCTGTGGTGAATGTATATAAAACTGGTCCAATGAATCTGGATATCAATTTGGAATTATACAAGAAATCACTACATTTTCTATAACCTTTGACCCAGCATCGGACAGTGATACACACAAAGCACAAGGAGGTGGTGAAAGGTAGAAACTGAAGTCTAACACACCCAAAAGAGCACTGTATAGGGGGTCCCTATACACAGAAAAATGACCAGAATGTCTATAATATCTAGCAAGCACTTAAAATCATTAAAAGAATACCAACACTGAGCGAACTGAAAAAACCAATGATGGTCCCAGGAAAGAAATTTTTAAAAATAAAAACATTCCACTCTCCTCACATCACACTTGAGATAAACAGATAACGTGTTATATTGTCAGATGTGGTCATTTTATCAAGGGTTTTGGCTGAATTGCTTTTCTTTGGGGAGGGAGGGAGAGAAGAGATGGAAGGGGTGCAGGGGTGTTTTCTCAATCTGAAGAAAGCAGTGGTTTCTACCACTATCACCCCCTCAAAGAAAAAAAATTAAATGTAGAATCCATCAGAAATTTTCCTTCATTCAATATTCACAAGATTCAAACTATGTTTCCAAGTTTGACCCTGATTAATCTTAAGATCATCAAAATGTGATACCGTACCATAAATGAATAAACAACAACAACAAAAACCCCTGTAAGGCTATAAATGTGTAAGGTATTTTTTAATAATATCCTTAAATAGTACTTCTTAGTGGGAATAAGAGGAAAGGGTCTGTTATGAAATTTATTAGTGCTGATGATGCCCAAAAATTCAGGAATTATGATCTAGAATTCACTGAGCGATCCATCCTCCCGAAAGCATCAAGGGCTACTCAAAAGATACAGGTCACAAATGGGGCAAAAGCCTCTTGTAATTATGGCGATTTAATAAAGAGTTTGCAGGTTTACAGACTAGGAAGGAGGCAGTTGCATTTTCTATAGCTACCTTAAGCTGCAGCCCCACTGGAGGTGGACACTGTGACAGAAGGAAAAAAAAAAGGAGCCCTGGGGTATACTGTGTTTCAAGGAACAGTACTGCTAACCTTTTATTTAAGAAATCCCTTCATTGGGGCGGCTAGGTGGTGCTGTGAATAGAGCACCAGCCCTGGAGTCAGGAGGACCTGAGTTCAAATGTGACCTCAGACACTTAACACAAAAACCTAGCCCTGTGACCTAGGGCAAGTCACTTAATCCTAATTGCCCTCCTCCCCCCCACCAAAAAAAAGGGGGAAAAAAAATCCCTCCATTTAATTCAGGAGGGGCTCAGGTTCCAGAGCAACCTAAACCCAAAATACATCACAGTGACATGAACACAATCGTAGTATTCACAGATAGCAACTAATGCTATTTTGAAATTGTGTCACTTTTCAGGTAACCTTCCCAGAACACACAACATGATCTGGTTTGATCAGAACAACTAGTAATGGCAAGAGGAAAGGAAGTAATTACCTGAGAATTCCTACATCGTCTTCATACTACTTGGCCTACAACTTGACCTCTTGACTAGATCATATAGTCTTTATTTTAAAAAGAGAGGGAGGTGAAGAAGGGCCAGAGTCCTGGAGGTCAGAAACTTGATTGTTCCTGTTGATCTTGTATTTTTCCAATAAAACTTATTCACTTTGAACAATACTGAAACCCCATCTTCCTTCTCAACTAAGACAAAGACTTGGGAATATTGTTCAAGAGTCCAAAGGGTTAAGGACAAAACAAAAGTGACAAAATAGCTGGGTGACAAGGGAGGGAAGGAATAGACCTATTCTTCTCCATGAAGTGCACACTAAGCAAGAAAGAAAGGAAGAATTAACATAGGGGAAAAACTAATCCTCTGCATGAACAGCAAACAAGGGCAGAAAACAGGACAATAAATATGGCTGCAAATGGGACTAAGTGCTCCCTCCCTACACAGAAGTCATTACAACTACAGCACAGGAGCCCTATAGGGTCACCGATTTAATCCACAGCTTGATACCTAGAGAGCAGTGGTTCTTAACCTTCCTAATGCCCCGACCCTTTAATACTCATATGTGGGCAGACCTGCCTGGAGATGGATAGAGGAGCGGTGTCTCAATTCCTAAGACCATCAGAAATATGTATTTTCCCATGGTCTTAGGGCAACCCCCATCCCCCAAAGGGGTCGCGACCCACAGGTTAAAAGCTGTTGCTATAGAGTGTGGGGAAATTTGATGACCAAGAATTCACTGAAATCCTTCTTTATGTTCAGCCTCTTTTTGAAAGTTTTTTTCCTCCAACTGCCCTCCCCTCCCCACCCCCACAAAAAAAGGTTTTGTTTTTTTTTTTAGTCCAATGCAAGCTAATACCTATTTTGCACCTTGTACAGATGAGAAAACTGAGGCAAACAGGGTTAAGTGATTTGCCCAGAGTCACACAGCTAGTAGGTGTTTGAGTCCACATTTAAATTCAGGTCCTCCTGACTCCAGACCCAGCACTCTATCCTCTCTGCTACCTATCCACCTAGCAGCCAAGTATATGCATTTTGAGCAAATAAACAGTCAGGAGATAGAGTGTCAAGGAAGAATGAGAGAGAAAGAGAACAGGAAAGGAGAGGGGAAGAAAATGTGTGCCAGGTACTGTCCTAAGTGCATCATAAATATCTCATTTGATCCTTGAAACACTGAAGGAGGCACTACTTATTATCCCATTTCACAGCTGAGGGAACTAAGGAAGACAAAGGTTAAGTGACTTGCCTAGAATCACGTCAGCTAGAAAGTGAGGCCAAATTTGAACTCTGAACTTCCTAACTCTAGGCCCAGCATAACCTGTACCACCTAGCTGGCAAGACTGGAGAAGAGAGGAAAAAGGAGGGGAGAGGGAAAGGGGAAAGAAAGGAGGGGGGGGGGGGAGAGAGAGAGAGAAGAGGGATGGAGAGAGAAAAGGAGAGGGTGGGGGAGAGAGAGAGAGTTAGCATTTCTATGGCTCTTTTAAAAGTTTATAGAAGGGCAGGTAGGTGGAACAGTGAATAGAGCATAGGCCCTGGAGTCAGGATGCCCTGAGTTCAAATCTGCCCTCAGACACTTAGTAGCTGTGTGACCTTGGCCAAGTCACTTAACCTCAAGTGCCCTACCTTCCCCCCTCCAAAAAAAGCCAAAAAAAGTATAGAAACACATGTGTTATGAATTATCCAATTT
>CM053595.1:115217660-115241610 GCA_028646575.1 Pseudocheirus occidentalis | reverse complement strand
TTATGAATTATCCAATTTTATCCTCACAACAACCTACTGATGTTAGTACTATTACTATCCTTTTACAGATGAGGTAACTGAGGCATACAGTGAATTGCGTAAGAATCACCATATATACCTAGTGTCTAAGGAAGGACAAGAGTTCCCAGCCCAGAATGCTATCCACTGTGCCATCTGGCTACTCCATTTTGATGAACACTAAGTGGTTCTATTTGGTTGGCGTGTAGCATTCATGACAAAGACGAGCATGAAAGAAAGTTGGAAAGTTCATTGGGAGCCAGATCATGGAAGGCCTTAAACACCAGGTTAAGGAGTTTCCATTTCTTCCTATAGGCACAATGGGATCCAGTGAAGATCAGACCTGTGCCTTGAGAAGATTCTTCTGGCAGTTGTGTGACACATAGATGGGAGAAGAACAAGACAGGAAAATTACAAAGAATTTAGGTGGAAAAACAAGACTAAGGCAAATAAAACAAATTTCTCATATCTATACTTCATGAAATCCTTCGTGACACTTTTTACACGTGCTGTATTTAGCATTACATTTATTCCCATAATATATTTTATCTTCCCTACAAAACTGTAAGCTCTACAAAGGACTTATATCTCATTCATCTTTGTATGCAGGGGATGCTCAATAAATGTTTGATAAACAGAATGGATCTATAGAGAACAGGATGCAAAATATACAATTACACCATTAAATTGAACAGGAATCAAGACCCAATGTTTGGGAGTAAAGTTGGTTAATTTTATGGTCAGTAAAGGGAGGCTCATGGTAAAAGATCTATGAGATGGAGGAGAGGAAAAGACATTCATAGCTGGGAAAATGAATACAACATTGCATTAAAGTGAAAAGAAAATGCTTTTTCCTCAAGTATGGGAGAAAAGTGAGTGACTCAATGCTTCAAAAGTTATAAACGTATCCATGTCAAACACATAGGACAAGTGCACCACAAACAAATTTAACAACAAGCATAATAATAAGTACCTAAAGACAAGCAAGGAAAAAAAATCATGGAATGAACTCCCACACCCTAAAATCTACATCAAGAGCTTCCAGTGTCCCCTATTAAGTAAAGGACCAGAGTTATAACTCTTTAAGACTGACATTTAATGGGTCCAACTGCCCAACCAATATTGTTTTCACTGTTGCCCTTCCCACTCCCTCCATCTTGCAAATGTATGTTTATAGAATCTCTTTAGGCAGCCTCCCTTCCTTCTTACCTTATACACACACTGTACACCATTACTTCTCAATCTTTGATAATACTGTAGTCACTAATTAGACCCTATCCAAATGCTGCTCACCTGTAAGGACCCAGATGAAGACCCCCTAACTCTAGGAAGTCTTTCCATTTTCTGCTCTCCCCCTTCTCTGACTTGTATACAGTTTAGATTTTTAAGCCCTCTGTGAAGATGGTGTGTATCTTATTTCAATTAGACGGTGAGGTCCTGTGAGCAGAGACTACCTCCTCCTTGTTCTGTATTCCCTAGCACAAAGCTCAGAAGGATCTGTAGTAGTGAGACCTGCATATGTGGTTCCTGGCTGTGACAGCTCTGTGACATGGGGGTAAATGATGCTGGAACTGCAGTCTAAGAGGGCTGTTGAGAAGAAAGACGTTTATAATAACAACTTAAAGGCCTACTGACTAGCTAATCAAATGGGACTGGGAATGGGGGTGATGCAAAGAGGTATCCTATAGGCTAACACAAACAGCAGAGTCCAGGACTACCACAAGCTTAGCTGCAAACCAACCTTAACAGGTGGGATGAAAACAAATGCCTCTGAACAACTTGGTCAGGAAGATTCAAAGCTACTCTCCAAAATGTGCACCTGCCACCTGGTCTTTGCTACCATGCTCTGGCTTCAAGGCTCACTGAGCTGGGCATTAACCTTAGTGGTTTATCTCCTTTCTTGTTCCACTACAACTATCACTTCACTCTCTGTAAGGAAGCCCAGGATGAACTAAATGCCATGAAAATTATGTCTAGCCAAAAAGAGTGAGTAAGAAATTAATGACAGGACATAAAAGGTATTGAATGATTCTGATTCATTCATTCTCTGAATATCTTAAGCACCTCTTCTTCCAGTCTTTTGACTAAGTCCTTTGGCAAAGACTATAGTCCCCTTGGTCAAAGATCTCACATTCTTGCTGAATAAGTAGGAAATATTTACTATAAACAATTAATTTAGGGTACTTTTATTGTAGCAAAAAAAAAGAAAGAAAAGAATTTTATTGGATAATGGCATATGGAAAGTAATGGGATGGCATGACTAGATGACACAGTGACTAGAGCACCATCCCTAGAGTCAGGAGGACCGGAATTCAAATCTAGCCTCAGACACTTTATACAAAACTATCCATGTGACTTTGGGCAAGTCACTTAACCTCAATTGCTGTACCTCTTCTCTTCTTCATGTTGGTTGTTTACTGTGGTGCATGAATATTCAGTAAACAACCAACATGAAGAACTCCAGAGAAATTTGGGAAGACTTGAATGAATGGATATAAAATAAGCAGAAATTAGACCGATTTAGGCAACAACAACAATAAAGGGAAGCAACACTGAAAGACAACAGAATTGTAACCAGTGCAATGATTATGAAGCCTGACTTGAAAGGACTAATGGTGGAACATCTCTCTTTCCCCTCAGTATAATAGATTAGGGAGAGAATCAATATAATTAGATATGAACAATATCTTGGTTTCTTTTTCTTGTCTGTACATCTTTGTTATGAGTACGTTCCACTTTTTGAAGGGAGGGTGAATCATAGGAAAATATCAAAAACTTTTAAAGATTTTTATGAACTAAGGTGATGGAAACTAAATACGGGGAAAAAACCCAACGCACTACAAGGCAGATGAACTAAAATGTAATGGCTAATGCATCCACAGAAAAAAATGATAACAAAACACTTCACTACTCAATATGTGGGGAACTGCAGTGCTCAGATATTTTTCCTAGTTAGCAAGAGAGGAATGTTGGAGGGAAAGAAATAAGGAATTGACAGGTAAAAAACTGCTGGCAAAATTTAAATAAACAGAAAATTAAATGTGATAAGGGAGTCAAATGTGCAAGGTATCTAAGTTTTGTAAATGTCCAAGGATTATTGCAGGGCAGATCAGGAAGGCTTCAGGGAGGAAGGGAAAATGTGAGCTATGCCTTGAAGGTTGAAGAGGATTTGGATATTCTAATCTACTAACCTACAAGCTTCAACTCCTCTGTCCCTAGAGGAACCCTTTCTCCCACTCTAGCCTTCCTCGGTCTCTAGCCTGTCTGCTCATGGCAGGTGCAGCAGCCGCTGCTTCAATGTAGGAGAAGCAAAAGTCCCAGTTATCTGCCTGCCACCCTCTCTGCCTGCCTGTCTCCTTCCCCGCCCCCTGGCCTGCCACAGTGCTTAGCTTGCAAATCTATTGCCATGTCACAGAAAGCACCCAAGATTTGATTTGTACATTCCATAGAAAGAGTTAATTCCAAGTGAGTTCAGGCACAGAGCTGCTGGTTTATAAATACCCATATCTTGCCTTTGTTTCGGATCTCAGCAAAGAGCAAAACATCTGCCAGTCTAAAATTAAACATCTGCGCCTTCATGGGGAAGGAAATGGGGGCCTGCAGTTTAATGTGAAAAGAGGTCTAGCCCCAGGGTGAGGGACATGGGCATCTGATGTTGACCCCAGGGTTTACTATGAAGATGAGAAGTGCAATCTTCTCTGTGGACTAACACTTGGCAAGGGACTCTGATCAGACTCAGGGTGTAGGTGGCAGAGATAACTAGATCAGAAAACCTAGAAGCTATCTGAGAAGCACTCTGGGCTTTGGGAGAGCGGACATGGTGATGGTCTCTCTCCTACCCACCTGGAACACACTTAATCTTATTCTCAACTATCTCCAAAGCCTGGGGGGTAGATTGACATGAGTACCCGCCATAAGCCTATTCTGGGGGCAGGTATGGGGGCATCAAAAGGAACACAGAAAAAGACGTGGTCCCCTGACTATATCATCATCTCACTGCAGTGGGACCAGGAAGGTTGACCACAGGGGGAAAATTAGCCTAATTTTCACCACAGGTACTATGGATTTAAATGAGGCACAAGTTAGGAAACACAAGCAGCTGCACATTCTCCTGGTACACAGAACAATGGCTGAAGGGCAGTCTTCTCACAACTCCAGTTCTACTTCCTGGTCTCACCCTTGTGCCCATCTTAAAAATTATTTCACCTGCAAGTTCAAAGAGAGAAATGTATTCTGGGCCTTTTTACTTCTGAATCACTGCCTCCACACCCCCCCCCAATCAGTTAAAAACCATATTCTTATGTTTCTTCTGTAATTTCCATGTATTCCCCTTCTCAACTTAAAGAACAATTAGCAAAGGTTGACTAGGCACAAGGCATCAAGGACCATCACCCTTGATGACAAAAAAAAAAATCTTGCCCCTTCTCCATGTGGTCTGTAATAGTCCTTCCACAAGATTTACAGAATTAGAAAGAAACAAACATTGAGATCATCCTGGGGCCATTTACAGAGAGGAGGAATCCAAGGCCCAGAAAGAAGAGTGTACAAGGAAAGAGCATGAGAATCAGGGTCCAGGGACCTGGGCTCAAATCCCAAAGAGCTTTGGGACTTTCTACCTGTGTGATCTTCGACCGACCTAAATAGTCCTGGTTCATCTCTTGAGCACCCCAAAACTGAACATAAAACTTAAAATACTCACTGGGTGGAAATGTTATTAATCTATCTAGTTTCTCATTTGGAAAATGAAAGGGCTGGACTAAACAGATAGTGCTATGTGGCCGTGTATTTATTTAGGATCACAGGATTTATAACAAAGAGTTTTTAAACCTTTTTGGTGCCCTGGACTCCTTTCCAAGCCTAGTGAAGCCTGTAGACTTCTCTGGATGTTTTAAAATGCATTTTATATATGTATATGGACAAAGATAGGTAGATAGGTAGGTAGGTAGGTAGGTAGGTAGGTAGGTAGGTAGATAGATAGATAGATAGATAGATAGATAGATAGATAGATAGATAGATAATCAAACCCCTGAATTTTATAGTTGTTTTTTTTTTTAAAGCAAGTTCAGAGAGATGTCAAGGCCAAGACTGCATGTTAGTAAGTGGCAGGACCCAGTGTCCTGACTCCAAATTCCACACTTTTTTTCATTAGACATTCACATCAGTGCTCTTCCAGTTAGGTTATCCTTGCCTCTAAAAGGATACCATACATGTGCCCGAGGAAGTTAATTGACAGGAATTTGCCAGCCAGGTCTCAGGAAAAAACAAATAAACATTTTAAACAGGAGTTAAGTAAGGAGGACTAGAGGAGGAAGGAACCTGAGATAGTTGTGCAAAAAACTGTTAGCACATTTTACAGCTGTGTTATCACAAAGTGAACTCAAAATTGGCAATTCCAACTAACTGGGTTCAGTGAACAATGCTGTGCGGTAGCAGAGAGCTCCTTGTTATTTCTTTACGGCAGTTCAAAACCAACCATGGTAGACTTCTTAAATATGAAAATGTGTAAAACCATAAACTGATTATGGCTTTAAAGGGACCCTAAGGACAATCTAATATAGTCCCTTCCTTTCACATAGGTGGAAACTGAGGCCCAGAGGGTTAAGTGAATGGTCCAATGACTCACAGGGGCTCTTTTATATGCAAAGGATGTTTCTGAGAATAAAAGAAGCCTGTGGATTCTACAGGCTGAAAGGAGAGAGAAAACTTGCCTTCCAGAAAATGCCCTCTCCCTACAAGCAACCATCCATCCCCCATGCCTGAAAAATGTTGGTAACGGCTCAGGTCCACTTAGCAGGGTCCTAGCTATTCCTAACTAGTGAGGTGGCAGATAAAAACACAACAAATTCCAAAGGATTTTTGTCTCAAAAGCCCATCCTAGTGTTCCTAAGGAGGCTTTTGAGTATGAATCCCCACATCCAGGAGGTCAAGAGAAGGAAAGAGGCTGAAAATAGAGACTTCGTTTCATGCTGACTCTTGAGAGAGGTCAATGAATGAATGCAAGAGAAGCAGTTAAAGTGAGGGCAAGGACAAAATTCCCAATGTTCCATTCCAAGGACATATTTAAAACATGAACCTCAAAAGCCTCTTTAGAAAGACAGCACATGTATTATTAGGTCTACTGGTGTTAGAACCAGGCAGGTCAAGTTTGAGCCTCAATTAAACTGGATGATCACAAACAACTCATTTTATCTCTGTGTCAGGTACCTTGCCTAGGAAGACTGGGTAATTTCTGTTTTACTTTCCTTATCGGATTTTTGTGAGGCTCAAATTAGATCATATCTAGGGGTGGCTAGGTGGTGCAGTGAATAGAGCACTGGCCCAGGAGTTAGGAGGACCTGAGTTCAAATCTGCCTCAGGCACTTAAAAACTTACTGGCCGTGTGACCTTGGGCAAGGCACTTAACCCCAATTGCCCTGCCCTCTACCCTCCAAAAAGGAAAAAAAAAATTAGATCATGTCTGTAAAGTGCAAGCTTGAAAGTATGATATAAATGCCAATTGATTTTATTATTAAGCTGACTGCTCTCTTTCTGGTAGCCAAAAATTAGAAACTAAGTGGGTGTCCTATTAGAGAATGGATACCATAGGGGAATAGTAGAGTGTTATTTTGCTATGATGAAAGACAGTTCTAGATAGAGAACACTGAGAAGAAATCTAAGAACCGATGCAGACCTAGGAAAACAACGCACAGAATGACAACATTTTAGATTTTAGAACTCCAATCAATTTAGATTTAGACTTTAGAATTCCAATTAATTTTGATTTAGATTTTAGAACTCCCATCAATTCAGTGATAAACACCACGAGTTCAAAAGAATAAAGATGAAACAGATGCCACTTACCTCCTGACAGAAAGAATATGAACTTAAAATGCAGAAAGAGACATATGTTTTTCAGATATAGCCAAATACATTTGTTCAATGTGTGGAGTAGAAGAAGGGAAAACTAAATGATTTTTTTGGAGTGACTATTTGATTGTATTCCTGTTGTGTTATACAGCACTGTGCAAACCAGTAAGATGAAAAACCTTATTCCATTACCAATCCTCAGAAAACTCTTTCCTTCCTGCCTTAACATCATCAATGGCTTCTAGGGAGGCTCTTCTGGGAGGTCAGACTAGTCTTCCTAAAAGAGACAGCAATGTCAACAGCACTATTTCAAATAACCTAGAGGTTGTAACCAAGAAAAACATACATCCACCACATTGCCTTGACCCACTTATGATTGGTGAACTACTTTAAAACACAATCACAGCCTCAGAGAAATGGCATCATGCTATAGCTAGGAATGTTGGTATGAAGAACTGTCTCAAGAGAGACAGTTGCCTCTGCCAAGGTCAGAATTTAAATTGAGGGGATTCAAGTAAGAGTATGAATAATAACTAGGTTCAGTGAAATATCCCGATGGACCATAATGATTAACATCTCTGTGGCAATTCATCCTTTACAGAGGGAAATCACATCTACCTCACTAGATCCTTCTAACTCCCCTCAGATATGGGTCAGAATATTCTCCCCATTGTATAGATAAGGAAACTAAGGTGCAGAGAGAATAAACAGTATATACTATGGTGGCAAGATGTGAATGAGGGACCATGACCAAACTTCTAGTCTTGGCTCTGGCACTATGAAATACCAACCACTCATATTTTATTTTGTTTTGATTTTTTGCTTTTCTTCGGGGCAATTGGGGTTAAGTGACTTGCTGGAAGTCAGAGGACTACTAAGTGTCAAGTGTCTGGGATCAGATTTGAACTCAGGTCCTCCTGACTCCAGGGTTGGTGCTCTATTCACTGAGCCAATTAGCCACCTCCCACTCATATTTCTTTAACACTATAAGATTCACCACTGCCTTTTCCTCACATTCACCCTATATGACCAGGAGCCCAGGTCTGATTCTCCCCCTCTCCTTTAAAAATAAAGAGTTTGATCACAGAGAAACTGACTAGCTGAGGATCACACACCCAAAAACCTACTAAATGTTCAAGCCACCATCTGAATACATATCTTCCACCTTTAAATCCAAGTGTTCTTTCTAGCACCCTTCTGTCTCTGTGACCTGGAATGAGTTGCTTCACATGTATGAGCCCCAATTTTCTCATTGTCACTGCAGACGATGTACAGGGATGAACATCCAACAAGTATGTCTAAGAAGACAGAATAAGCTAGTGGCTGAGTGGAGAGTAGAATTCAGGTCAACTGATTTCTAAGTTTGAGTTGGTTTTTGTTTTGTTTTTTAAATTCATCAAGTACCTGAATCAGGAGTTAAAACTTTATACAAGAACCAGGCATACCAATTTCATTAAAACTAGATGTCTGGGCACTAAGCCATTTGATTTTGCAGATGAGATTTTGCAGCTTCAGGCTAGTGAGTATCCCCCCTCCCACCCCACTTTCAAAGCCCAATGCCAACTCATGCTACTGGATGCCAACCCTTGACTGGCACTACTATATCACCATAGTGGTCTCCCTTCTACTATAAGAAGCCTTCACTTTCTGGTAGCACTACCCCTCTGACACTGGCAGAGCCTTCCCCCACCCAAAAGTTGTGTGACATGAGCTTCCTCTGTTAAAATGGTAGGCAGAGAAAACTGCACCGATGGACAGATTTCTCTTCTCCCGCAGGCCAAATCGGCCTTGTTGTCAGAAGGCATTTGCACGCGCAAGCACACATACATAAATGCACACACAGAGTTTGTTTTCAGGAGGGGCAGAGTGAGAAATTCTCTGAATTATTGAAGCCAAATTACAAACAATACCACAATACCATTTGCTGACGCAAATCCCCAGCTAAATCCAACATGCTACCCCTATAACTTTAAATACAGGGCACCCCCAAAACAGAATTTCACATCCATACAACCAGCTCTCTTTGCATACACCCCCAGGGAGATGCTGGCTTGCTTGAGGATTTCTTTGCAGCACAGGAAGCAATGCTAAATGACCCTCTCTTGGTTGTACCCCTAGCCAATTAAAAAGTAATTTAGTTTTCCCTTCTACTACCCCTTTTGAGATATGAACAGCCTTCCCTCAAAGTCTCCTTCTATCAGAACTATATCCTTTCAGAAAAATACTGGTGCTCGTACCCTTTTAAATTTCAAGTGGAAACAGAAAGATCCCTAGAGGCCAAGTGACCTGGGCTTACACCTATGCTGTGCCTAAACCAGACCATTATTTCATCCCAGCTTACCTGTCCACCATTACTAGATTCAAAACAAGAAAAAGTCTATTCTCTATGAAAATAATGCAGTATAGCCTTACATTGAAAGAAAAAAAAATTAGAAAATAAAGTGGAACAAAAGGAAGCTGGTTACTGAAACTTGTTGCTAAACAGATCAGTAATAGAAGCTGGGAAGGAGATTAAAGTAAGAGAGGCAGACCAGGAAGAATGACAAGTGTTTGCCACCATAGACAGAGAGGCAAGTTATCCCCCATCCAATTGGATCATTGTGAAAACTCAAGAGAATGCAAACTGCTGAGTGTACCATCTCTAGGCCCTGCATACCAATTAGGTACCATCCAATTGCTTGTTGGGGCTAAATAAGCCTTTCTTCTTATTCTGGGGATTGAACCTCACCAAAAAAGTCTCTGCCATCCACCTCTCTCTGTTGAAGGGAATGGATATAGTATGGCAAACCTATCAAGCAGGGAATATTTTGTGAACCAATTTCCACGCTGGCAGAGAATGAACATAAATGAGTTTTAAGTCTAGGGAACAAGAAAAGGCAGATAGATACCAGGGAAACTCTTGGCCCTGCAGGATCAGATGCCAAGCACCATTATGCCATCAACTCTAAACAAACTTGGTCTCTGTGGCTGTGACCTCAGCAACTACTACCTTCTTTATCACTGTGATAGATGCTGTGAGCCCCAGCATCCTGCACCTACAAGTCACTAAGGCAACAGAAGATCAAGTAGACAGAGATGTCAAGAGGAGAGAATGTCCCATCTCCAAGTGGAGGAGCCTTATCCCCATTTGGCCTTGAAATTTGCTTGGAAAAATGATATGAATGCAGCATGGGGAACATGGGAAAGGGGAATGTGTGATTTCCAGCTAAGCCTTACCTGTCTCCACTAGAAAGATAGCTACAGAAAGAGAGAGAATTAAGGAAGTTTAAAGAACAACAACAGCACTCTGGGACCTAGGTTCCTCCTCAGAGCTTGAAGCCATTCTGTAACCTTCAGTGAACTATGGAACCTGTTGGGGTCTTATCTTCCCCACCTGAAAACAGGGTGCCTAATCTATGTCATAGATTAGCTCGTGGTCTATCTCCCAAGGCAGGGAGAGGCTCAGATCTATAAACCCTGAAGAACACTTGCAGAAAGCATAATGCACCAGGAAAACACACATGATTTGTCAGTTTACTCTATGATGTTACCTGAGTAGCTGCCTGTGGACTTGATATACATCTGGCCGTACTGCTCCTCTACCATTGTGTCATAGGCCTCGTCATCCTCTTCATCCTCTTCATTATGGTAGGAGGTGGGGCTGTCAGTGGTGGGGAGGCTGCTGGCCCCGGGGCTGGTCCTCTCACCCTGGGAGTACTGTACCTGCTGGATGTTGGGGATGAGAGTGGCCAGGCTGGGCATCCCGTAGTACGAGACTCGAGACAGCTTCAGAGGTGCCGCCCCGCCCACTGCCGCCCCGCCGCCCCCCGATCCATCCCGGGCCCCGGCTTCTAGGGGCCGCTTGGCGGCCAGGCCTGAGCCTGCTGCCGGCTGGAGCTCCAGGTTCTCATGCTTCACACGGGTGAGAAGCGGGATGGGCACAGAGGGGGACATGACATAGGGTGCAGGGCCTGGTGGCAGCTGGTTGCAGGGGCTCTGGGGCTCCGAGCTGGTGTCCTCGATCATGGCGGTCTGCGAGTCACAGTGGGGCGAGCTCACCTTGAACATCAAGTCTGTGCCCCGCTCCACAATGTGCTGGATCTGCAGGAAGCCGGCCGTGTACATCACTACGAGCTGCTCGCTGGCCGCCATCCTGAGCTTCCCAGTGTAGCAGAAGGAGAGGATCTGCTGGAAGCAGGCAGGGGGCACTGTGCCGGGCAGCTCAAAGGCGCTCTTGCTGTTCCCACTGAACAAGTCCCGGAAGTAGAGGCTGCTGGCCGCCAGGACTGCACGGTGAGCCTTGAAGGCTTGCCCCTTGACGACTATGGAGACATCACAGTAGAGCCCCAGCAGGCGCTGTTCATTCAGGCAACCCAGGACAGTGTTCCCAAAATTGGGGATCTCTATGTGCAACATCTGGGACATGACTGGGCAAAGAGACAGGACACCTTAGACATTCAACACAGCTGGTTCCAAAGAAGGGCACATCTGTAAAGAAGGACAGGGGAGGTTCAGGATGGTGGGGAGAGACGGAAAGGAGACAAGTTTGGATCAGTTTATCTGGGGAAATGAAAATTTGTGAAAATAGCATGAAAATTCACAGTTAAAGAAACTTCTGGACTGGTGGAGGGAACATCAGCTGCCCAACCATAAAGGTTGTACAATGGATGTGCTGCTTTTAAAAAGGCAGAGAAGGGGAAAGCATCTTCCCTAAGCTCACATTTCCCCTGTGACCAGCTCCCTTGCTTCTATACTACTTTCCTCACCATGACTCCAAACCATAGAGTTTTCCAGAGGTTCTTAAGCAGCAACTTTGTTTTTTGTACTGATATTCAGCTTTGGAAGGAGGACCAAGCAAACCCAAAAGGGGAGGGGGGTGGGGGGAAGAGATAGAGGACTCAAAGTCCAAATATGTGCTTGGTCCCTGAATTACTCTTCCTCTAAACCATCTCCAGGCATTCAATGCTAATGTTTTTCCAAAGGGAGAGCAACAACAAAAAAAGGAAACCAGCAGCAAAGGAATGGAGCTTCGGAAGGGAGAATTAAACACCTATTGCCACCCTTCCCTCCCCACCTCCCCCACCAGACACCTAAGGCAGACAAGAGACTGCAGATCAGCAATTTGATGTGGCCCAGACAAGAAACCTTTGGTTTCAGAAAGGGCCCGGGGAATGCTGCCAACACGGATGGTATTCTTTTCTTCTGCTGCAACATTTCTGGAAGTTAGCACTCTTCCTGAATAGCAATACAATCCTCCCCTACCCATAGGCAGGAGACATGTATGTACCCATCTGAGAAAGGAGAGGGAAGGAAGGAGGAAGGGGAGACACACAGAAATATTCACTAATGTAGAGGTTGTATATCATCAGGGCAAGGGGTTTGAAGGTTTAAAGCATCCAAGACCTTTTACTCCAACAGGAAAAGACCTGCTAGTCTTTCTCCTCCCCCCCCCTTGTTCTTTCTTGACTTTCCCAGAAAGAGAAGAAGACAGGAAGAGAAGGAAAAAAGAGGGACAAGAAGGTTAAGAGACAGCAGGGATTATTCCATCCCTTGGAAGGACTAGTCAGCTCCCTGGTGACAACCTCTTCCACCCGGTCTCTTGTCCCCAGTCCCCAACAACACTCAAGAACTAGTGGCCTTTGAAAGCTTTGGTCTCCAATCAGCTATTTTAAGGGACTAAGGATGAGTAGCACTCTAGTTTGCCCGTCCCCCAGCTCCAATCAAGCATCCAAACAGTTAAGTCTCCAAACCCAAACTGGTTGGTCTGAGCTGCACCCGCAAATGAGTTACAAACTAACTAGAAGATACATAGAGACACATGCTATCCAGACTTATACACCCCTGCCTATTCCACCCCCCCCCCATACTCTAGGCAGCTCCTTGCTGCAGGGGAAATCCCAACCTGAGTCTGCCAGGAAGGGAAAGATACTGAAAATGGATGGGAGGGAAAAGCTTTGAGAGCTGGACCAGGACCAGACAGATCCTGGGTTGGTCATGGAAATCAGGCAGAGGGACTCAAGAGATGTTTACCTGATAAGAAATTTCTAAAAAAGAATAAAAAAAAAAAGGGGGGGGGGGAAGGGGAAGAGAATTAGGGGAAAAAAATAAACAAAAACAGTCAATTTGGAAAAGCCCAGAAGTCCTGCACAAAGGGCTGCTCTGTTCTGGAAAAAATGTAAGTCCAGCTCTATCTGCAGAGCTAAGGAACAGGAAGGAAGGAAAGAAGGAGCGAGGGAGAGAGACGAGCCGCCAGACAGGCAATCTCACTGTGCTGCTAGGTCCAAGAAAAGGCAAGAACACTCTCTGAAGAAAGAACTTTACTGGCTCCCAGTCTCCTGGCTGGCAAACCTACCTTAGGATACCGCGGGACTGTAGGTTGTCACCGCCAAAGGCTGGCTAAGTGACTTGTGCCGCTACGGGAACTGCAGCAAACGGAGGAGAGCGTGCACTCAGGGCGGAGGGGCAGCAGGGGGAGGGAGGGGGGAAAAGTCTCCAGCCCTCCGTTTGTATCTACTGGAGCTGAGGCTATATTAGCCAGTCCAATCTCCCAGGCAGCGAACGGCATCTAAATGAACAGGCCGGATGCAGATGAACATTCAGGCTGCTCTGGGGAATGAATAGCCGTCTTTGATTAGGGACCCGGAGTAAATGCCAACTTCAAACTGAAGCTTTAAAAACAGCGAAATCTCAGAGCCAAAGGAATGCACGGCTCCGAGTGTTGGTACAAGACAGACTTTTGATGAGTCACTGCAATGCAAACAAAGATGGCAGAAATACTGTACTGTACGCTGATGAAATGCTTAGTGGTGCCACGGCAACTGAGACAGGCTTGAAATTTATAGTGCAGTTTTGCATATGAATTACCCAGTAAACTGCCTCCCCTGCCATCTAGTACATCCAGAGTGTCAAAGCATTTAAACTATTCCAAACAGTCTGCAGGGTTGGCATCGCCCCTGCTTAACTCCTCCAGGGAGAGCAGGAAATAAGTGGGGAGTAGAGCAAAAGGAGGCAAAGAGGGGCAGGAAGGGATGGGGTGGAGGGTGGGGGGTGGAGGGAGAGAAGGAAAGAGAGCACAGGGACAAGGGAGGCCAGCAAAGACACAAGCAGACAGAGAGGGAGAGACAGCATCTGGGACAGAGAGAAAAAGGAAAAACACAGGAACATAGCAAGAAAAGAAAAAAAAAATAGGAGAGATATCCATACACCACCCCCCTTCACAAACACCTTGAAAATACAAAAGCAAGTCAAGTTGGGTGATGTCTGATCAGCTGAGCTCTATGACTCCCACTCCAGCGTAGCATTTTATTTTAGATTCCCCTTTGAAACATCTCCCTAACCCCTATCTCTCCTTTCAACAGGCAACTTTCTGAAATGTGATGGAATAGAAAAGGGGCGAAATGTTTCTACCTGGCAAGATGAAAAAAAATACAAGGCTCTCATCTCTCCCCCTCCCAAAGAACCCCTCACCACCTTTTCTTAACACACTGGAAAAACATTTTCAGCTGCAGGAACCACGATGACTGCCCCATGGGAACAGCTCTCAGGCTGCGGCTCCATCTACTAAAAGCAAATCCATTTGCGTAAGTAATGAAATCCTAGTCACATTGTCTCCTCACTTCAGATTCAAAAAGTATTTAACATGTATTGAGCCGAGTTTGGGCCTTTTTCTGGGAAAGGGTCTGTCCCTTCCTTGTCTGCTCTGCTCCTATGGAGCGCTGATTCTATAGCTCCTCCTAGGGCTACAGATAACATTCGTGACTTTTCCCCCCTTCTCCCCAGTTTCTATTGCCTGAAATGTCTCAAGCCACAGTACCTGGATTCCAGAGCTACGAAAAAACCATGCATGCAGATAGATACCCTGGACCCCACCATTTCCTAGTTTTAAGAAGTGTGCATGCACCAGGTATTTTCCTGCACAGGAGACCTCCAACATTAACTTCAGGACTGCAGATGAAATGGAAGAAAGGAAAGGAACTGCAGGGGTACCTGAGGAGGAGTGAAGAGCTTTAACTAAGGCTTTTAACTATTCAAGTCCAACATACCAGTATCCCCTGGCACTAGAACCAGTATTGTCCACAGTGGGTTGAACTCTCAGTGCCCCTCTCAACCCCCCCCCCCCAACCAGGCAGCACCAACTGCCAATTTCCTGGTCAATTTGCACCCCCATTTTCTCTCAGTACCCAACAAATGGTTGTGCTTCTTTCCTGAGACTCAGAAGGCTTATTCCTGGTGCTATCTCTCCAGGTGATCTACTATGTGACCTTGAGAGAGTCCTTCCTTGCTTCAGGCATCCATTTCATCCTCTATCTAGATGGGAGAGGGGGGTCAGCATCAAATGGGGATAACATATCATTGATCTTCATTCCTAATAGAATTGTTGTGAAGATAAAATCCAATTTTTTTTTAAAGACATGATATCTCTTTGAACAGTAGCAAGACTTGTACAACTGTAAAGGTTTAATGATTAGGTTACTGTCCCATAAAGACCATATTCTAGAACCCTAACACAGAAAATTCTGGGTTGTCATAAAATGAATGGAGTAAAGAAGGGGTGCTTCATTGAGAGTTAAGCACCTAGAAAATGCACGTGACTTAGAAACCTATCGTGGGACAGGAACATGCTCACTGCTTTATCTCCTCCTCCCCCATTCTGCCTAAGAACTCCTTTCAGAGGAGTATGGGAGACTAAAGAATGAGCCAGCTGGTGCCTCCCTATTCACTCACAGGCCCTGGCTTCCGAAAACTAGATAAAAACAAGATGAATAGAGAGCTTGAAGAAATCCAGGTGTGTGGAAGGAGCTCTGAGCAGGGAGCTGTCCAAGTGAAGGTACTTCGGTGGAGAGATTATGCGTGGTCTTTCTTCACTACCAATATTAAGCTGATGACAACCATCAGGGGTGAGTATAGAGACAAGTAGTGTGATTGGGGGAATGAAAAAAAAAATGGCTGAGCTCAGCAGCATCAGAGAATGAATCTCTCCAATGCATGGGAATCATGGTCTTTTCCAATTCCTGTATGGTACACTGACAAAATTTCTAGGGTATACAGAATGAGAAGAAGGAATAGCACCCCTCACTGGTCCAGCCAACATGTCAATACCATACCATGTTAAATCTACAATGCAGACAGAGAAAACTGAATCATCCTTCTTTCTCCTGGCCTCTGAGTTGTCTCTGGAAAGAAACTAAATTTTTCATTGTATGACAGGCTATAGACCAGGTTGTCATCCAAGGCTCATGCTTACGACTAAGCTCCCAACTTAGCTCCCCACTGTCCAGGTGGGTGGTCTTTTTGTTTTTACTCTTCCTGGATGATATGTAGCTCTACTCCCATGCATAGATTTGATTCACAGTATTCCCCTGTATATAATTGCCTATCCTTTGCCTACCTCTTCACCTAAGCACAATTAGGTCTTTAAAGGTCAACTTCAAAACCATAAGCCACCATGGAGTTGTTCTTAACCATATTAGCCCACACTATGGAATCTTCCCTTCTGAGAGCTCACAGACCTTGTCATGCACTGATCAACTGCACATGAGATAAAATAAAATAAAATGGTAAGAATCTTGTCTCGAGGGCGGCTAGGTGGCACAGTGAATAGAGCACCGGCCCTGGAGTCAGGAGTACCTGAGTTGAAATCTGGCCTCAGACACTTAACACAAAAAACTAGCCGTGTGACCTTGGGCAAGTCACTTAACCCCAAATGCCCTCCAAAAAAACCCAAAACAAAACAAAAAAAGAAAAAAAAGAATCTTGTCTCGCTAACAAGCCCATGGGTTCCCTGAGGATATGGTTCAAATCTCTTACATCTATCCTCCTTACAATGGATCTCATCCAAGGCTGGAAACACATTAAGTGACACCACAGTTTCTTGAGTTGGACAACAATCCAAAACTTCCCACCATTTCTTTTCTTTAAGTCAATTCAGAGAAAATGGTTTTTCCACAGAACCCCACAGCATTGTTCTCTGTGCATTTCATATGAATAATCTTTTGTTACTTTGAAGTGATTACGTTACAGATCATCTCAATCTTTAAGAATGTCCTACTCTAAACAGAAAAGATAAAAAAGTATAAGGATTCAGTGTTGGAGGGATTATGGAAAGACAGGCATACTAATTTATTCCTGGTGGAGCTATAAATGGTCTGACCATTCTAGAAAGCAATTTGAATGTAAAGAAAGTGACTAAGATGTCCATATACTTTGATTCAGATATTGCACTACCAACCTCTAAGGAATGTAAGGTTAAAAAGAACATACCACACTACATATGCCAGCATTATTTTTAAGGGGGGGAGGGGGGAGGAGAGCAGCAAAGACCTGGAAGTGCAAAGTTGATGACAACTGAATGGAGAAAAGCTGAACAAACTGGAGTGCATAAATATGACAAATGCTGAAAAGCATGAGAAAGACATGGACTGAAGTGAAGTGAGCAGCTTCAGAAATATATGACTATCACAATGTAATTAAAAAGATCAACCAAACAAGGGAAATTAAATTGTTAAAAAGGATAATAACCAAGTTTGGCCAGAAAGAAGGGACATGTGATGGAACTTACCTTCTGTCTTTGCAAAAGTAAGCAATTATGGGTGTAGAACACCGCATATGTCAAGATTATTTTGATGGTCTATTTTAGCTGAACCAATTTGTTTTCTTTTTGCCTTGTTATGAAGGATGGCTGGGGGTAGGGGTGGAGGGGAAGGAATACATCAGGCGGGAAATGGAGGTGACGCAAACAAAAGATGCTGCTGTTTTAAAGCAACAACAACACGTCTTGGATCAAGGAGAGCTTCCTGAAGAATTCTGATATGCAACAAAGCCCAAATCATGTTCTTCATTAGATCTACAATCTCATTCATGTGATGTGCATGGTCCTTTTAGGGATTCAGATTGTGATCTACCCAGAGTTATCTTCTGGAATGGGACTCCTATCTATGGCAGACAGCAAACACTCCACAAAGGGATGCTGCACCAGACAAGGTGGCTCTCCTGATATTTCCTGGATCCTTCTGTAGCACCTGTTGTCTTTCTCTGTCACTGTGACCTCAGCCTGCCTCCTTTTCTATTTCATATACCTCTCTGATTCTTTACCCACAGATAAAAGGAGGGTCAGTGTGACATGGGTCAGAGAGCGCTGGCCTTATAGTTAGGAAGACCTCAGCTCAAGTTGTATTTTTGATACATCCTAGCTGTGTGACCAGGAGGAAACCACTTAATCTCTATCAGTGCTCTGGGGAATTTTCTAAGATCAAATTACAAACATATATTGGTGGAGGGATTTTCCACACCAGGGGAGATCCCTACTCTGTAATTTCAACTGTAAATCCAAACCAAAACATAGGATAAAGCCCATTTTAAAAAAAATCTATTCTACAGTGACATGAGATATTACATAATATTACTTTCAACTCTAAGCATCTACAATTACCCTTAGAACCAACTTAAGAATAACAGGCAAATTGCAAGGCTATTTTTGAGGTCTTTATTTTAAAACACACAAGCCTAATGCCCATCATCAGTGAGGAAAACAAGTGGGTATACCAGCTGATAGATAGCACAGGAGCTCCCTCCAAAGAAAAAAGCCACAGAGCTCATCACTGACTCCAGTAAGCCAGCCAAAACCTTATCATTCCAGGTTCCCTCAACACCCCCCCAACCCCCATGGTTTCTGCTTAAATACCCTAGTGTTCAGGGCCAGACAAACTTCCCCTGAGAAGTAAAGATTATTCACCTAGAAAACGATGTGACTGTCACATCCCCCAGGGGACCACAAGACAATTAGGCAGTTTTGCTGCCGTGTCCTTAAGCAACCTGTGAAGCATGGAGGCTTAACTACAGCCCACCAATGTTCCACAGCCCGTTTGTTCACAGAGGAGAGGAAAGAAAGGCGCTGGTTTTAAATTGCATTCTTAGAAGCCTTGGCAGGGGCTGAAACAAAGCTGAACTTTAGAAAGAGAGAAAAGGTTTTGCTTATCCTTTGAGGGCTGAGGGGGGAAAGGGGGAATCAGGACAGAAAACTGACAGCCCTCCTTGACCCAAACATTCAGCGAGAAAGAAAAAATAACTGAATAAAAGAGCTAATGAGAAAGCACCTCCCTCCTTTCTTTGAAGAGGTGGGGGACTATGGCTGCAGAATATTGTCTACATCAGACTTTTAACTTGTATTGGTTATTATTGCTGAACTATTTTCTTTCCCTTTTATTCTTTAGTATGTGGAATGGTTTTCTAGGAGGCTGAAGAAGCATATTAAGATATCAATACAAATTATCAATACAAAATTATTTTTATAAAAAATAGAAGAGAAGAGCTTAGAGTAAGACCCAGATACAGTGGAGGAATGGAAAGGGTCCAAACATCCCTGATCCCTCTGGTGCTCAGGGAAGAATGGAGAAAACTGATCATTCACACCTGGAGTCTTGGGATAGTGAGGAGAAGAGGTAAGACATTCCTTATTCAAAGGAGAAACTTGAAAGGGATTCTTAAACTGGGAAGAGAAAGCAATACTAGATATTCTAAGGTCATTTCCAGCTCTGAGATAACTAAGTAATGGAACTGGGTGAGGCGAGGGTCAGAAGGGCAGTCTTAACGGGTTAGTCTTAAAGATGTTATACCCGCTTTCTCCAAAGCTCTCAGCCCTCAGTTTCACCTCATTTTTGGATTTCATTTCTCTGAACTTCTGACTCCTCATCTATGAAAGGGGGAGATTAATCATTTGCCTACCTCCATCATTAGGCAAGCTGGTATTACAGAAAAAATGTCCAATGCTGAGAATCAGGAGAGCTATGTGACCAGGCAAGTCACTCTTTCAACTCCAGTTTTCCTACCTGTGTAATAGGAACAACACCTGTAATACTTATCTCATGGGCTTGTAGTAAGAATATATGTAAAGTGCTTCGCAGATTATTAACCACTGTATTAGTTGTTATTATAACCACACTAAATAAAGGCTAACATTTATATAGTGCTTCCTCTGTGCTGGATACAGTGCTTTCTAATTATCTAATATGCTCTTCACAACCACTACGGGAGGTAGGAGCTACTACCTCCACTAAGAAACTGAGGTAAACTGAGTTTAAGTGACTTGCCCAAAGTCACACAGCACGGGATAGGTTTGAAGTCAAGTGTTACTGTCTCCAAATCTCTCCTTTCAGATCTGTAAGCACTTACTCCAGCAAAAAAGGCTATAGGGCAGAGCACACCCCAGCTATTAGATGGCTCTCCTTTGGCTTAGGAAGCCAAGTACTCATCTCCATCAGACTGAGGTCCATGAAACCAAAGTTTCCACCAGCTCAAACAGAGGCCACTTACAGGGTAAGAGCTAAGAAGATAAGTGCCAGCCTCCCAATCCTGTCTTAGAGCTTAAAATTCTCTTCAGGTCTTTCCTCTTATATAACAGACAGGCTCTAGAAAGGCTGGCATAGAACACAGTAAGGTTTATCTGCAAGAGGAGCCAGAATGACCTTAACAAGTGCCATGGGTCCCTCTCTCCACAAGGGAAGGGAACCCAGCACAAGGAGGTTTTGAAGGAAGAATGGAGGGCAGGGCGCCATCACATAGATGCTTCGTGAACATTTGCGGAAATGGATTTCAACTGCTCCCTAATGCTACCTAAGAGAAACATTTGAGAAGGAAATGAAGTATACTATCAAGACAGGATCTCTGTCATTTCTGTTTCATTCTTCCCCCAAAATAACATATAGTTTCTCACTAAAATCCTTTAAAGTATGGTTAGTATTTCCATACGATGGACTTCCATACGAAGGCAAAGGAATTGGGATCTGAATCCTGGCTCTGCTATTACAATCTATTTCACCTTGGACAAGTCATTTGATCCTCTTAGGCCTCTGAGGTCCCTTCTGGCTCAAATTCTATAACCCTATTACATTGTCCTTGTCTCTCTCATATCTCATATTGACACCTATTCTCTCTGTCTCTGTCTCTCTCAGAGGCCAGGTAAAAAAAACAGTGAAAACGTACAGTGATGGCCTCTTCTCTGCGGTACTTGTTCTGGGGAAACCAGAGATCAAATTCTGGGCAACACAAAGGTCTATGTTAGCTCTCCTTCCCCTAGGGGAGACTCAGTTAATTCCTAGCCAAAATACCCACCTGACCAGATTCAGAAAACAAAAGCTCTTCTTTTTGGAGGGAAAGGGAAGTTAGTGGGCAGAATATAAGCTATAGCTAGGGTGGGGTGCAGCAAGTCCAAGGAGGGTCAACTAGGAAAGGCAAGGTTTGGGCTCAGTTCCATCTATGACCTTGTGCTACTGCAGTTTAGATTTTCTAGTTCAATCCATCTCTCGATTTCAGTTGAAAGATTCAGCTTTTAGGAAAAAAGGCAGTGTGGGGTATTGAGTACTGGAAATTGGATTTGAAATCAAAGGCCTTGGGTCTCAGACACTAATTTTGCAACCCTGGGCAAAACACTTAATCTTCTGTGCAACATGAGTTTTCCCATTTGTAAAATATGGGTGATAAGAGCACCTATTTCACAGGACTGTTGCTGACGATTCCTGTAAGATACATTCCAAATCTTAAAACTAACATAAATGAACACGATGATGATAACGAAGTAGTAATTTGGGGTTGTCCAAGGAGTAGTGAATATGGATGAGAACATGGAGTAGCAGAGGTGGGAAGAAAGAGACTAATAACAGAAAATATTTGCTTCTATCCTATATAGCCCAAGCCAAGGTACTACCAGAAAATACAAAGAACCCCAGAACCAGAACTAAACTATTAGAAAACTTACCCTGGAATGAGTGGTCCTGGCAAGGTGAGTCCGGTCCTCACATAGCCTTCATGAAACACTTAAAACACTTGCACCGAGAGGTCATAAACTTAGACAGAGTTCCATCACCAAAAGTGCAGTAATTCAATCAGGGAAGTACACACGAGCCCCATTATTTTTTAATTAAATTCCATCCCCCCCTCCAGCTTCCCCCTCCTTCATCCAACACAGATTCTAAAGAAGCTTGCAGAGCACACTGGAAGAATGCAACATTTAATCTTTGCAGATTACTACCAGGGAGGGAGCGGGAGGCGAGAGAAATTAAATTATTTTGCAGGATTTAATTTTAAGAATCTAATAAGAGCTTTCTGGACCCAAGCAAACTCATGAGCATTAAAACACACAGGCACCTTTTGGAGTGGCAAGTAAAGGGGGAAAGGGGAAGGAAGAAGAGTCCTGCAAATTAGTCTAGCCTAAAAGAGGGGGGGGAGAGATTCTCTTTTCTGCCTTCTACAATTCAGAGCCACAAGCCCTAATGCACGCCCCCCCCCCTTCACCTCCACCCAACACACAACTCCTAGATGATACATTTCATAACCAGTTTCTCCTGTGGCTTTGCATAGACATCTCCCCACCCACCCACCCCCTTCCCCAATTTTGAAGTAGCATGCCCCACCCCAATCCCCCTCTCCCAGTCTCAGCAGTATTACAGGGCCCCAACCATCCAAAAATAAGGAAGCATCTTAAAAGGTCAATTAAAAGAGCTTACAGAACCTCAGCCTCTGCTCCCTGCTCCGGCTCATTACCTAGTATGGTGGAGATGCCTGGAATTTTTTTTTCTCCTTGTGCAAGTTAGTCTATGAGTCAGCATTAACACATATGAGAACATCAGGGCATCAGGAATGCTGCCTAGTTCTGATGCAATGGAGGTTGTAAAAAAAAAAAAAAGTGCATTCAGTTTGGACAGCAGCCTGTAATTCAATTGCCTTCACTTTTCAATTACTGCCTGAGAGGTCTACAGTTACCCAGGCTGCATAAAAGAAGGGAACTTTGCTTACATCTCAGGCTCAAATTAATGACTTCTTACTTTTGGCTACTGCCTGTTCCCCCTGTGAAGAGACAGCCCGGCTGTAGTGCAGTTAACCCTTCAAAGGTGGTTCACTTGCTCTAACACTCTTTGGATGGGACTCAATTTGGTGCCACTGCCTAGGGAGAAGCAGATGCTGCCATGCAAAGTTTTGGCCAGAAGATCCAGTTAGGCATTAAAACTATCAGGCTTCTCTAAAGTGAGGAAACAGCTGCAATGGGGCTTTATTGTTCATAAAAACACCAGCTTCCCTGTAGGGACCCAGGTAAGCAGAAAGCCTTTTGTAGGAGTTTAACGCTAAATGTTTGGTTCTTCCAGGGCCAAGTAAAATAATAATCTCTTATATTTTGAATCTACTCTGTGCTTTTCTTCATCAACTATATATGCATTATCTTGCAGGATACTAACAATAAGCCTGTGGTATTGAAAAGGTAGGGGTGATCGGCTCTGTTACAAATCTGGGGAAACTGAGACCTTGAGAGGAAAGGACTTGTCCAAGGTCATGCAGCAAGTTCTTGACATTAGAGCTGGAACCCAGGCTCAGGCCTCCTGACCTGGGGGCCCAAGGGAATACTGCCTTTCAGCTACAACCCACTAGATTACAAATAGCTGCCTAGAAAAACCTATAGCGTGTGCATCAGACCATCAGAAACCTGTTCTAAGGGCACCAATTATAATGTCATTTTACAGATGTCCAAACATTTGCCCTAAAGGATGGTACTTTTTAATGGAAAGGGACAATATGCCAGAACCCTCAAAAGTTCATTCTCCCTCTTCTTTCCCTCACAGCCCCAGAATGACGAAAAGAGGCCATTTCACTGACAAGTACTCTATGATGGAAAAATGTTGCTGCAACAGAAAATAAATTTTACATATCCTGATTTTTGTCCACTAAGGCTTCCAACATTGTAGACAGATTCCAGATCCTTAAGGTTCTGAACCAAGTTACCTATTGTGAGTAAGCTATTACAAGGAAGGTGGTGTGACTTGAGGATTGTGGGGAGATAGAGAAGTTGGGACATAAGAAGCCTAGGCTGGGAACCCCAGCAAACCCTTCTCACAGCATGAATTTTCAATTTTCTGAACAGTTCTACTCCATATTACAGGCCTCTTGTGACCCCAAACATCCAATATTTACGTGCCTGAAATATGAGGGGTGGCTGGCTCCTCACCTGAATCTATCTAATAAACAAGTCCTTCTTTGTTTTGGAGGGCTGGCTTAGCAGACAAACACAATAATGCTGACATATCCAAGGAGAGAGAACAGTGGTAGAGAGAAGGATGTCCTCAGT
>CM053595.1:115202177-115217560 GCA_028646575.1 Pseudocheirus occidentalis | reverse complement strand
GGGGAGACACCTATCCTGAACAGGAGGCCCAGGCTTTTGTGAGTGAAAGTTTACCATAAATATGCCCGTACCTGCGTATTGTAAATCTCAATATTGTGACTTTCACATTGGGGGAAGAAAAACAACAAAATATACAAAACAAACAAAACAAAACAAAACAAAAAAAAACCCAGCAGCAGCAATTAAACCAGCAGGCAGAGGAAAAGAATTGGGTGGGTTTCCCAGCCCTTTGATGTTAGAAGCTATCACCCTCACTTAACAAAGGAAGAGGAAAAGGAGCTGCCTTCTACCCCCTATCTACCTCAGTCATCCCCACAGTATGACTTTCCTTCTAAGGAGCGACTTAGTTCCTGCTTGTCCCCCACCAAAAGAAAACCCAGCCCCCAATTTGGCTGCCTGGGGAGAGGCTCTGAAAGCTATTTGCACAAACCAAGGACCAAGTCCTTTGGAGTGTGTGAATCTCTTCACTGCTACAAAATGGTTCTAGAATGTTTCAAAAGAATTTAAACAGTGTTTTGAATAGAGCTGACAATCTCTCTCACCCATATTTGTAATTTAAATAACTTAAGCTTAAAGACTGCCTCCCTTGGGCACGGTTTAATAACTTAAAAACCTTTTCCTTGCTCTGTATGAAAACCAGGGTAGTCTCTCCCCTTTCCTCTTACCCCCACTCCAGTTCTCACCAAATCACCCCAGATATTTTCCAGATCTCCCCAAAGCAGGGTTCCCATGATGCTCTGAGGGATCTGAAAGTGCTAAGTACAGAGCATAAAAAATTCAGTGTCTCCATCTGCTTTTTTCTGGTTTGGATTGGTTTTAGGGTTGGAGTGAGGAGACATACATTCTCTTCAGTGTTTCCCCACTCTATCACTTAATTTCCTTTTCTGTGTACCTAAGCCAGCTTCCTGAAAGGTCGCTCAAACTCTCCTTCCCCCATCTTCAACCACTGCTGAAGAAGAAATGGATTAATCTACAGGAAGGCTCCATCATTGCAGATTTCTAACACCATGGGGGAAGAAGGGGTATGTATAAGGGATGAAGTTTAGTCTTCAGAAAACAACCCAGATGGACTCAGGAGGTTCTAGGTGTGATGGCCCAAATGTTAGAAAGAGACAAGATATGTCCTAACCACCTCTCATCCTCTCCCTATCCAACTCACAGTAAAATGCCTACACAGCCCTGAACCTATTACTGAACTCATTAAAGACAGTGATACTTTGTAACATACTCCAATCTTTAATATTCATAGTTCTCCTCATTTGCATTGCCTGCCATAAATAGTTGAAGCAGAGAGGTAAGACACAAAGGCTTCCTTGCATTTCTAATTATGCTTAAAAATCAAATGTAAATCACAACACATCCAAGATACAGACAATATTAAAACGACTGCCGGCAGACTGAAAATCGCTTTGTGGGAAAAGAAAGCCAGTTAACAGTAAGAGGAAGAATTAAAGCATGTTCCCCAGAGCCACATGCATGTGGTTTCAGAGAGGTTGTGCAGCAAAGGAGGAGAAAAAGCAGCTTGGGGCCATAGAACCAGACTCCCCGGCACCCGACTGGGCTGGGGCAAAGAAAGTTCTGGCTTCACCAGTGAGCCCTGCTAATATTGCTCACTGGCCACTAACCTTTGGCTGCAAAGAATATGACTAGGAGTTGCAGAGAAAGAGGACTGCTGACCACGCTGTGCTATCAACAAGCAACCCGGGCCCAAGTCAGCTGTGTGGTCAACAGCCAAGCTGCTGAGGGTGATCCTCCAGTTCTGCAAAGCTCCTCAATGCTGCTGCCTCTGATATGACATGATCTCCACTCAACCCAGCCCCCTTCTCCCTTCCTCTAACCTTCATTTACCCCAGTGCTCTCAGGCCGCCACTGACATCTGCTGGGCTAGGCAAGAAGTGACCAGTCACAACTACAGGAGGGAAATAGGAAGGGTTTCATTGGCTATGCAAATTTATTACACAGGTTTTTGTTTTTCTTAGGAGTGGGTGGAGAGAGGTGGAAAGGAGAGACATAAAGTGCTGGCTAATTGAGAAAACAGAATTAAAAAATAAGGGTATAGGGGGCCCCTAGGCGGCACAGTAAATAGAGTACTGGACCGGGAGTCGGGAGAACCTGAGTTCAAATACAGCCTCAGACACTTAAAATAAATAAATATAAAGGGTACGGGGGTGGGGGGTTTGGAAGAGGTTTTGTCTTCCTTCCAGTAAGGAATCTGTACATAAGATCCTGCTCCACTCACATTGAATGAAGGGCAGTCCTCTCTTAGAGTTGTGCTTGGAGGTGGAAAGAGGTTGGAAGTAGGACAATGTCAACCCTGTTTCCAAGAAGTAGGAGAGTAAGTGGATAAGAAAGGAGTGGAGTTGCTGAAGCTTTAAGTAGCCTCCCAAAAAAGCAACAAAACAGGGGAGGCTATTCATAAAGATGAAATTATTGGAAAATCACTCCTAGACTCAAACCATTGGTACAGGGGAAAGAGCATAACTTTCTGGGAGTCAAAGACCCTGGGTTCAAATCCCATGGTTTTGATGCTTACTACCTTTGTGGCTGACCTTGGCAAAGTCACTTAAAACTCTGTGGGCTTCAGATTTTTATCTACAAAATGATAGATTAGGTTACCCTTGACTAGATAGACCTTTCAGCTCTAGTCCTATTCCCTTAGCAAACCCAATGCCTGATGATGATAACATATATAATAAGATTCAGTGTGGCCTTTGAGAAAGGTATTATCTACATTCTTTAATTTGAGCCTCACAAACAATTCTAGTAGGGGGGCGGGTGGGGGGAGATCCTTATTCTGTAGATTAAGGCTTGCTTAAGATAACTAGCATCTATTGAACCTGGGGCTTCAGTATTAACCAATATTTCTGATATTTCAGCAACCCAGAAAATAGTGTACAGGGGTAGACTTAATATTTAATAGAGTGGTTGCAGAAAATCCCATGATCCCACTGGGAATGGAGACAGACCCCACCACTAGCCCATGACCTGGGTCAAAGAAACAACTTCTGGGAAGATCAACAGCAGTTGAGTGGGGTGGAGCAGGTTGGGAGAGGAAGCACACCCTTTCATACATAGCTTCCTACTTTGAGCTAAGTTCAGTAAGGTTTCAACATAGCAGAAGTACAAGTTCAGGTCACTCCCTCAATATTTCAGTGTCCTAGGGGTAAAGCCTTCGAGGTCAATTCAAGAGTCACCCCTGGAAGAAGACCTTCCAGAGGGCAGTTAATTATTGCTGCCTCTCCCCCATCTCCACTCACTTTGTACTGGGTGCCCTCTTAGGCTGTTTCTTCTGAAATAGAACAAAAGCTTCTTGAGGGAAGGGACTCTTCAGGGTGGCTAGGTGGCACAGTGCATTGAGCACCAGCCCTGGAGTCAGGAGACCTGAGTTCAAATGTGACTTCGGACACTTACTAGCCAACTGACCTTGGGCAAGTCACTTAACCCCAATCACCCTGCCCTCCCCCTTCTAAAAAGAAAAGAAAAAAAAAAGGGAAGGGACTCTTCATGTGTGTCACTGTCTGTAGCCTGCCTAAGAAACACAAACTGCTCATTGAATTCAACTGAATTAAAATCTTATTACTTCATCCTAGTTACAGCTCATAGGAGAGCAAGAAGGTACTGGGTGCAATGGGACACGGTAATTAATAATAGTGATAATAGTGAATGTTTACACAGTACTTTTGTGCCATGTACTATGTGATAAGCACTTTACAATGATTTCATTTGATCCTCACAAGCCTGGAAAGGTAAGTGCTATCATAGCCTCGATTTTACAGATGAAGAAACTGGGTCAGTCAAAGGTAAGTAACATCCAAGTTCATACTGACCGCAGGTCCAACACTCTATCCACTGGGCTACCCAGATCCCTCACAGGAAGTGCCATAAAAGGAGCAAACTGAAGAATTCAAGCCAAACCTTTGCATTCCTACCAGAACCCCAGAAGAACCTCTACTTCCTTTCTAGTCCTTAAAGGATTTCTCCAAAAAACCACAGAGCTGATCTCTATCCACACCGGGAAAGGGTCCCTTCCCTCCACGAGCACTGTTCTGGCCTACACGCTGGTCTGTAGGGAAGGCACCTACTCTTCCAATTTCATTAACAACACAATAATAGCTTCAAACACTCAACATCTGGTCTCCATTGACCCTCCTCACAACCAGGTGAAGTGGGTGATATCTCCTTTTTATAAAAATAAATCACATGAAGTTCTGCCTTCTTCAAGAAATCATACCCAGGGCCCTTTAATTCTAGTGTCTTTCCTCTGCTGATCACCAACAATCGATCCTGTATATGTCTTGTTTATATATAGTTGCTTACAGGTGGTCTCTCCCAATACCTCTAACACCCGTGGGAGAAGGGACTGTCTTCTTTCTTCGTATTCCTATCGCTTACTCTCAGGGTTTGAGACACACACAGTAGGCATTGAATGCTAGTGGAGAAAAGCTTTAGAGAGCCAGCCCTGAAGCAGACCCGGTTTATCTGGAAGAGAACTCGAGTTTAAATATGGTCTCAGACATTTACCAGCTGTGTGACTCTGATGAAGTCATCTAACCCTGTATGTCTCAGTTTCCTCACCCGTGGAAAGAGCTAGAAAAGGACATGGGAAAACCACTCTAGTATCTTCATCATAAAAAAACCAAATGGAGTTGTGAAGAGTTGGACAAGACTGAAATGACTTAAGAACCACAAATGACTGACTTGGCCAGAGTAATAAAGGCAGCTAGGAAAGTGTTGGAAGCAGGATTTGAACTCAGGTCTTCCTCATTACAAATCCAACACTCATTCTACTGTGCTAAAAGTGTCAACTACATGGCCTTCATGAGGCCCTCAGCATTCTTAGCTACTATATGAATCACAAATGCAAACAGTAAATATTCAAACTAATGACATATAATAAAACATATTACATTTTAAAACTATATCAATAAGCAGTCAGCATGAACCCTTATGTCCAGTTTAGTGGCCCCATTTTCATCTGAGTTTGACCCGTGTGGTGTGTGTGTGTGTGTGTGTGTGTGAGTAAAACATGACCCACCTACCTGGGTGCACCTGAAGTTATTGCTGAAAATGGCCTGACCTATTTCTTAACTTATTATCACTGTGACATGAGTGTGCCTGAGATGCTTTACAAATAGTAATTCCTATGCATTAAACTGAAATAGTTGCAATATTGAAACAATTGAAATAATACTGGGTGAATTATTCTATACAACTTTAGCTCTGTTATCAATGCTCTGAGCTGGGTAGGCTGCTTTCCTATTTAGGCCCTGACTTCCCCATCTGTAAAATCAGTGATTTCTACAGACTTTCAGCTCAGATATTTTATTCTAAGAAAGGAAACAAAGGAGCTTAGAACTTAGTATCCTGGATTTTAAAACCATAGAGACCAAATAGATCAGAGATTCTTAACCTTGGCTTGGTAAACTTAAAAAAGAAATATTTGGGGCAGCTAGGAGGCATAGTAAATGGTGCAGGAGGACCTGAGTTCAAATCGGGCCTCAGACACTTAACACAAAAACTAGCCATGTGACCTTGGGCAAGTCACTTAACCCCAATTGCCCTCCCCCCCCAAAAAAGGGGGGGAAAAAGGAACATTTATAACTGCACTTCAATGAATTGTTCTTTAAATATTGTATTTTATTTTACACATTTAAAAAGATTTTGAAAGGAGGAACATAGAGTTCATTCACTAGGCTGTCAAAGGGGTCCATGACCAAAAAAAACCCAAACCCTACCCAGGTGTAATCCAATAAACCTCATTTTAGGGAAGAGAAAACGGATGGCCAGAAAGGGGAGTGAATTGTTTAAAGTCACATAACTAAGTAAGCAAAAAATTAAGAATCAAATCCAGGTCTCTCTTCTCTACAGATGTTCCCTTTACTTTATCTTTAAGAGGCCCCTGGTACAGAAAGCAAGTCTTCAACTTTCATGCCAACCACAAAAAGTGGTGGTGATATTTTTAATAACCACGTTATTTTGTGTGCTACTCAGAGGCACTTAGAGATTGTTTGTGTTTTTTTTTTAAGTCTCCTAGATTTTAAATAAATAATAAGTCTCTTCTCCAGCATGAAAGTTTCAGGTTGCACACCAGAAAACAACTCACAACATCAAAACCAAATTCGTTTAACCACTGGGCAATGCCTTTCCCAACCAGCTATTTGAGCTGTTTCAAGCTTTCTGCAGTCCTTTTAATATTTTTATGGGGGTACCCTGAGGAGTCATTCCCTAGCACACCTCCTCCAAGGTTGGCACACCAGGTCTGGAGTCAGGAAGACCGAATTCAAATCCAACCTCACTCTGTAATCCCTTTCTCAACAGTAAAATGGAGATAACAGTACCTACCTCTCCTTGTATTCTAGTGAGGATTAAACAAAATTTACCAAGTGCTCAGCACGGTGCGCCTGCCTGGGTCTAACAGAAGTGCCCTTTCCCCTGACTTGGCAAGGGCGCCTGAAAACGAAAGAGGGCTTGAATTGAATTAAGATGGCTGTTTACCTCATTGCCAAGAACTTGGCACTAATGAGGAAGTAATGGCACTAATGTGCGTGTATATAGGTGGCAGGGAGTCTAATAACTTGAACCAGAAGACATGGATTTCAGTTTGCCACTACTGATGATGCAGTAATGAGAAACAACGAAATATCTTGGTGGACTAAGAACACTGGACAGGAATCAAGGGATCTGACTTCAAATTGGACTTCCAAAGTTTAAATCTCTGAGCTTCGGGTTGTTCTATAAAATGAGAATGATAATATAACACAAGCACAGCAGGTACCTCACAGGGTAGTTGGAGGATCAAATGAAGCCATGTAGGCCCAGTGCCTTGTAAATTTTAAAGCTCTAGGTAAGAATCTACTATTACAGTAGGAACTCAGGAAACTGAGAAATACAAGATATTATGAGCCATTCCTCCAAAATGAAGATACAAAGAGATGCAAAAAAAGGAAGGAAAAAAGACCTATTTCTACAGAAAATATTTATAGCAGCCCTTTCTGTGGAGGTAAAACAAATGGAAATTGTGGGGATGCCCATCAGTTGGGGAATGGTTGAGTAAGCTGTGGTATATAAATGTAACAGAATACTGTTGTGCTCAAAGAAATGACAGGTAACGTGATTTTTAGAGAAACCTGAAAAGACTTACATGAACTGATGGGCAAAACCAAGAGAACACTGCATAATTGTATGCAAGGATAGACTGTGAACGACTTGGCTATTCTCAACAATACAATGATCCAAGACAATTCCAAAGGATTCATTCATGATTCCACATGAAGAAAAAAAGTGGAGTCTGAATGTAGATTGAAGCATATTTGTTTTTACTTTTCTTCGTGGGTTTATTTTTGGTGGCCTGTGTCTTCTTTGACAACACAACTAATAAGGAAATGTGTTATGCATGATTGCATGTGTATAACCTATATCAACTGCTTACCAACTGAGGGACTGGGGCAGAGGTGAGGGAGGAAAAGAATTTGAAACTCAAAATTAAAAACAAAAAAAAGGGTGGTTAGGTAGCGCCAGCCCTGGAGTCAAGAGGATGGAGTTCAAATCCAGCCTCAGACACTTAACACTTACTAGCCGTGTGACCTTGGGCAAAAGAATGAACAATCTAAGCCTTCTTGTACCATCTGTCCTAACTACACAATGATAAAAAAAAGAGTATGTATTCTGTGCTATTTGCTTCATTGAACCCGAACAAGGGAATTTCCATAACATTCTAAAGGCTCACTCACACACAGTTTTCAACTTAGAAAGAACTACTGTCTAGTCAATATTTCATTCCATTGAAGAGACCCCTGCCACATCAATTTCTATTTTTTAACTTATATTTTATTTTTCCCCAATTATCTGTAAAGACAATTTTAGACATTTTTAAAATTGAGTTCCAAATTTCCTCCTTCCCTTGCTCACTTCCCTGCTCTCTGAAGCGGTAAGAAAACTGATATAGGTTATACATGAAGCACACTTCATTTATTTTGAGGGGGAGGCTGAAGAGGGGACTCCTCCTCTGCTACAAGATCCTACATTAGTTCCATTCACCAACAAAACATCCAGCATGAACTTTCTGCCCTCATTCCAGCCCTGATCTGTAGGCTGGTGAGAGGATGACCTCAACATGAATAACATTTTTCCCTTCTGACACAAAGTTGGCCAAAACCACCCTTTTTTAGAGCCTAAGATGGGATGGGGATGGGGATGGGGATTTGGTTTGCCAACAATCATGGCGAACGTGGCAATCCTGCCAAATGGGGTGAAGAGGGGGCCATTTGGGAAACAACAAAGGGACCAAAATGACCTATGTCAAGCTCAGAATTGCTGAGCTTCTTAGATCTGGAGAAACCTCAAAATGTCAGCAAATTCTTTCTTTCTGATGCTGGGGAAGCAGTATGTTCCAACTGGCTTAGTAGATTCATGGCTCCCCCACCCCCCCCCCAAAAAAAATCAGGATTACTATTAGGATCCACTTTTGATCATTTTCTTCTCCTTGTCGTCACTGACTCCCCTATTCAGCACCCCCCAAACCCACTCCACAACCCACCATGTGTTTACCACATCCTTTTCAGGCCTCAATTTTGCCAGGATTCCAAAGAATAAAACTAGGACCAAGTAAAGCTAACGTATCACTAGAAGGACAGGAGTGGTGATGCCTTCTGGCCAGATGACCAGGGAAAGATCATGCAGTGGGCTGAGCCAGCCTGCAGCGTGGCCACGGAGACAAGGAAATAATCCCCATTTCACTGCATCACTCTCCCCAGCTTTCCTTCTGAAGTAGCAATTCCAGACCCCCAGACCTCATAAGCCTGGTGGCCAAAAGGAGTAACCGCACATTGTTCAGCCCACAGCCTCCTCCGTTTGCTTTCCTGCTTTCCTACTCTCCCCACTCTCCCCATCCTCCCCACGCCCTTCTCATTGCAGCAAGGATTCAAAATCAGTTCCATTTTATCCAGAACAGAAGCAAGTTTCTGGCAGCTACTCGGCCTCTCTCTAACTTTAGGGAGCTGTCAGGAAGAACTGACCTGGAATCATACTTCCCTCCTGGGGGCTGCAGAGACAAGGTGGGCTTGCTCCCTGTACCCCAACTCTGGTTAATATAATATGCATTTAAGGCCAAGTGAAAGCAAACTGCTCCGGGGAAATGCAGGGTTTTTTCTGCTGTCCGTATGTACCCTGGCATCTCGCCCAGACCTATTTTTAAGCCCATTTACTAGAAATCCCACAAATTAAAGGAAATACGGATAATGTAGTAAGAATCCTTTGGGCCAAATAAAAGCTACACATAATTTTCCTTGTGCTTCAGTGTAAGATTCTTAACCACAAAACCCAGATTTCCCCAAAGCTCTTTTGCAACACGGAGAGAATCTTGTTTTGTAAAAGGATTTTTTTCTTTCTTTCTTTCTTTCTTTCTTTTTTTTTTTTTTAAGAAAAAAGTTGCTTTGATTCACTTCTGGATTACAAGGACTGACTGTATACAGACAGGCTGGGAATCAGGGCCTGCATTTGAGCCAAAGACCATAAAAGGTAATTACCAATATGAAAAATAAAGACGTAAATACAAACACAAAAATTTTATGACTCTTGCATGCATATTATTAACAGCATCAGGAGACGGGTAAAATGTGTTTATACCAAGTAGGCCTTTAACATGGTTAGGGGAACATCATTCTTCCCCATAGCAGTCAGTGATCTATTCTTATTTCCCTTGCTCTTTGTAAAATGTGTGATCATTCTGGGCTCTTAAGAGGATGAATGGCACTTTTAGTCAAGACAAGGTAAGCTATTCTCCATCTCAACATACTTGGGAAGCTGGATATATACACATACACACTAACGAAACCACATACTTTTCAGGTTCTGAAGAGACACCCAGAGCAGCTCCTTGTCTCCTAAGCTGCAGCCGAGACTAGTTGCAGAAAGATAGGTCAGCATTCTGCAGCAAGCTTTACAAAGAGGGAAAAGAATCAACCAACTAACATCTGCTATGATGAATACACTACTGTAGTATATATGCTATGGCATATATACACTATATGCTGGGACACATGCAGATGAATAAAATGTAGGTTCTGACCTCCTCAAGTTAATCTCTAACTGGGCAGCCAGGTTGCAGAGTGGGTAGAACTGTAGGCCCAGAGTCAGGGAGACATGAGTTCAAGCCTGCATTCAGATACTTCCTAGCTGTGGGATCCAGGGTAAGTCCAAGTTTCCTCACCTCTAAAATGAGCTAGAGAAGCAACTGACAAACCACTCCAGTATGTTTGCCAAGAGAACCACAACTGGGGTTTTTAAAAAGTTGGATAGGACTGAACAATAATAAAAGATTAAGAGACATCGGAGAGAAAACCAGGAATACAAGAGCTGGGGATACTCAATGCCAAAGGAATGGTAGAGACAGTTACATTTTTCTAAATCTCCATGAGAAGAACATCTCAGAGGTTAAGCTCAGAGGTCATTCATACCAAACAAGAATCTCACCTAGAAAGCAGTTACCAAGTCTTCGCTTGAAGAGATCAAATGATTAATGGAGAGGGAGAGAGGGGGACAGAGAGAGGAAGAAACTCAACAACCTCCCCCCCCCCAAGTCCTACCAAGCATCCCATCCCACTTTTGGATTGTTCTAATATTCTGGAGATTTTCCTTCTATCAAGCTTGAATCTACCTCTCAAACTTTAATTCAATGCTGCTAATTCTGCCTTCTGAAGCCAAGGTGAACATATATAATCCTTCTTCAACATGAAAGCCCTCCAAATACCTGAAGACAGATATTCTGTACTCTCTCTCAAAGGCTTTTCTCCAAGTTAAACACTCCCATTCCGGCCCAAGTGATCCTCATAAAGCAATGTCTGTGAGAAAAAGGAAGGATCACTATAACCAGAAGCAGTGAGGGAAATAGGCTGGGAGGAGATGGTTCCTGAGCTTGGAGTAAACAAGACAGAGGTGACTTTCAAAAAAAGGTAAGAAACAGCTGAGGACTGAGAAGGAGGAATGGCTCTGCTCCTGCGGTTTCTAAGGAGCAGGTTAGTGATTCCTAACCTGGAAGATAAGAGAGGTCCTTCTAGGTGGCTGCAAGTTTAAAAAGGCAAGAGAGAAAGAAAAGAGGAGAAAAGCACCAAGAAAAAAAACAACCCTTAAGCTGGACAATTTTAAAGCTTTCTAGTTAATAACATCAAAGGATTTCTCAGGTCAACTTTTCTGGTGTTTCAGAATTAAATAAAGGCAGCTTAATTCCTAGATCAGCAAAACCACCCAAAAATACAAAATGAACTCAAGAACAGTCTACATGAGTTACAGAATCTACACAGCACTCAACAGTTGTGTTTATGGCACTTGCCCAAACCTTTATGAAATCCTAAATGTTTGCTAAAATGAGACCAGGCAACGTTAAATGCCATAAACTTTTTAAAACATTTGGTTTTAATTATAGGGGAAACCTATTTGGATTAATAATTCCCTTGAGATGTTCTCAGTCATAATACCATGGAATCTTAATACTTTCTGGATAGAAGGGCCCTTAGAGCTTGTCCATTTTAACGCCTTCATATTAAAGAGGCAAAATATGAGGTTGTCTATAGATGATAAATTTTTTTTGCTTTTTTTTTTTTTTTTTTGGAGGGGCAGTTGGTATTGACTTGCACAAGGTCACACAGCTAGTGAGTGTTAAGTATCTGAGGCACTATTTGAACTCAGGTCCTCCTGACTCCAGGGCCAGTGCTCTATTCACTGTGCCACCTAGCTGCTCCACATTCAAAATTCTTAATGTTATCACTTACAGTCCCCCCATGCAACCTTGAGTAAGGCCTCCCCAGCTTCATGCCTCTGTTTGTCCATCCATAAAATGGAGGTGATTATTTTATTGCCTATCTCACAGAGCTGTTATAAGGAACATGCCATCTTCATTTCTATTATTTTGTCATTTGCCACCACCAACCCCTACCCCATACATAGTGAGCTAGAGATCCAATCAGAACAAAAAGCAGGATTTAAAGAATTTCAAGCCAACATTCATTCTATTTATTGCACCACAAAACATCCAACAATTCTACCTGTGACCCAGGTTCAAATTCAAACTCCTCTACTTTAATTTATAATTAATAACTGAAGTTACCGCAAGTTATTAACTATAATAACTGAATAACTTAAAACACAGTAATAATATGGACAAGTCACTTAAAACTTTCTGAGCTTCATTTTCCTTAGGTTTATACAAATTACTATATTCAAACAAAAACACAGTTAATCAAGCTACTGGACTCCATGAGTACTGAAGTTCTTCCTTCCCAGCTCTAAATCAATTATAGATGTGTAATGGGGATTCGACTTGATGGTCTGTCAGGTTCTTTTAAGCACTAATAGTCCATCCTCAACTTTGTCTGAGCCAAGGTTACTTTCAACCCTCAAGTTCTATGATTCTAAGAGGCTTTTGAGGGTTGACTCTTCTCTAGAAAATTCTATACAACCTCCCTTGGAAAACAGTGTATGAGTGTCATATGATCCTACACATTACTACACATTTGGTTTCTCCAAATCCTTTTATTTTATAGATGAGGAAACAGAAGGCAGAGTGGTTAGGAATTCACCCGACGTCATGCACATAATAAGGAACAGAAATGATCCCACTACCTGCACTATATTGGCCACTGACTCCAACTCCCAGGCTAGTATTCTTTCCACTGCTTCCCAGAAACAGAGGGAAAGAAGCAGAAGATGAAGATGAGGCCAAATCACTAAATTATTCTTGCCCTGTCACATATATGCATATGCTTTGTTGTTACAACTGCAACAAAAATTAAAATGGGGAGAATGTCATCCTGCTAGGCTAATCCTGAAGTGGTGAGAAGGAGGGAAGGCAGATAGGAAATGGGTATAGCTAGAAATTAATCAGGAATCCATGGCTTGGAGGAAGCTAAGATTGAAAGGTTAGGCCTGTTTTCAGAGTGATGGGTATGACAGAGATGGCATTTTTACCAACTACTGGCAAGTCACTGGCGAAGAGAACTGGGAATTCCCAACAACTATCTATATTTGCTATTATATTTAGGGAGGGAAGAAGGAAGGCAGGAAGAAAGGGGAACATGTTTTTGATGGTATGTGTTTTTATGCTGGTCAGGTCATTTAAATACTAAGTGTTTAAATCTCAGCAATTTAAACAGAACAACTCGACCAGTCCTCAGCAAGATGAACCAAGGTGCAAGGGGGCTAAGATGCCAGCATTGGTTCTAACAAAAACACTAGAGCAGCGGTTCTCAACCTGTGGGTCACGAGCCCTTTGGGGGTCAAACCACCCAAACCACAGGGGTCAAGGGGTCACCTAAAACCATTGGAGTGACACCGCTCCTGTCTCCAGGTGGGTCCGCCCACATGCAGAAGGTCTGGCATTAGGAAGGTTGAGAACCACAGACCTAGAGCATTTCAGAATTATCCTAGGACTGCCCCTCCCCCCAAGGCCCTAAGAGTAGAACCAGCTTGATAGCCAAATCCTTCTGATGTTTCAAAAACTACAACCTATTTGGAAGGGATTGAAGGTGGACACACCTTACATCGAATTTCCCTGGATTAAAAGTAGGTTGTAAAGCAGTGACACAACTAATAAAAAATGAATACTTTTTTCACTCCTAAACACCCAAATGTAGTCTATATCTGTGTGCTGGGGGTGGGCGTGAGGGGGAAGATAGTCAGGTGATGGGTCTACCTTGATCAAGGTGGACATATTGTAAAGCTGTATGGGGAAGTAAGATACGCTGGGTGGCTCCAGAGTAGAGTTTTTACCAAAGGGATGTTACAAAGAATCAAACATGACACCAAGACAGTACACCTTAGGGTAGACCTACCTAACACAGGGGACTTAAGTCCCTTATAAAAAGGACAGCTCTTCCATACATTGTAAGAAAGAAGGGAAAGAGAAAAGCAGGATTGTATACTTAAGTGCTTTATAATTATAATCTTACTCAATCCTGACAAAAACCTTAAGAGATAGGGGTTATTATTATTTCCATTTTACATTTGAAGAAACCGAGTCACAGAGAGGTTAAATGACTTACCTAGGGTCACTCAGCTAGTTTCTAAGGCTGTCTTTGAACTCGGGTGTATTTGACTTTAAGACCAGTAATTACTGCACTATGTAAGAGTTTTAAAACTTCTTTTTTTTTTAGGACTGTCTACATGGTGCAGTGGATATAGCACCGGCTCTGGAGTCAGGAGGACCTGAGTTCCCACAAGGTGCCTTCCAGTTTTATCTGGAAGAGCATTGTGTATCCTTAAGGGAAGAATAACAACCAGGAAGAGGTCTACGACTTGCTAAGACTGTTCAAAAAGGGATGACAGGGGGAGCACTTCAGTGACGACTGTCTATTTCTGAGGCCACACATGAATGAACAGCTGGGGATGCTAACAGCTTGCTTCTGGGGAGGTTTGTGTAGGAGGTGGGGATGCAAAACTTTGGGACCTTCCAGTTCTTCAAAAACCAGAAGAGAAACTTTTAAAGGTTTTGCTGCCCCTTCAAAGGCCCTAAAAGCACAGATAAAAAGAGAGAAAATAACAAGCAATGCATGGTTTTCCTGACCAGTTATGGCTAAAACCACTGTCATTGTGAAATTCAGGAAATGTTGCATCAACATAGTAGCCTCTGAAATACTTGTGAGGCATAGAGCCAGTAGCACTCAACTAGTGTGTTCACATAGTAATCTTTCCCCACTCATCAACCCCAACAGCCCCTCCATATCTAAAGAATCATCAGCTCCGGGGCGGCTAGGTGGTGCAGTGAATAGAGCATCGGCCCTGGAGTCAGGAGTACTCGAGTTCAAATCCTGCCTCAGACACTTAACACAAAAAAACTAGCCGTGTGACCTTGGGCAAGTCACTTAACCCCAACTGCCCTCCAAAAAGCCAAAAAAAAAAAAAAAAAAGAATCATCAGCTCCTATTTTCTAGAGGGCATTCAAAGGATTGCAAATCATCCTATGATTTAGATAGTGTTAGGTCCATTTTTGCCGGTGGGGAAGCTATGGATCAGGGAGAAGAAATAACAATTCTACAGACATAAAACTTAAGTGTTGGAGACCTGATTAGAGGGCAGCTCTCCTTATCTCCACCTCTAAAACACTTTCCAGAGAAACATAAAGAAATACTTGTTGGAGCCTATTCCCAAAAATTGGAGAAAATGAGCTATCTAGCATTTGGGGGAAAAAGTGAAGCAGCCCCTGAATTTAGCTCCTTTGGTCAATTCTGGTTTCCATCCAAGGCCTTAACCTCTTGGTGATTTTGTCATCTAAATACCTTATTGTTTAATGGAGGAAGAAATGAAAACAGTCTTCTCAGAATTCTCTTGTACTGGTTTAAAGGCACTCACAGCTTTATAACCATATAGCAGATTGGAAGGTACAATCCATAGAC
>CM053595.1:115155809-115201677 GCA_028646575.1 Pseudocheirus occidentalis | reverse complement strand
GAGGGGGGGCAAAGAACTGTTTTACACTTTCTAAACTTTCAGAGATAGGTGGTACAGGACCTCAGCTTTTATAGAGGATCAGAGAAAAAAGAGTCTTCTCATCAGAGTAAGAAAATAAATAGGGATTCCCTCCTCGCTGCTGTTGCCACCACAAATAGAAAGTTAGGGGCCAAGACTCAGAATAGGGAGAGGCAAGTTCAACAAATCTTCTGCCAACAAGTCTTCTTGGGTTCAACCATTCCATGAGATCTTAGACACAACTTTTCCTTAAACAGACTTCCATAATTTTGCAATGGTTTTTGTGAGTTCCAGCCAATGCATACCTGTTGAAAGGCTAAAGTAGCTCTTCGAAGGCTAGATTTTTGTGACAAAATCTTTGAGGTCTATCTGGTGTACTTCACACACGCCAAAACCATCAGGAAAATTCCTGATTCTACTCAAGTGTAGCAAGATTTTTAGTTTTATGACATTCATTTCCTTATTATTTCTTTATTAGCTAGTTATCTTGTCTTAGAGTACTGCGACCCTGGACAAGTACCTTAATTTGCCTGCCTCAGCTTCTATAAATTGGGGATAATAATGCCTACCTTCCAAAGTTGCTAGGAAATTAAAATTAAACAATATTTGCAAAATATTTTGCAAGTCTTAAAGCTCAATATAAATGTTAGCAAATAAATGATAATAATAATTATGAAAATAATAATAAAGGTCTTTGGTGCCTCAGAAATGTAAACCTGAACCAGCATAACCTGGGGAGTTCTGACCTCCAGGGAACATTTCAAATGCTTTCTTTGTCCCATGAACCCCTAATTTTAAAGCAGCATTCATTTTTCTATGTGACTACTGATGATTTAAGAAAGAAGCTGTAACCACCATGAGAACAAAAGCTGATACTGTTACCCTGTGAGACTTGGTCTTGAGAAGCTATGCTCTTTTAAAGATCATTTCCCCGCATTTGGCTCAAACAGCACTGAGAAATTCCCCAGGAGTTCAGCCCTGCCAGCAGCGATGGGAACCTGGGGACCAAGATAGTACTGCCATCTGTTGAGGAGCATCTAAAGACTTCCCTGGAAAGGAAAATGGATCTTTAAATCAAAAGGGAGTCGAGTGTTTGCTTAGTTACTTATTGAGAAATGAAATCCTGCCTCAGCTCTGGTGAACCTAAGTACCAACTCTGATTCACCTCTTGAATTCCCTAATGCTCCCCAAGGGAGCACTGAAGGTAAATATGTTAATTTGACTTCAATCATGGTTTTTCAAAAAAAAAAAAAGAGAGAGAGAGAGAGAGAGAGAGAAGAGAAAAAAGGCTCATACTCTATTAGTTTAAGGTACTAAGCCTTAAGACTATTCATGCATTTCTGCATATTTTATACTCAGCAAATAAAATTCCAAAGTTCTGTAAGGTGGTAAAGAAATTATTCAGAGTAAGCAATAATGAGCTATGTAGGAGACTGATACTAATGGTAATTTTTTTCCCTCTTAATTTGACTTATACCAGCTCTGTCAAATCTATCTAGTAGGTATCTGCCTTGCTAGCAGGCAAAGCTCTAAGTAGACACATACCTAGCAACTTTTGCACACGGGTATCACAAGCTGGGCCTGAGGTAAATGGTAAGGAATGCTCCCATTCAGTATTAACACCTTAAAGATGCCGAGAGCGGAAAGCAGATCTAAGTTTGCCCAAGAAGAAGGAACTGGGCTCCATGAGGAGGGGAGAGGGAAAAGGGAGGAAATAGGTCGTCTGATTGCTTTTTAACTTAACTAATTCTTCTTGCTAACTAGGTGCTAACACCTGCTATATGTTGTGAGTGCTCTCAGCTCCCTATAAATTGGATTTCCTCAAAGAAATACGTTGCCTGCCCAGGTTGTAGCCCTGGCTTTTAAGTCATCATTCCTGCCATCCTTTCCATTGCTCCCCAAACCCTGATCCAAGTCAGTGACAATGTCAAGTCTAGAAGCTTTGAGACACAAAGCAGTTTCAGGGCAAAGGAGTGAATGGCCAATGCTGATTCTCATCATCCCTTCTAGGAAAAGGTTTTGCCATGCACAATTAAGTTGGGGGTTAAAAAAAACAAACAAACAACTAGTACTTAAAATGGCAATTTTTAAATCCCATTTATAAACCCTAGGGAATCATGGCATGGTTCACCCTCCCCTCCCCAAAATAATTTCAACTTGCCTTGGTTTGCATTATGATTTTTAATTTTTTCTCTAGCAGCAGCAGCCAATTTACCTTGCTAATTGCGTCTGGCTCAGTCTAATATTAAAATGAGTCTGCATTCCTTGTGCACACACCCACTGAGAATGGGGGGGGAGGGGCCGGAAGCTGCCTACTAGAGAAAAGTCAGATCGGACTAGGATATTTCCTAAGGGTGAGTCAGATGTGAATAATCAGAAGCTTTTGTTATTAAATGTTGACTGAGGGTTGATGCTCCTTCAGCCTAGCCTCATGGCTCTCACAGCCATGCTACTTTGTGGGACAGTGAAAAGAACAGAGAACTGGAAGACAAGACTTGTGCAATATGGTGGGAGGATGAACAAATGCAATACTGAATGATATTAAAACAGGCATAATCCAGAAGGTAGGAGGTGATGATCTATTATTATCTTCAGTCCACTTTTTAATGCCCTTTATTAAGAACTCTGGGGGCAGCTAGGTGATGCAGTGGATAGAGCACCAGCCCTGGAGTTAGGAGGACCCTATCCTTAGGAGGAATTCAAATCAGAACTCAGACACCCGCCATACTTACTAGCTGTGTGACCTTAGGCAAGTCACTTAACCCCAACTGCCTTCCCTTCCCCTCTCAAAAACAAAACAAAACAAAGAACTCTGACAATCTAAAACTTATCAGGCTGAGGGCAACTATCATGGGGAGAGGGAACCGGACCTGGAAACTATGACACATGAGGATTACTTGAGGAAGAAAATATGGCTCTATCTGACCTGGAAAAGATAATACAGGGAATTATATGAAAACCTTGTTTAAGTATTTTAAAATGCCATCTTATCATGAGGAAGACACATTAATTAAGTAGACTTGTTCTATTTGGGTCCCACAAGTGCAGAACTGGGAACAATGTTGGGGAACTTTCACAGGAAATTACCCCAAAGTAGAAATGTTCACCTCACTGAAGGCTTTCAAACAGACTGGATGACCACTTGTTGGCACTGCTGCAGGAAACACTCTTGGTGAATCCCAGATTCATTAAATGGTCTGCGATTCTGTTTTAGACTGGGCTCTAGCCCCTACAAGTATATGTGACCTTAGGCAAGTCACTGTCCCAACTCAATTTGCTCATCTGTCAAAATGAGGGACTGGAATTGATGGTTTTGAACGTCTCCTCCTCGTCCTAGAATTTATCATTCTATATTCAATGCTCTAACATGCTGGGTTCCAAGGAGCCATCCAGCTCTGACACTGATGTTACTTTACCCTCTTCTTTGCTATCAGTTCTCCTACGGTCTTTGCATACTTCTCTCCAGCTTCAAATTCCTGTCTGTTCAAATCAGATACTTTTCTGGGCTTGGCAGGGGCAAGTTTGCACTGGTCCCTAAGCAAAGGATTGACTATACAAGAAACCTGGGCATGCCGGCCATCCCAACACTGCCAAAATAACTTTCTATACTATCAGCATACTCAAGAACCTTGAATGGCAATTTTTGACTGCTGCATGAGGGTCACACTCCTCAACAAGTACCATGGCCTGGGCCATTGTCAATTCTCTAATCACCTCTACATGTACCTTCTCATCCAGTCACTCCCATCTCCTCACACACATAGCAAACAACATTGCCAGGACATTTTTGGCTCTTGAAGGATCCTCTCTTTGTCATATTTTCTCTTGGCCCTAATGGTTGGGCTCCCAGAGTCTTTTAAACCACTCCCATCTTTTATGCAAGTTCTCCTAAAACCTTTCTATATTCATACATTTTGGCACTTAGTAATATTCAAACTTTTTATTGTATTCTATAATTTATCTTTCACATGGATACATCTTGTGCCCTCCCACACCTGGACTATAAATTCCTTGAGGGTAGAGATTGTCTTCCATTTCAATCTCCTTAACCATAATCGTGACAAAAATAGTATTAAGTACTAGTAATCTGTACATACCTTACTATACAGAATCAAAGGCAGTAAATTAAGATGGGAAGAAGTTTATAAACACTGGCTGATTGCTTAAATGAAGGTCTTCTCTGTCCTACTCCTTTGGGCCCTCTAATATTTAAAATAAGCCAACAGGGGCAGGAGTGAATGGAGTACTGACCCTGGAATTTGAACCTCAGTTCAAATCTGAACTCAGACAAGTGACCTTGGGCAACTCACTTAACCCTAATTGCCCTGCCTTCCCCCCTCATAAAAGGAAAAAAAAAAAAAGGCCAACAGATGTTACTTCCTGACATTGACTGGACTTACTGAGGATTGACTTTTTGAAAAAAAAAAAAAATCAAATCAAAATCTAAAAAAAGTCATTTAGAAAAATGTTTATATCCCCAGTGCCTTGTACAGTCAGTGTTTTAATTTGTTTACTGAATTGACTGTTATCTTCACTTCATACCTACTGACAAAGATGGAGTTCATACAAAACCTGTATTTCTCCTACGAAAGGTATTTGGTTCCTCTGTAGCTGGAGACTTAATATTTAAGGAGAGTTCATTAATATAATAAATAGAGAGCAATAAAGCTTTTTAATATCTCTTAGTGATACCTTGTGCTCAAGGTTTTTGCATTTGTCTTCCCCAGACAGAGCACCTAACATCAGTCAAATTGTCCAATTATGTTGTCAGTCTTGATCTTCCTAAAGTACAGGTCTCAACCGTGTCACTCCTCTCTATTGAGTAAACTCCAGTAACTCCCTACTGCCTCCAGAATCAAATATAAAATCCTGTTTAGCTTTTAAAACCCTTCATTCACCTGACCCAACCCCACTTTTCCAGTATTCTTACATCTTATTTTCCCACCCCTCAAACTTCTCCACATACTCTTATAACTCACTGATATCAGCCTCCTTGCTGTTCCTTGCACACTCCAGACTCTAGGCATTTTCACTGACAGTCCCCCATGCCTGAACTTGCTCTCTCCTCATCTCTGCTCTTATTCACAGGTACAGTCATACTGTCTACAAGACTCTCAATCCTTCTTAATCTTTGTGCCTTCCCTCTTAAGTTGTCTACAATTTATCGTGTGTGTGTGTGTGTGTGTGTGTGTGTGTATCTTCTTTGTACATAGCAGCGTGTGTTGTCCCCCACCATGAGCTCCTTATAAGCAAGGTTGGCTTTTTTTTTTAATCTTTTGTTTCTCTAGTGCTTAACACACTGTCTAGGATATAGTACATGTTTAATAAATACTTTATTAAACACTTCACTTGTTGACTTAAGACACATGGAGAACCAGGTGAACAGAATGAAGCCCATCACTTCTGACAGATATTAGAGCCCACATGGGAAGAAAGGTCTATTTTTTTTATGTGGATACATCAAATTTTTGGTTTTTCTTTAAAGAATATTAAGTGCCTATTTATATAATATTAAAAGTCTTAAAAATCACTATCAGTTTAAGAATTAAACTGATTAAAGTATGACCAGACCGGATAGTATTTCTTGTTCTTTAGGAGAGAAATGTGGCTTCTTCTGCCTGGGTGTAACCCCACTTAGTTTGCTATGCAGTAATTGATGGGGGCTGGAAGATGCTTTTAACATTTAGAAAGCTTCAGAGTCCAGGGTCAAGGATCACAAATAGCTACACCAAGAAAATGTATAATCACGTATTATGCAAAGAAACCCAATATTGGGTTCCCAGAGAAAGGAATCCAAGCTCAACACCACAGCAGAAGCTATGTGCCTGCAAGTCCCTAACTGTAGATAACCAACACCCAAGATAACACTGGATCTTGGGCAGACTGACAAAGCAAACACACCCCACAGTCATGTTTATCTTGAGCTCCATTAGTAACCAAAAAGAAGAATAAAATTTTTTTAGAACTCACTGTCTCCTATGGAGATTTCCAATGATCATGGCAGGGGAAGATGTTGGGAACATAGAGCAGAGGAAGGGCATGTACCAAAATGTCAGGGCTGACATGGAAGTTATATCACTTTCTGAGAAACGGTTTGGGGGGCAATAAGCATTTAAGCAGCTCCAAAAAAAAAAAAATTCTCCCTGCAGTAGATGGGAACTGACATTTTAAAATAAATGGGTTTTTTGGAACAGTACAGTCAAGCAGAGCTACATATTTAGGCATTCTTTAAAATGTCCTGCTAACTTTATGGACCAAAATAGCTTTGGAAGCCATTTGTATTTTAATTCTGCATAGCTCCTGAATGAGGAGCTACATGTACGGGTCCCAGTACCTTTAATAAAGTGTGCAGGGAATGATTAAGAGGACGTTGGTCCCAGTACCTTTAATAAAGTGTGCAGGGAATGATTAAGAGGACGTTGGTACTGTCATCACTGAGAATTCCCACCTCAAATTTCATAGAAATTGGAGACTGTAATCAAAGTTACTAGTGCTAAGATGACCACTCTATACAATTCTCCTTTCAGTGACAATTATTTCAAGAGTTCCCTTTTAAAAAATTTAATTTAATTTAATTTTTAAAAATTTAGCCAGAAGAAGATACAAGGAGGACCTATCAGGAGCTTCTGAGACCTAGAAAGTGCTTTGTATCAAAGACATGGGAAACTTAAAAATACACATATTTAATTACTATCTCAATACTGATGATTCTCAGATCTATTGATCTTGCTCCAAACTCTCTGCTGACCTCAGGTTTCAAATCTCCAACTCCTTTCCTATATCTCAAAAAGGATATTCAATAAACAGCTTGAAAAAACAGAACTTACTATCCTAAACCCTCCCAAGGCAACAACACCATCCTCCCAATTCCTCAGGTTCCCATCCCAGAGTCTTGACTATCTCTCACCTCCATTTTCCATTCTGTTTCAAGGCCTGGCAATTTCACCTTTACAACATCCCTCAGAGACACGCCCCTCTCTCTTCCCATGCTACCACCACACTGGTGCAAGCCCTCCTGTCTATTACTGCAACAGAGGAGGGGCCTGCCAGCAGTAACTCTGTACAGTCCAAATTGTCCTCTATTCAAACACCAAAGTAATTTTCCCAATGCAGATATGATCATGACTCCCCTACCTAAAAATACTCCATTGACTTTCTATTGCCTCCATGATCAAGTACAAAATGTTTTGCTTGGCATTCAAAGCCCTTCGTAACGTAGCTCCCACCTACTTTTCCAGTCTTCCTACTTAATCCCTCCCTACCCTCCTCCCCATGTATTCTTCATTCCAGTGATGTTGGTGTCCTGGCTGCTCCAAGAACAAACTATTTCACCTCATAGATTTAGGCATTTAATCTCTCTGTTCCTGATATATGAATTGCTTTCTCTCCTTCTCATCTCTGCCTCTTGGCTTCCTTCAAGCAGCAAATAAAATCCCATCTTTTATGGGAAGCCTTCCCTCTACTAATTGTCTCCTGTTTATCTTGTATTTAGGATATGTGTATACATGCATGTATGTATGTGTATACATGTGTATATACTCTGTATTTAGGATATGCGTACACTTGCATGTGTGCATCTGTATGTATATACATACACATACAAATACTTGTTTACACGTTAATCTCCCTTATTAGAGTGTAAGCTCTCTGAGGGCAAGACCTGTCTTTTCTCCTTCCTTTGTATTCCCACCCAGCGCCTGGCACATAGAAGGTGCTTAATAAATGTTTATTGATTGATTAGTTGATTGATATATTCATAGGATGAGGCAGGGTTTTATTTGTCAAGGATGTAGAGGCAATGAGAGGGATGATTTTGGAGAGGCCAGGGTCATGCTCTATGATAACTACACAGGTTGAGGCTATCACAGCTCAAAGTGACTTCTGATAACAAGATGGTATTCTAGATTTCTTGTCACTATGATGTTCAGTCTTTACATTAATTTCCATTATGGGGCTGGGTGGGCATGGTTCATTTTGTGCCATCCAAGATGGAAATATGGGCTCTACTCCTGACTCTATTACTAACTTACTATGTGACTTTGGGGCAAGTCACTGCGCTATTTGTTGCCTCTTTGTAAAATCAGAAGATAGCCTTGATTATTTCTGCAGTCACTTCTGAGGCTATCCTCATATACTGTTCCCAAGTACTCCAAGGGGTGACCAGTTAAAGCCAATAGCTTGTGGATATAGAAGAGAGGAGGTATTCAGAATCATGAAAGTAAACTTCTTAGTACCTATTCTTGAACCACTGAGCTACTGGTTGAAATGAAATCTTCCATTAGCAAGAACAGGTTGGTAATAGGGCAATGAAATTTTGCCCAAATTAAGAGAACAGAATAGAGGCATCTTTGAAACAAAGTTCATAAAACCTACTAGACTCTTAATGATTTAGAAACCTTAAAGTGACCTAGTCTACTGCTCATGATCTGTGGGTAACTGATGAAAATGTTATCAACCAGCATGAAAGAGACTTCTAAAGAAAACACCTGCATGGAAAGGAACACATTTTATTGGCCTTAGTTTAAGAGTAGTGAGGAAGAGGAGGGAAACAAACAGAACAGAACCCAGGATCCATAGAGAATTAATGAAATACCAAAAGAAAAGGGGCCTAATGTAACATTACATTCTCACTCACTCTCATTCTCTCTCTCTCTCTCTCACTCACACACACACACATACACACACACACACACACACACACACACATTCTCATTCTCTCCCCCCCCCACAAGACACAACAATCAAGTCTATAAGTTTTGTCCAGTGAATTCAAGGGCATTAGGTCAGACATCTCACCTACCTCACCTTGGTAGCTATACAAACGTGTTTCTGTGATAGCAAATGAGCACCACCACCACTACACCACCTTGAGCTATATATACCATGATCCAACAAAATTTGAGGGTTAGACTTGGATAACGAACAGCAGGAAAGTATAAGCTTTGCAAATAGACTGAATCATCCCTCCTCCAACTCTAAGACAGCATCTGACATCTATTTATCCCCCATGGAACAAGCATTTATTAAGTACCTGTGGTATACGTGCAGGGTGGCAGAGGATGAGAAATGAAGTTTAGAACATAGATTTAGAGCAGGAAAGGGCCTTAAATAAGGCATGATCCCTGCCTTCGCGGAGTTCATTCAGGCAAGGGCATTGAGACAACAGATAAGAAAATTCACTATCCAATACAAAATACCATGTGAGATACCAGGAGGAAGACCCTTACTACTAAGGTGGGCAATTAGAGAAGGCTTTATGAAATGGATGGCATCTGAGTTGTTTAAAAAGAAAAAGAGTAGGAATTCAATAGGTCAAGGAAAAGACAGGGGGCATTCTGGGTATAGAGAATAGCGTGAGCTAAGGTAGAATTTCAAATTCCTTTCATATCCATTATTTTCTTGCTTGTTACATGTTAAACCTCCTTGGGGAGGCAGGTATTATTGACCTCATTATGTGCATGTGAGTTGAAGAGATTTGGGACCCAATACAAGTTTCTTCCACTAATCTACTGTGTGACCACAGGAATGACTTTATCTGAGAAGGGAGTGGAAGTGACCCAGATCATGGTCATGGTCATCATCATCATCCTCATAACTAACGTTTACATAGTACTTACTATGTGCCAAGCACTGTGCTATGCTCTTTACACATTAACATTTACAAATGTTACCTCATTTAATTCTTACAACCTCGAGGGGCAGGTTCTGTTATTATTGACCCCTCTTATAGATGATTAAACTGAGGCAAACAGAGATTAAGTGGCTTGCCCACAGTCACAGAGTTAGTAAGTATTTGAGGCCATCTCTGGACTCAGGTAAGTATTTGAGGCCATCTCTGGACTCAGGTAAGTATTTGAGGCCATCTCTGGGCTCAGGTAAGTATTTGAGGCCATCTCTGGACTCAGGTAAGTATTTGAGGCCATCTCTGGGCTCAGGTAAGTATTTGAGGCCATCTCTGGGCTCAGGACTTTCTAATGTCAGGTCTAGGGCTCTATCCATCTGACCACCCAAGATCACACAGAGAACCTAAATCAGATCAGGAACCACAATGTAGGTCTCCTATACCGGGTGTTTCATCCACTGTATGATGCTGCCGTGTGAACTACAATGAGAAGAGGAATAGGCTGGCGCATTTGCAAAAAAATTGCTCCTAGGTACTATCATGGAATATGGTATGGTTGGAAGACTAGAATCACCGGGCGTGGGGGAGAAAACTCAGCATGGAAAAAGTCGGAAATGTGCTGAGCTAAGGACTAGTGTTGTCTAGCTTCACGATGTCAGGCAGAATGACTAAGGAACTTACCACTTAGACTGACTTTTTTTTGTTTCCCTCTCTCCTCTTCTTCCACTGCCCCCAATCCTTTCTATTGAACAAAAAGAAAAAAAGGGAGATTAGACTCATGATGCACCTTATATAGGGAATGAACTGCTGAGGAAAGTCTCCCTCTACCAACACAAGTGGGCACCTTCAAATGACAGTCTTAAAAGAGTTGTCTTAAGAGAACAGAGCACCAGTCCTGGAGTCAGGAACTGAGTTGAAGTCTGGCCTCAGACATTTGACACACTTAGTTACTTGCTTAGTTGCGTAACCTTGGGCAAATCACTTAACCCCAATTGCCTTCCCCCCCCCCCCAAAAAAATAAAATTAAAGAGTTGTCTAGAGCAGAGGTGGTCCAACTAGTGGCCACAAAAACTTCACAATGGTTGATTCAGATTAAAATGTAATTGGAAAATATTTAACAAAGTAAATTAAAATACAACATAGATAATGTTAACTGGTGGTTTTCATATCTATTTCTATTTGAGCTTAAAACCTTTGTCCTAGAGCAGGGAGAGATTAAATGACTTGTCTACCATAGTGTGTGTCAGACAAAGAACTCAAAAGTACCTACGTGGCTGTCCCAACACCAGATTAGTAAATGCTGAACAATAGCTCCTAGGGGAAATGCAAGATTAGGTTCCTGAGAGCCTCAGGTCACATTTACTTTAGCACTTTCCTGAGTAGCTTCATTCATGCACATTTCCTCTTCTTTCTTCTCCATGTATCTGATGCATAGTTATTTCATTAACATTGAACTCAGGGCCAACAACACCACAACTCCAGCCTATCTAACACTTGTATTTTTTCAGTTAAAACCCAAGTTCTTCTGGGGCTTAAGAGCACCAGACAGCACAAGTACTATGCTTGGAGTATATTTTAGTGTAATCACCAAGAAAATGAACAAAAACCATGAGCATTGGGTGACTCTTACCCATGAACAACCTGAAAGCACAGCAAGTATTGATTTTAGAATTACAAATACATTTTATAGTGAGTAGTTTAATTTACAAATATAGAATATTTAGCCTATATAAAACTGCTTACCATCTCTGGAAGGGGGAGGTGAAGAAGGAAGGAAAATATTTGGAACTCAGTTTTTAAGAAAGTGTTTAAGATTGTCTTTACGTAAGATTGTCTTTACATGCAATAGGGTAAAACAAATATTAAAGGAAAAAAATACAGAATTCTCAAGTAATGGCTATAGGTCTTCCAGGTTACACCAGCCACACTGCCTCTTAACCTTGAATTGCTGAGGTTAAATGAGACACAATACTGACTAGGGCAAATCAGCCAAAGTTACAATAAGTGTCTCTGGAATAGTCAGGCCCATGCTGTCTACTATGAAGAATTCTCCAAGTCTCTCTCAGGACATGTAATCCAAAATGGGAAGAAATGACACACAGGAATTATCAGACAACCTGTTACTAAATGCTAGGTTACCTGATAACAATACAAGAACTTAAAGAAAAACTGACCAGTGCAGATGGAAGTAAAAAGAGAAGGATTCAAACAGGTAGAATATGGACCAGGGAAATTGAAGGGAAAGGACATTTCATGCAGCAGTAAATAATCAAGAGTTTGGACTTGGGGATTTGGCATTTGGCATATGCAGGAGACAGGAAGGAGTAAAGTCTGGCTGAAGTGGTAGGTGGATAATAGAACGCTGCAGATGGGAAGGCCCAAACATGGCAGGTCTTGGGCATTGGAATAGAAAACTTCATACATTAATGTGCAACAACAATTAACTAGTTGTTCAAAGCAGTTTATGCATCTTCACTTACCTGATCCTCTACTCTCTCAACCCAACGCCCTGCACCTTATAAAGAAATAAGAAATAGCAATTCTGGAACATCTAAAACCACTCTGGGACTGACTTCAAGTGGAACAATGCTCATTCCCAGAAAGCATTTGCCTGAATAGTATTGTCTTCCCTTTGAACTCTGAGGTCCTTCCAGATGCATCAGGGGAACATGCACTTGATTCCCAGGTATTGCAGGCAATTAGATGCTGGTAGGGAGAGGAAGAAGGCAAGGAAGAGGTCAAGGAAAGGGGAGATAGGACAAAAGGGGAATAAAAGCTTTTTAAGCATCACAACTTGGGTGTGCCAGCTGTGCTGAAGCTCTTAACTTGAAAAATAAAACATCCAACAAAGGTCCAGATTAGAAATACCATCCTCTGGCTGAAAATGAATTTAGCCTGAGCTCATATGCTCTTGCTGCCTTGTTCTGTGGAGCAATCTATACAGTCCACTCTGCTACAGAAATACAGTGTCATCCAGGCTGCTCAATATATCACAAGGTTTTAAAACACCAAATATCTTTCCTCCCCTTCATTTCCCCTTCTCCCCCTCTTTGGGAGGATGCTGAGGCAGGCACATTGGAAAGAGGGCTTAGCACCATTTCACTGGGCATTTTCAGACTTCTCAGCGTGTTTTCTTCTTTCTCCTCAGAAGGAAAAACAGAAGATGTTTTCCATAAGCAGCCGATTTCATTAGCTAATTTTACCATCACTTATGGTCGACTTTATGACTAAGATTTCATGCTGACTATATTAATCCTGTCAAATTTCGGAGAGAGAGGAATGATACTGTGTGTTTTATAGCTGCAATAACTTCTAGTCCATTAGACATGCATGCTGACATGGAAGTAATCAAATTGATTTTTTTGCCTATTACAATGGAGAACTTTGTATGAGCAAATAGCCCTTCTGGCAATGGTCTGTAAACCTCAAGAACCCTGCACTCCCCCCTCAGGAAGTGAAGAAATCCACTAAGATCCAACTAAGAAATCTGGGTGTTCCCATCCCCCTCCCCCTGGCTTTACATGCTATTTTCCCCAGAGAGAGGGAACACATTAGTCGGCCAGAACAACAACAAAAGACAATGAAAGGAATAATTTGAGGTTTTCAAAGCCACTGCAGACATCACAGAAGATGCAATTAGCTGTTTTCCCAGGATCAAGGGTCCTATTATTTCCTTCCCAAAGATAAGACAGTCCTGTTGTGTAATACTGGGCTCCAGTTCAGTCTCAGATTCCCACACAAATGGATCCCAGGAAATCCTGAAAGGGTTTGGGGGAAAAGGGGAGAAAGGACAGGAGGCAGTTTAGTACAGTAGACAGATCCCAGAACTTGTAGTCAAGAGAGAACTAGGTTTTTGTTCTGGCTGACACTTGTGAGCTGTGTGATCCTGGGGAAGTCATTAAACCTCTGGGAAATTCAATTTCCTAATAGGTAACAAGGGAACAATAATCTTCATAGTACCTACCTCACAGAGTTGTTGTGAAGAAAATGTCCTATAAACCTTAAGATTTTGGAAATGACAGCAATAGTAACAATGATTGACATTTATTTACAATCTTTTAAAGTTTGAAAAAGACTTTATGGGCATTATCTCATCCGTGCCTGGCAATAAGCATGAGGAATGTACTACAGTTTGCTTTATTCCCATTTTACAGATAGTTTCAAAGTTCTGATAATTTTAGTGACTTGACATTTGTTCTTAATTTCTCACTCTGAAATATCCCTCAGCCCTACAATGCTATTCTGGAGGTGAGTTCCTCCAAAACCACCATCTTGAAGAAGGGCCACAGGTCAGCCCCAACTCAGCTCTAAATATCTGGAAGCCCCCATTCAACACTAGCCCCTGCCTAAGAACCTTCATCATCCCCCTTCAACATATATTACTTCCCCGTCTCAAAATACAATTTAGCCAGACTCACACCAGTCAACTCTATTCAACTAGGGAAATAAGATATCTGTAGCAAATCTTACTTTCATGGTCTTGTTAATATAATTAAGCAGGGTGGTTGACAAAATTACTTTCCTGACACAATTTACTATCATTTGCTTACTTTTATTCCATCCTGCAGCCTACTGCCCAGCAGGAATCCTCTTAAAACAAAACATTTAATTACCTTCTCTAACCCAAGGAAGGTGTGAAAGTGGAATCACTACAAAGAGAACAGGAGGCTCAGCTTGGGCTGATGCTCTCCATCAGTGTGACTGCTGGTGCCTTTCTCTTCAGTATGAAGCAGAAAGGAGAAAAGAATTGCACAGCAGGGGAGTCAGAATGGAAAAGCTGGACAGTTTTCCCAACTCCCCCAAAGTCTCATCGTCACAGGATAGCTTCAGTTCTTGGTTTCAGACATTAGGGGTTTCCGGATTATTAGACACACATGTCCAAAGAGAACAAAAAGGTTTACCAAAGTCAAACACAATTGAGTTCTTTATCATCCAAGCATGAAACCACCTCCTTCCTCTCATGGATAAACTAAACCTTAAATTTTCACACTTATAGGTTTAGTTTCTGAAACCAGGAAGGCCCAATCAACAAGGTTTAGCATCAGAATAACTAGGATTACCTTTGGGCTCTTGAAAGTCACTGAGTCTTCACAGACAAATCATGTACTTCCTCTGAGCCTCACTATCCTATCTGTACAATGGGGATAATAACACTCATACCACAGACCATGCAAAGTTGTGAGGAAAACACATGTAAATGTCAACAATCATTATCATGAACAACTGGATGGGCTACCACACAATTTATAGAAACCTAAAGGGTATAACAAGAGTCTTGGATGAAAAAGAATAGTTTTAATCTGATTGCTCCTCTTTACAGTAATGGTGGAAGATCTTTCTTGACAATTACAAAATCTGAATAGTAACTTTAAAGAGGACAAGCCTCCCTGATGGTGAACAACACATTTACATAAGTGTTTTGTCTGCAAAGACAAAACAGAAGAGGTAAGATTCTATTCTAATTACCATTTTACAGACCATTACAACTCAAGAGCTCAAGAGACTTGTGATTGCTCCATGTGATTAAATAGGGCTAGAGTGCAGAATTCAAACCCAGGTCTATCTAGTAATGATCTTGAGTCCTTTTCTTGCAGAATAATCTGTCTGATTAACTTTGGTTCTTTACATGGTCGTTTATCATTGCCCTTTAACTCAATTCTTGAAATCTATTCCTCTAAACCCAATCATACTTTATACCCTCCAACCCCAGATCATACTTCTGAATCTCATACTGATCATACCCCAAACTTTAGTCAAACCTCTTAATTCCTAGTTACAGGCCAAAGCCCCAATCAAGGTCAGTCACAACACAAAGTGTCAGTCGGCCAAAGCCCTAATTCTAGCTCTGCTACAATACTTTTTGTGTAAACTTGAACCTTTATTTGCTCATCCATCAAGCAGGAATAATCTCTGCCCCTTATCTCAAAGGGTGATTATGAAAATCAATGAAGTAACAAGTGTGTGTGTGTATGTATTTTGAAAAGCAAGGTTTATTACTGCCTAATACATATGGTATTATTAGAAATTTTTTCTGAAAAAAAAATTTTTTCTGGAAGAAAATGAAGACTCATTACTCTGGGCCTTAGGATTACTTCAACTAGAGGCCCCACTGGTCAGTTCCCTCTTAAGATTTCACCAGCACACACACTAGAAAGGGATGAAGAATGGAAATCTTCCTATAATCTTCCTAGAAATCATCCTTAATAACTGAATGTGAGTCAAAACAATACATGCCTGTCCTTATGATGGCAAGGTTATGCTTGCAATTCTTAAAGGAACCCAAACAGGACTGGGGCAGGGGGAAGACGCCTAAATAGAGAGATGAGCTGTGCCAGGGCTGCACAAGATACTCTAAGAATGTTTCAAATTGTTTTAATAAAAAGAAGTCAAGAAAGTCTGAAATTTGGAGGATGCATTCATATCCCTCACTTCCCGACCTTTTGAAAGGGTTCAGAGGTGGATAGATGCCCATTTCAGAGCCCAAGTGAGGATATGATCATCAAAGGTATCTTTGTTGAGTCAATTAAAGGGGTGGAAGGGGAGTGGTGGTGGTAAAGGGAACTTTCCTGTGTTTTTCCCCAGTTATTGGAAATCTGACTGAGAGGGGCAAGATACACATCAAGGAGCTTTCTCATAACCTCAAAAGATATTGCCATGACAACTCTGGCCCAATCTTCCAAACACCAATATCTTTATTTGCATGGGTGTAAAAGATTAAAGTAAGTTGTTTTCTCAGTTTGCAAGTTAGGGATGAGGGAGAGAGGGGAGAGAGGAGAGAACGTTGAAGTAGAGGAGGAGAGGCAGCTGAAAGAGGAACTGATTCAAATAACAATGTATAATAGGGAAAAAAAGAATAAAATTATCACTTAACCACCTTGAAACATTCAAACAGCCAGATCTGTCCCATAACATTCAAAACAACTTGGAGAACAAAAATAAAAGAAATCCAAAGTTACTGCAAGTATAATGTTTCACTTTTAAAAATCCAATCGTTTAATAGTCAAATGAATATTTGGATGGTAGTAGATAAAAGTTAGCCTCAGACCCTGAAAGATCTGGGTCCAAATCTTAGCTCTAACACCTACAGGTTCTGTGACTTTGACCAATGCACTCCACTTGTTACTGCCCCAAGCTACCAACACTTCAAGACAATGGTTCCCAATAGGTTCCTCCACAACTTTCCAACAAAATGTGTTGTAAATCCCCAGGGTAATTGGATATGCTATTCATAATTTTCTTTTGGACTGATTCAATAAATACTTACAGCAACTATAACAGTACTTTAGGTCCCAAAAGCTTCACATTTAAAATTTACTATATAGCTTTAATTATAAAATATAACTGTGTTCTTCCTATAGTCACCAAAACTCTAAATATAAAATTATAGAACTCTAATTATAAATGACTATGAATATTTTATGTGGGATAGTCTATTAAAGTATTAAAGCCCAGCAGGACCTCATATGCTTACTATAATCTGAAAGACTTTATATTAAATTACCTTATACATCTTCTTGAATATACATATTTTAAATGAACTTACAACTTGGGAAATGTTTCACATCATAATCATATAAACAATTTCAATATTCAACTTTTAAAATGCGAACAAAACCTTTCAAGATTTGGCTCCACACCATAGTTTTGTTTTGGTTTTGTTTTATTGCTCTTTTTTTTTTTTTTGGAGGGGGGAAAGGTAGGGCAATTGGGGTTAAGTGACTTGCCCAAGGTCACACCGTAAACAGTGTTCAATCAGGTTCTACATCAAATTTAGTCCTCTATTTTGATTTAAATCAAGAATAAAGTGAAAATGCTTGCTCACACAACGTGATGAAAAAAGGCAGGAATTTCACAAGTTCTCTTGCTGAGACTGAAGTTCATTTAAAAATTTTACCCACTTAACCAATCAAGAGAAAAAAACAGCTAGTTTTATAAAAATGTACTGCTAATGACAATAGCTCATTAAATGTTATATGTACTTAAAGTACAATTGCATAAAATTGCTTTATTTTTATCATTTATATATAACCTATCCATTCATTCTAAGGAAAGTATCTCTTTATATGACTTCTACCACTGACATACTGGCTACACTTTCATGGAAACTGAATGACCAATGTTGCCAACCAGTTCATTTGAAAATCACCAAATAGAATGAGAATTTAAACCTCCCAAACAGCCTTCATACTGCACTGAGAGGCAATTAAGACTTCCTACAGAACATCTGTAATATTCTGTGATGGTTTCAGAAAGCCTTGTAATATGCATGCCCAACAATCAGTTTTCAAACAGCCTGAATATGTGTTTATTTGTACTTGAATACTAGTGGTGGTTTTGGAAGCAATCCGATGACAGACTAAGAACCTTCAAGAGGACAGTGTGTTTAGTCCCAAAATTCAGAGTTTGATGTGATCACTGTACCAGAATCATCATGCCCATGATCATGATGGTTTCAAAGAGCGGCAGAAACCAACTAAAAATGCTTCAAACAGGTACATGCTATCAGAGGAAGCCTATATTTATAACATTTACTGTGTAAGGTGCCATTAAAGAATTTTTAGCACAAACCCCTCGGCTCATCAAAATACCCCCACCCCTACTACCTTGTCCCCTACCGCAAGGACTCACTACTAAGTGGAAACTGTGCCTCTCTTAAGACTCCTAAGTTGCAGAGAGAGCAGTGATGAGTTTCCTCACATCAATGAAATCTCTACAAATAGGTGCAAGTTGCCTTAAAATTTGCTCCATGTAACAATTATTTCTGACTTATCTATACCAGGCATTCTTCAGTATTCTATCTCATCTATCCTTTGAAGATTTGCTCTACACCCCATTCCCCACTGTATTAAATGGAGAGAGCTGTGGATTTTACCCCCAGATCACCACGAACTACACATAATATTCTTTAAATGTAGTTAATTGTATGTTTGTCTTGGCAGAAGAGAAGGGAAGAGTGGATGTATATTATATACACCCTGAGAGTACATTGACATTTATTGTACATGCAACAGTCTAATATAAGGTAAGGAGTGTGACTAAGATCAAAGGAGAGCCTCAGACAAAATGACCTAAAAATCTGAGGAAGAAGATTGTGAACTGGGATAAGGAGTAGGAATCAAAGATTTCATAGAATTGGTGGAACCTGAGCTAAGACTAAGGAAGAGAAAGACTCTGAGAGGCAGGGACCAGAAGGAAGGGGCTAGCCAGTGTGAATGCAAAGGTAAGAGACAGCATATTGACTTTGGATGATAGCAGTCAAATTAAACCGGAACATAAATTATATGCGAAGGTGAAATAAGGTTGGAAATGTAGATGAACCTTAATACTATGGAGGGCATCAAATGCTAGTGTAAGGAATTTGAATTTTATCCTAGAGGCAGTAGTAGTAGGGAAATCACTGAAGAGTTTTGGGGAGTGAAGTGATGTGCTAAGAACATTTCTGCAGAACTGTCTGTTTAAATTGTTATCACTTATGGTGCAAAACATGTACTACATACTTTTCATGGGTGTGAGCAGGCTGTCCTTTAAACAACTTAACTAGTTCAGCCTTGAGCAAATTTTAACTTAAATCCCTCCAGCATCCCACTGGAGTTCCGTTCTCTCCTTTTCCAACATCTATTCTCCACCAGTGTCTTATGCGGGCTAGGAAATTAATAATGTGTGTTGGGCTACAAGTCTCAGGATGGAAGGAGATCTCTACATTCAGAGAAAGATCTAGAAAGAACAGAGTTTAAATGGAGACTGAAGCAATCTACATCGTATCGTTCTTTTTCACGTTTGATTCTTTCTTTTTTCCCATTGTTCTCTCCATTGATTACAACCCTTCTATACAACCAGACTAATGTCCAATGTGAAAGTATTTGCAGATCCTATACTTGAATGCATGCTGCTATGGGGAGGGGAGAGGGGTGGAGGGGAAGGAAGGGAAGAAAATTTGAAACTCAATGGATTGTGGAACTGAATCTTGTAAATTAAAAGTAAATAAACAAATCAATTTTTTTTTAAATGTGTTGAATGGATGTGTTAAAGGATCTTAAGTTCAAACAAAAGGCATGTTTAGTGACTTAGAATGACCTGAAGTGTGAAGCCCCCTCAAAAAACACAACCACATCCACCAAGAGCATCTGAATTTAACAAGAAAATCAAGCCTCAAACTAAAGGTAGAAAGCTACCGCTGCATCATTCAGGAATTGGCAAGCATGGTAGAGGAATAAGGGAATACTCCAAAATCAGTCTATTGGCAGTCATTTCTTATAAAGGTCAGACAAGCTTCCATCTTGATCAGTAAGCGCCTTCTTAATATGACCTTTAGGAAGAATGACAGCTCTCAAAACATCCAAGTTTTCAACTGGTGTCAAAATGTTTTGGCTTAGACTTATAATTTTGCAATTTCTTCATCTGTAAAATGGAAGGGGTTGGATTAGATGATTTCTGAGATTCCATCCAACTTTAAAATCCTATGATCCTAACCTACTAACATCATGAACAGGTACTTAGGATGGGACAAAGAATGCGAAGGGTTCTTTGAGCCAAATGAATAGTACAGGAATCACTGTCGAGAGGATCTTGGGTTTTAGGGAGAAGGGGTAAAAGGGGAGAAGGCCTTGGCTACTCAAAGCAAGAACATTTTTCTATAACTTGTGCTCCTTTCCATTACAATAACAACCTCTTGCCAAATAAATCAGGCTAGAATGATAAACAAAAATTCTATCTTCTGTTCCAAAACTGACATCCAATTAAAACTTTGACTTCACCAAGTTGGGAAAAACTTCTCTATCTAGCTCAGTTTTTCACCTCAGATGTTTTTTGAAGCTGCCTTCAAAAGCATGTCTCTACCCACTCCTAATTCCATCTGATCATAGAAAGTATAGTGATACCCTCTCCTAAAGATTCTTTTGGGAAAGTCTGTCTCCTAACACCAGAATTTTATCAAGTTACCAGAGGGAGTGATGGAGGAACCAGAGCACAAATGGGGCCTTTACTCCCTTCTGCCCAAGACTTTCAAGATTATAGTGTGAAATACATTTGATGTCATTTAGCATTCATTCAAAAGCCCTTTCTAACCTTCCTTTATCTGATATCCTAGAAAGCATTCCCTACTCCCTGTATTACTTCTACCTCTAGTAACAAAGTTTCTCATGTCGCTGGAAACCCTCCCCCCCTTCTTTCAAAGACAGGATCAGAGCCGAGACACTAACCATGGGGAATGGGGTGACAATATGGTACAGCGAGTTATTTAAAATGAACTATTAAACTTAAAGGCTGAGAGAGAAGTGGCCTACCCACAAGGCAAGTTAGTCATTGTAACCCTCTGTTATAGAGAATGGCCTCACCCACAGAAATAACACATAATTTGTAATAGGCACCAGGGAAGACAGAGACAAACTAGCTTATTGATAGAGGTTTTCTTATCTAAAACACAGGGAAAATTCTGTGCTGCTCTGTCTTAGTCATCTCATTCATACAAAGCAAAGATTACTCAGCAGAGATCAGCATTAATTCATTTTCATGAACATGATAAGACAACTTCAAGATACTAGATAAGAAGAAAAGACAGTCACAGTTGGGTCATCTCTAACTATCCTTCTGGCTGGCTGAATGGGCATGAAGTTCCGGCAATGGCGGAGAGCATTAGGCAATACTAATTAGTTAAGCCACTATGTCCAGATCTGGGCCCCATCAATGTTAAGTATTTAACATGATAAATGTGGAGGATGTAGACATGCCCAAAGCAATTGCCTGTTTTTGGTTAAATGTCTGGGGGTATGGGGGAGGGGGTTAGAAGGAAAGAGAAATGGCTTTTGAAAAACAAAACACTATGAAGCCTGAAAGCCTGAAGCAAGTCACTACTCAACCCAGAAAGGCTGAAACTGAACTAGCCAAAAAGCTTCCCCTTTTCTGAGCTTCATGTAAGAAGAAAACCTTTTGATATAAAGAATCTTATTGTAGGGGTGGCTAGGTAGCACAGTGAATAGAGCACCAGCCCTGGAATCAGGAGGACCTGAGTTCAAATCCAGCCTCAGACACTTGACACACTAACTTGCCATGTGACTTTGGGCAAGTCACTTAATCCCAACTGCCCTGGACAAAAGAGTATCTTATTATTAGTTATTTAACAATTCTGATAAAATGAAAACTTTTTAAGAGCAGGGACTGTTTCATGTTTGTTGTGTGGAGTCAATGTTTCTAGCAGCCCCTGGCACATAGAAGCTAAATAAATGCTTACTGATTCGCGCGCGCGCGCGCACACACACACACACACACACACACACACACACACACACACACACACACACCCCTAATAGCTTCCAATGTGTCCTGAAATCAGTTTCATTTTGGCTCAATCTCTTATACCATCCTTAGCTACACCATCAGGCCCTGAAAGAATTCCAAAAAACATTTTTTAGGTGTGTGACCACTATACTCTGGCTTACTAAGGTAGAGAAGAGGTCCCAGTCATTTTAGAGTTGTTTTCAACAAGAATTTTGGATCTATTCCCAGTTATCCAGAAATCCAATTCACCAGAACTGCAAATTTGTCCCTCAAGCACTATTTCCTCTACACACGTTAAATCAAGAAAGATAAGTTTTCATACAATCTCTGCTTAATTCATTAACTACACACTAGCTACTAAGATATTGAAGGACTAGAGCAGAAGATAAAACAGAATTGGACGGTAAGGGCAAATAGCAGGGTATAGGTGGAGAGATTTTTCCCTTGACCAAAGAAAATTATTTCCTTGAGACTCTCAGCCCTGTTTGAGGCCTGGAGTTTCTCAGTAACCTAGCCCAGCCCAGAATGTTCACCAGTATCTCTACATAAACCCATTCCATTTCCCTTCTCTTATGTAAGCCTTTCCCACCTTTTTTTTTCCTTTTGGTCCCATCTCCTTTGAAAATGCTAAGTGTAACTCACCAGAGAAACTAGTGGATCCAGAAAAGAATGAAAAATGATCTTAGAGATGGAGAACAGGTTTCATATTTTTAAAAAATCAAAGAACTAGGGTCTTCATTTAGTGTAGACAAAGCTCTGGGTTGACTTGGTTACAGTCTTCAAGTACATGACAGTTTTTTATAGACGAGCTTCAGAACATTTAGTTCCTTCTGCCCACCAAAGACTCAAAAAAAGACGGAACTGACAAAGGAAAGGAAGACTGACTAAATTTGGGCAAGACCAGCCATGGGTGAGAAGGGAAGGACAAATTATTGGACTGGAAAACCAAGCAAGGGGGTAGTGCCTCTCTCCCTATATAGCTGTCCAGGAGTAGCCACACTATGTGTGAGCAGGATGTCCATGGCACTGGCTGGACCACATGAACTATCAAGGTTCTGATCAGTTCTAAGAGATTCCCTATAGACTTGGTTTGAATTTTACCAAAAACAAAGGGGAAAAAAAGGTTTTCATTGTTAAAAACTTCCAGGTGAGGGACCAGTGGAGGGCTTGACAACTCAAGTAATTGAGAAATTCCAGGACAACTGGAAATGTCCTTCATATGATTTCTTCTATCTATGGCTTCTCTGCCCCTCTCGTCCTCTGGGGCAGCACAGATTTATGACATTTTTAATAGGCAGTTAATTTATTTAATATGGAATATTAATAATGAAGTGACGGGGATGGCAGTTTAATGGTGCTGGAGGTTTTGGGGGTATTTTGGGATACTATTAAATTTTTACAGTTAACAGATGGATACTATTTCTTAGAACATATAAACTGATCCTTCTACCGTATGTGGCCAAGGATATTTATATTCCAAGCTTGCTCAGCTCCCCCCTCTTTGTTAAAAAGACACAGGAGATTTATTCCTGAATTAAAAAGAGTTATTCCTATGACACAAAGATTGAACCAAAACACCAAAGTTACCTACCCAGAGTACATCCACCTAAACAAAAGTTTCTTTTACCTTCCTTTACCCAAGGAGCTTCCAAATTCTTTTTAAATCTAACATCCCTAACACTCCTATAATATAGGAGTAGTGGTCATCTGGGTCCCTGTAATGGTCATCTGGGAAAAAAGCAAAATTCCAGGAATACAGCTCAGGTTTCCTAATTCTCAGATAAGTAGTTGTGTGTTTTCAATGCTAGTGAAGACAACTGTCAAAACAAAAATACTCAAAACAAAAGGAACTAACAGCTTGGGTGCAGTTTTACCAACTCTGGGCTCCAAGTCCAGCTGCAGGGTAAAATGGTCAAATTAGTCATTCCCTAATTGAGAAATGGTCAAAGGATATGAACAAGCAATTGTCAGATGAAGAAATTAAAGTTATCTACAGTCATGATAAAATTATCTAAATCACCATTGATTAGAGAAATACAAATTTAAACAACTCTGAGCTACCACATCACACCTATCAAGATTGCCTAACATGACAAAACAGAAAAATGATGTTGAAGATGTGGGAAAATTGGAACAGTAAGGCATTGCTGGCAGAGTTGTGAACTGATCCAATCATTCTGGAGAGCAATTTGGAACTATGCCCAAAGGGCTATAAAACTAGGCATATCCTTTGACCCAGAAATACCCCTTTTTCTAGGTCTGTATCCCAAAGAGATCATAAAAATGGGAAAAGGATTCACCATGTACAAAAATATTTATAGCACCTCTTTTTGTGACAGCCAATAATTAGAAATTGAGATGCCCATCAATCGGAGAATGACTGAACAAGTGGTAGTATATAAATGTAATGGAATACTATTGTTCCATAAGAAATGATGAGCAGGTAGACTTCAGAAAAACCTGGAAAGACTTGAATGAACTGACGCAGAGTGAAGTGAGTAAGACCAGGAGAACATCGAACACAATAACAGCCACAATCTGCAATGACTAACTTCGATAAGACTTAGCTCTTCTCAACAATGAGATGATGTAAGAAAATTACAAAAGACTAAAGATGGTAAATGCTATCCACAAAGAAAGAACTATGGAGTCTGAATGCAGGTCAATGCAGACCATTTTCTTTTTTTTTTTTTTTTCCCCCTTTCGTGTGTTTCCCTGCCCCCTCCTTGGTTATGATTCTTCTTTACAACATGACTAACGTGGAAATGTTTAATATGATTAACATGATTGTACATGTACAGCCTATATCAGATTACATGTCATCTTGGGGGGAAGGGACAGAGGGGGAAATTTTCCTAATTCAAAAATCTTATAAAATTAAATGTTTAAAACTAAATTCATTTAAAAAACAAAGCAAAACAAAAAAAATCGAAAAAAATTGACCAAATCATACTGATTAGGAATCAGGAAGGTCTTTTCAAAGGCCACCTAATTCAAGCTTCTAGCCAACACATCTCCACTATGATGTCTCTTGATGTAAACCTCCAGTGATAAAAAGGTCAATACTTGACAAAGAAAACCAATTCTGTTGTGGTTCAGCCCTGATATTTAGAATTTAGTTCCTCATCTTAAACTAAAATCTGCCTCCCTGATACTTGTTTATGTCTATTTGGTCCTGGTCCTGCTCTCTAGAGCTACACAAAATGAATTTACTTCTTCCACAAGACATCTCTTGAAATACTTGAAATAATCATACCCCTCCTTCCCCCCAAATTGTCTTTCTTTTTCCTGATTAAATATCCTCAGCTCCTTCAACCTTAATATTGCATATTCTCCAATCTTTTCATTCCTGGATTATCCTCCAAGGAATTTCCTGCAGTAGCCAATGATTCTCCTAAAATCTGGCATGCTGCATTGAACACAACACGTCAGATGATCAGACTTGGGTAGAAATCAGCAGGACTGTCATCTCCTTCATTTTGGATGCTATGCCAGTATTAACATGACTTATGGTTATATTTCTTTTTGGTGAAGCATGCCATACTACCAAGCTTGGTCAAAATCCATACTGAAAAAGCAAAGAAGCAAAGCATCCTACACCTATTCTAGTTATCACTCCTGGTCAAGGAGAAGAATTAATCTTACCCAGGGAGAGAACAAGCCATTATTATCCACATGGTGTGACTACTGGGCTTCCCAATCCTTCCCTACCCTTTGGTAGATGCCTGAAACAACCAGTGCCATACTTTCAGCTTAAGGTCTCCAACTGGGTTAAAGTACTGAATACCCTAGGAAGGAGAGACTCTGAGCTAATACCAATACATTATACCATAGTGTGAATGAGGGATCCAAACAGGTTTTAATGAAAGAAGAAGAGAGTAAGAATGCTACCAAACAGAGAGGCCTGAAGGGATAGTCAGGTTGAGGGCATGAAGCAGGGATGCTAACAGATCTGATTTGAAGCTGTTATATGTCTAGGAAAAAAAAAAGATCAACTTTGGTCTCTGCCTTCTACAAAAGAGGCCTGATTCAATTAAACAATAAGGGATAAAAAGTTGTTCATCACTGGGTTGCTAATCTAGTGATGTAGGACAAGGACTATACCCTGAGGATAGTATTGACAAAGAAAAAGAGAAGATCTATGCCTATAAAGGAATCCCTAGGAGCAATTATTTATAATGATAAATACACACACACACACACACACACACACACACACACACACACCTTTTGGAAGCCATAGTTCATAAAGGAAACCTAATTGATAGGGAGAAAATGTGGAGAAGATACATATTCAAATTTCTCCCCTTAGCTGTTTTCATCCCCTCAAAGGATTTCTGTCCAAACCCTCTGCACTGTTCTTGGTCACGCTCTGCCTTAGAGAAGCAAAAAAAAAATTTCCTTTTGGAGCGAGAAAATGATTTGCATAATATTCTTTGCAAGTTCATATCAGCCTCTGATAATGATCTCAGCATAATGCAGAGACGTTTGAGAAGGCTGTTACAACACTAAGTAATCATATTTTAAATTATGTTTCCCTTTATAGAAAGGTGTTGCAAAAACACACAGACATGAAATCTGTCTGTTGGAGCCCCAGTACGAACCACCTGACCATCTTCCCACTATTCTACTGTTACAGATTGCAACACTGGCTTCCAGATCTTACCAAACAAAAAGCAACTAACTGTACCAGACTGCCTTTACAAAATGCCCAGCTTCTTCTCTGGGTAGATACTGGAACCCATATGACTGCAGGAGAAATACCTGATGACACATACCGGAAGGAAAGAACAGAATGGTCATTTATATAGCACCTACAACGTCTCAGGCGCAATGCTAAGTGCTTTTACAAATATTACCTCACTCAAGCCTCTTAACTACCCTGCACAGCAGGTGTTTTGTTGTTCACTTGTGTCCAACTCCTTATGACCCCATTTGGAGTTTTCTTTGGAAAGATACTGGAGTGGTTTGCCATTTCCTCCTCCAGCTCATTTTATAGATGAGGGAACGGAAGCAAACAAGGTTAGTCACACAGCTAATAATAACTAAGACTAGATTAGAACTCAGTGCTCTCTCTACTACAAACCAAGTAGCTGTTTCACATGACACTTCCCCCCTTCCATTTGACACACTTCAGCAATGCCACGAACTCTAGGCTACAGATAGGCAGAAAAGCTTCGTAGCCAGAAAGGTGGTCCCCTTGAGTCATCCCAAAACCATACAGATGGAACTAACTCTCCTGAGTTCTCCAGTGACCACCACTTTTTGAGTAGAAATTCCACCATCCTGAATCAACAGGACTGAAAGTGAGCTGCGTAAATTTATCACAACAAAATACCCAACCCTGCGTAAACTCTGTTCGTAGTTGATGAAGTTGATGGCCAGCTTAGAGAAGCCAAGTGTATTCCTGGCATGCTGCTGGCTGGTTAAGACTACATCACTCTCCCAAATAAACCCCAGAACCCTACTCACATTTCTGTTTTTACAAACAGAAACCTATGTTTCTTCTCAAAGGGTAAAGGCCATTCTCCTAACCATTTGGGGATTGAATATACTGCCTAAAACAAAGAGTGAAAAAAAAAGGTACAGGGAATAAATAGAAGCCACAAAGAATTTCATGGAGAACTCAATAACCTGAATACATGCACCCCTATCACTGGCCACACATCTAGGCTTCAGGTTTTGGAGAGCAGCCATGGAAAAAAAGCATTTAATTTGGAGTCAAAACACCTTGGGTTAGAATCTTTTTGCTCTACTCCTTATTATCTCTGGGGCAGCTAGGTGGTTCAGTGAATAGATTGCAGGTTCTTTAGTGAGGAGCCAAGTTCAAATCCAGCCTTGGACACTGACTAACTATGTGACTCTGGGAAAAATCTCTTAACTTTGTTTGCCTTAGTTTCCTCACCTGAAAAATGAGTTGGAGAAGAAAATGGCAAACCTCTCCAGGATCTATGCCCGGAAAAGCCCAAAATGAGTCATAAAAGAGTCAGAACTGAAATGACAGAACAACATGTCTAATGAACAAAAAAAGACCAAAATACTTATTATCTATGACCTTGAGCTAATCACTAGCCTTCCCTCTAGGGTCTCACTTATAAAATACTTAATCACTTAGAAAATATGGAGGTTGGACTATATATATGCTAACGCCATTCTACCTTAATAGGTTATGTAAGTTATTTAAAACTTGGCAAGAGAGGCTTCAACAACTCCCCTAACCCCCCAGAAAGTAGGGATAGGAAGCTTCCAACCAAGTTAAACAAAAGGAACTACATTACAGAGAAAAAAGGAGGAGAAAGCTGATCTATACCAGGTCTTCATGGGTAGCAGAAAACAGCAGCTCTCCCCCTTTTTGCTTTTCTTTTTCTTCATTTAGGAGACTGACAGCATAAAGCAAGAGTAGACCACTCAACCTCTATTTTCCTAAAAGCTTTCTTTCTTTTTTATTTAAAAAAAAATCCAATTATAGCACCAATCTCACAGCAGGGGTCAGTGTTCGAATAAGAACGGGCAGAGTGAGCGGACACAACACCAGCAAGATTAATGCCTAAAGGGTTTCAAAAGTTGTATGATGCAGATTTCATTAACATCTTAATTGTAATGTATCTTTTTAATCTTCTCTCACACTAATGGCTTTATATGCTTCAAAAAAAAAGAGAAAAAACTGCTGACAACAACAAAAAATATCAATATACAAAATTTAACAAAGGCGCTTAGCAGTACAATGGAAACAAAATTAGATGCAGAAAACTGTGTTAAGTTAACACTGTGATTTTTAACTGCAAAACAATCCCCAAACGAAGCAAAGCACTGTTCTGGCCACTTCTATTCTTTCCTGTGATACTGAGGCATTAAGAGAACTGAGCAAAGCCCGGTTGCAGGCATCCTAGAGGAGATGAAGCAATGCAAAGAGCCCAGGGTGCATTCCTAAATGTAACCAGAAGAGACATTTCAAATGGTTGGAATGAGCATCTTCATCTATTAATTAAGCTTCCTAGAGCCATTGATTTAAAGAAAGTGTCATAGAAGTCATCTACTTTACAGAGGCCTAGAGAGTGAAAGGTCCAAGGTCACATAGGTAGTAACAAAGTCAGGCTGGAAACCCAAGCTCCCTGACTTTATATTGGACATTCCTGCCACCGCACTCAGCCAGTGCTATTTCTCCTAAGTCCTCTGTGGAATTTCCCCTAAAGCCCACTCTAGACAAGCACTGAATTTTCTGGGTATGACTTTTACTCCTTATTACTCTGCCCAAATCAGGAATGTGCACCAAAACAAGTGATGAATATGAAAGAATTGAAAAGCATAGGAAGGCTTATCTGAACTGAGATGGAGAGTAAAGAAGACAGAGCTAGGAAAACAACACGCAAAATTAAAATAGAAAACAAAAATTAAACTAAAAGCTGCAAGATCCAGCCAGAGAGGACAAAATGAGCTTTTCTTCTTTGCAGGTATGTGAGCATGAGGGTAGGAGGGGAATATAAACAAGGGAATGGAATAAGCATTGAAGGCCTACTATATACCACTTTATAAAAATCACCTCATTTGATCTCTATCCCAATCATGGGAGAGAGCTGTTATCATTTTACCTATTTGCTACCGAGAAGACTTCAGGCAAATAAAGGTGAAGTGACTTGCCTACGATCACACAACTAGTAAGTGTTGGAGACTAGATTTGAACTCAGGTCTTCTAGGGCCAGCACTCTTATCCACTGCTTATCTTTTGATATACTGGCTAGCTTTTCTTATTGGTTTCTTTTCCCCCCACAAAGGACAATAACTTGTCTCAAGGGAGGAAGATATATTTAGAAATAATATGATATCAATTAAAAAAATTTTTAAAGAGCTTTTCACACCAAATCAGTAGATAACATGTGATGTGCCAAATGTACATGGATTCTAGATTCCAGAGTGACAACAAACTCTGGTTTATCCAAAAACATCAGGAAATGAGGTGCTCTACTAGATAGGTGATTCAAGTTAACCAAGTTGCTTTTGGGCATTCTTATTTTTTAAAATATTTATTAAATTCTGATGTACACCTAGCTTAACCATGCAGAGCAGAACTTCACTATTCTTTCATGATTCAGAAGACCTTTTAGGATTCTGATAGTGCTTTGTAGTCACTGGGAGGAGACTCACCACCACTGATACAATAGATCAAAATAATAAGGGAAAAACTGTTCTAGAGTTTCCATCCAAGACCACCTAAATCTTGAGCTCCTGGAAAATGCCTCAAGTTATTGGGTACATACTTTTTGATTACAGAAGAAAGAAAACTCCTTAAAGTCAGGGTATTTTTCCCCTTCGTCTTTGTATCTTAGGAGCCTACTTTGTTTGGTGCTTTGAACATAGTAGGAATTTAACACATGTTGACTTTATTGGTTTGAACCCAATACACCTGTCCTTCTAGGCCCGTTTAAATCCTTCCTATAGGAAGTCTTTTCAAATAATGTGGGACCAAGAAGAGTTTTCCATTATTCATATAGTTTAGGTTAAAAAGTTTACTTGAATTTTCTTGAAATTTGAACCACTCCATTTCCTAGAGTTTTCTGGAATTCTGTCCATTTGGAAGGGAGAGGAAAGGAAAGAGGAGTTAGGGTAGAGAAAGGAGAAAAGCCAAGAATGCCCAGAACATACTTCCTTCCCTCCTAACCCTCTGCCACTTAACCAAGTCACTTACTCTCCTAAGCTTTGGTTTCCTACTCTTTAAAACGAGGGAGTGGATCAGACTAGATGACCTCTAAGGTCCTCTTAAGTTTTAAATCTATTATCCTAAGGTTCAAAGATGTGCAGCCTGATAAGTTTCTCAGATCCAAGTTGTCTGCTGGTGCACACACCCTTATATTACAGCACAGTAATATGTTAATGCATGTCTACGCAACTCCCAAGATTTGAGAACAGGTACCATTTTTTTTTTCCAAATTCAATAAGCATTCATTAAGCTAGTATATACAAAGTACCAAGCTAGATATTGGTGACCCAAAGGCAAGATGAAGAATAGCCCCAGCTCCCAAGGGCTTGACATGTGTATTTGGGGTGGAGATAACACTGGTAAGTAAAGATAAAAAAAAAAATAAAAAGATAAGGATGTACAAAAGAATCTGAGAACAGAAAGAAAGCACCCATAACAATTATGCTATCAAGTAACTCTCATAGAAAGGAGCCTGAGTTGAGTCTTGAATCAAAGGATTCTAAGAGGACTCCCTCACTCATGATGGAAAGGGATGTCTACATCCAGAGAAAGAGCTAGAGTCTGAATGCAGATTGAAGCTAACTACTTGCTCTCTTTCTTTTTCTTGTTTTGTTTTGTTTCCTCTTTCCCATTGTTCATTCCATTTGGTTACAATCCTTCTTTACAACCTGACTAATGTTTAACATGAAGGTATTTGTAGATCCTATATTTGACTACATGTTGCCTTGGGAGGAGGGAGAGAAAATTTGAAACTCAAGGGGTTGTGGAACTGAATGTTGTAAACTAAAAGTAAATATACAAATTAAATTTAAAAAAAAAAAAAGAGGACTCCCTCTTAGTAGTAAGGGCAGCCTGAGGAAAGGCATGGAGACAGAAGGTGGACAGGATGACTGTGTCATTTTGGTTGTCACACAGTATGTGAAGGGCAGTCATGTGCATTAACCCTGGAAAGGTAGTCTAGAATCTGTCTGGGAAGTGTTTTAAATGGCAAGGTGAGGCACAAGGGGGGTGGTGAAAGTTCTTATGAGCAGGGTGATGCTTGAGGAAGATTAATTTAGGGGCCATTTAGAAGATGAATAGGAAAGGTTAAGAGCCTGAAAGCTGGAATTTTAACCAGGAGGCTGTTAGAATAGTTTAGGGTAGAGAAGAAGAGTGCCTGGATTAGAGCTGTCATCTACATGAGAAAAGGGGATGAATGAGGTGCTCTAGGTCTGGTAAGGATAGGTCCTGATGGCTTAGAGGGTCCTTCTAATGGTGATGATATGAATCTCTAACATGGAATACCTTAAGAAGTTGGCAAGGGGGATGTTGATGAGTTGAAAATGAATTTTTGAAATGCTAGAGAAGGTGGCCTAGCCATATCAGACTTTAATCTGTGTTATAAAGCAGCAGTCATCAAAACTACTTGGTACTGGCTGAGGAATATAGTGGATCAATGGAATAGACTGGATACACGAGATTCAGCAGCCAATGACTATAATAATCCACTGTTTGATAAACCCAAAGACCCTAGTTTTTGGGATAAGAACTCACTATTGGACAAAAACTGCTGGGAAAACTGGAATATAATATGGCAGAAACTGGGCATAGATCATTATCTAACACCATATACCAAAATCAAGTCTAAATGGTTGCATGATCTAGGTATAAAGGCTGATACTGTAAGCAGTCTGGGAAAGCATGGTTTACCTGTCAGATTTATGGAGAAAAGAAGATTTCATGATCAAAAAAGAATAAGAGAGCATTATAAAATGTAAAATGGATAACTGATTACATTAAATTGAAAAGTTTCTGTATAAAAGCCAATGTAACCAAGATTAAGAGGGAAGTGGAAAATTGGGAAAGAATTTTTACAACCAGGGTCTCTGATAAAGGCTTCATTTCTAAAATATACAAAGACTTGAGTCAAATCTATAAGAATACAAGTCATTCCCCAACTGATAAATGGTTAAAGATTATCTATAAGCATATAAAAAATGCTCTAAATCACTATTGGTTAGAGAAATGCAAATCAAAACAACTCTGAGGTACTACATCTCATCGGATCAGATTGGCTAAGATGAACAAACAGGAAAATGACATGCTGGAGAGGATGTGGAAAAACTGGAACACTAATGCATTGTTGGAGTTGTGAACTGATTTAACCATTCTGGAGAGCAATATGCCCAAAGGGCTGTAATTTCATTCCCTTTGACCCAGCAGTACCACACTTCTAGGGTTGTATCCCAAAGAGATCACAGAAGTAGGAGGAAGACCCATATGTACAAAAATATTTATAGCAGCTCTTTTTGTGGTGGCAAAGAATTGGAAATTAAGGGGATGCCCATTAATTGGGGAATAGCTAAACAAGTTGAGGTATATGAATGTAACGGAATACTTCTGTGCTATAAAAAAATGAGGAGCAGATGGACTTCATATTTACTTGGACAGGCTTATACAAACTGATGCTGAATGAGAAGAACAGAACCAGGAGAAATCTGTACACAATTATAGACTCAATGTGTGTGATGACCAACTTTGATAGACTGGACTCTTCTCAGCAATTCAGGGTTATAAGACAACTCCAAAAGACTCATGATGGAGAGAGATGTCTACATTCAGAAAAAGAACTAGAAAGAACATAGTTTGAATGCAGATTGAAGGAAACTACCTGCTCTTTATTTTTTTTGTTTGGTTTTGTTTCTCCTTTCCCATTGTTCATTCCATCCATTACAATCCTTTATAACCTGACTAATGTCTAATGTGAAAGTATTTGCAGACCCTATACTTGATTTCATGCTGTCATGGTGAGGGGAGAAAAGGGAGGGGGAAAAAATTTGAAACTCAAGAGACTGTTTACTTTTAGTTTATAAGATTCAGTTCCACAAACAAATTAATAAAGACAAAATAAAATTTTTTTAAAGAAAAAAAAGAAAATTTTTTTTTTAAAAGGAATCTCTCCGATCCCAAATGCCTGGAAAAGAAATCTTGGCGCAATACGGGAAAAGAGCACTTGTCAAGAGCCCTAGGTATGTACCTTTCCTCTACCAATAACTATCCTAGACCTTGAGCAAGTTATTTAAAACTATGGGCTAGGTGATGCAGTGAATAGAGCACAGGCCCTGAAGTCAGGAGAACCTGAGTTTAAATTTGACCTCAGACACTTAACACTTACTAGCCGAATGACCTTGGGAAAGTCACTTAACCCCAATTGCCCTGTCCTTCCCCCTCCAAAACAAAAACCTTTATGGGCTTTGGTTTCCTTCTGTAAAATGAGGAACTTCATATGACCCTAAGATTTGGAACTAGAAGGAACTTCAGAGATTAAATACTTGCTTTTAGACTGACTACCCATCTACATACAGCCCTCTAAGAAAACTGTAAGGAAAATTGCTCAAAGTCACAAAGGTATATATGGTAACTAGTCACTGAGGGCTTGAATACAAGTCTTCTCATTCCAAATTCACTGCTCATCCTAGTACAGAAGTCCATGCTGCCTAGCCTTGCCTAGATAATCTCTTTTCAAAAGAAAAAAAAATCTATAAATCTACCAGTTCAGCATTCAGAATCACAAGAATTGATGGTATAATCTATCTAGGAAAACATGTAGTCCAACTCATTCATTTATAGAGGAGTGCAGGAAATGCTAACAGTTTGGTTTCCACAAATTCTATAGGAACAATGGATGTTGCAAAGATAGATTACACAAGACCTGCAGGAATGTGTAAATCAAGGATGACAGAAGGGCAGAGTGACCCTATTCCATTAATATAGCTAGAAGAAATCTGTAAGTTCCTCTTGAAGGGATTCTGGATGGAACTGGCCCAGACTGTCAGGGTCAAGGGATGGTTACCAACTTTTTATTAACACATATAAGATTAACTAGCGTCCTGTATACTGATTGACATACCCTGCATAGAATTAGAGCCTTATTATCTGAACATGCAACCCATGTTGGCCAGGAGGGAACAGGTCAAGGACATGCAAATGAGCAGTCCAGAAAGAGGAATATCTTGTTTGTATGATGTGGGAGTTTGATGTGGGCAGTTTGGGAGGTTGCACCTAGCCAATGGAGAACAAGGCAGGAAATTTGAATGGAGGCAGCATAAAAAACCTCACATTTGTCTGGTTCTCTGTAGTCTTTTGAAAGAGGCTACCCATTTATTCAGGAAGAATAAATGTAAAATAAAGATAATGAAAACCTTCCTGTTTATTCTTAGACTCAGTATATTTCTCACAGGAGGAAACTGAGGCAAAGAGAAATTAAACTCTTTCCCACCAACACACAGGTATAATTGTGCCAGGACATCTGGGTGGCACAGTGAGCATAACACCGGGCCTGGAGACAGGAACTTATCTTCTTGAGTCCACATCTGGCCTCAGACACTGAGCAACTGTGTGACCCTGGGCAAGTCACCTACCCCTGTGTGCCTCAGTTTCCTCATTTGTAAAATGAGATGGAAAAGAAAATGGCAATTTTTGCCAACAAAACCCTAAACGGGATCATGAAGAGTTGAACACAACTGGAAAAACAACATGCTTTCCATTCTACCATACTTCCTGCCTCTCCAGTGCTTTTTCACTATACTTCCCTCTTGAAATCCCACCCTACAATGCCCATCAATTTGGGGAATGGCTAAAGAAGTCGTGGTATATGAATGTAATGGAATACTATTGTGCTATAAGAAATGGGGAGGACATGGACTTCATAATTACTTGGAGAGCCTTATACAAAAACTGATGCTAAGTGAGAAGAGCAGAACCAGGAAAAATCTGTACAGTCACAGACACATTGCATGTGTGACAACCAACAGTGATAAACTGGACTCTTCTCAGCAATGCACAGCTATAAGACAACCCTACAAGTCTCAGGATGGAAGGAGATACCAATATTCAGAGAAAGATCTAGAAAGAACAGAGTCTAAACAGAGACTGAAGCAATCTACATGCTACCACTCTTTTCCATGTTTGGTTTTGTTTCCTTTTTCCCCACTGTCCACTCCATTGGATACAACCCTTCTATACAATCAGACTAATGTCCAGTGTGAAAATATTTGCAGATTCTGTACTTGACTGCATGCCACCATGGGGGGGGGGGGAGGGGGAGAGAAGGGAAGGGAGAAAACTTGAAACTCAAGGGACTCAAACCGAATCTTGTAAACTAAAAGTAAATAAATCAATTAAAAAAATTTTTTTAAATATTAAGCCAACCCCCCCCCCCAAAAAACAAAAACAAATCCCACCCTACTTGACAAAAGGCCAGCTCCAGTCCTTCTTCTCAAAATTCCAAGGTTTTGTTTGATTAGTCTGGCCCACTCATCTCTCCCCTCCACTAAGGTTCAATCTAAATCTGGCTTCCAGTCTCCTTCAACTAAAACTGTCCCCTCAAATGGTTACACAAATAGTGGGATATGAATGTAATGGAATACTATTGTACTATAAGAAATGATGAGAAGGCAGATTTCAGTAAAACCTGCAAAGATTTACATGAACTGATGCTAAGTGAAGTGAGCTGAACCAGAACACTGAACACAGCAACACTGTGATATGATTAACTATGACAGACTGAGCTCTTCTCAGCAATACAAGGAGCCAAGACAATTCAAAAAGACTCAGTGATGGAAAATGCTAACCAAATGCAGAAAAAGAATTATGATGTCTGAATATAGATCCAAGCATGCTCTTTTCAGTTTTTTTCTTTCTCCTAGTTTTCCCTCTTGTTCTGACTCTTCTTTTACAACATGACTATTGTGAAAATATGTTTAACATGACTATACATGTATAACCTGTACCAAATTGCTTGTTGTTGTGGGGAGAGGGGAAGGGAAGAGAAGAAAAATTTGGAGCTCAAAATTTTACAAAAATGAATGTTAATACATGTAATTAGGGGAAAATAAAATACTATTTATTAAAAACTGCCCCTCCAAAGTTCTCAGTGACCTCTGAATTGTCATATATTATGACCCTTTCTCAGTTTTAGTCCTTCTTGACCTCTGCAATCTCTAGCACTTGTAGACCACTTCCTTAGATATTCTTTTCTTTCTAGGTTTTCATGAAATTGCCCTCTCCACAGGTTCCTCTCCTACCTTTTAGAACTCTCTTCAGTCTTCTTCGCTGGTCCTTCAACTGCATCTCATGCTCACTACCTGTGGGCATTCCCTGAAGGCCTTCTTTCCCTTAAGCCTTCTTTTTTTGTTTTACACTGTCTTACTTGGTGATCTCTTCAGCATTCATAGGTTCAAATATCATTGTCTCATTTGAAACTTATGGCAACCCTGGGAGGTAGGTGCTATTATTATCCCTATTTTTAGATGAGGAAACTGAAGCAAAAAGGTCAAGGGCTTTGGCCACTCACATAGCTAGTAAATATCTGGGGGGTAGGATTTGAACTCAGATCTTCCTGACCCCAAGTCTACCACTCTCTAAACCATACCCCCTGATGATAAGCCCTATCGGTGTGTTATGTTTGCCTTTAGTATATACTTAATTATATGCATAGGCAGGGATTATTTTTGCCTTTCTTTGTATGCTCAGTGCTTAGCCCACTGCATGGTGGAAAAATGATTATTGACTGTCCTACTTTGGAGCTTCAGTACTTAATCTTTCTATAATGCCTGTGTGATTCTCTTACCATTTCTAACTTATTTGTTTACCCTAACTGAACTGAAAGCAGAAGACAGAAATTGTGACTACCACTTCTTAATAAGATCATTAGCACAGGAAGAGTAACACTCATTTGATCCCCACAATAATCCTGTGAGGTAGGTGGATGATAATCCACATCTTATAGAAGAGGTGTGACTTGCAAGGGTCATAAAGCTAATAGGTATTCCTGTGAGTCAGGATTCAAACTCAAGTCTTACCCAATCTACCCAATATATATACCATAAATCCAAGCTGTGCTTGGGGAAAACACTATGAAATGAGCTCCCAGAACCCCACCTACACATTTAACCACCAGCTAAGAGAAAGCTTAGTCTCAGGCTTTTATGCAAATATTGAATCCAGCCTGTTCCAAAGCAATGAAGACCAAAAGTGAGCAGAATATCTTTCTGGGCTTTCCCAAGGGATCTAGATAAACCATCATACTCCACCTATGTTTAACAAGCCAAGTAGATGTCTGAAGTCCAAGCAAGTTTCCCACTGTGCTTTCTACCCACTGGAACAGTAAAACTATTGATAGTGAAGGAGGATCTGGAAGTGTCAGGAAGTCAGCTTGATCCATTCCCCTTTTCCTTTACCTCTGAACTCAATCCCTGGTCTTTTCCTCCACTGGCAGTACTTCCTAATCTAAACCTTTCTACTTCTCCCATTAAAATATGCCTCTTAGAAGGGATGGTCATCAATCCAGAACGGCTGAACAAGTCCTTACATGAATGTAAGGGAATACTATGAAAGGATGAACTCCTCTTAGTTGTCTCAGGACAGATGGCTTCAAGGTTACTGCACGGTGCTTGGGGCACTGGTGGTCCAGGCCTTAAGGACCTGTGGCCCTGCTCCAGTGGCCACTAGGTCCATGGAGACCATGAGACCAGAGGAGATATCCCTTCTGATGAGGAAGAGGCTACTGGCTTGGACAGAGAGAGATTATGACGCTAGCAAGGAACTATTTGGATACATACAATATGCTAGCCCCAAGGGCAGCTCCAAGGACTAAGGAGGAGCCCAACCTGGTCCATTCCATCACTGACAAGAGAACAGTGGACTATATCTGTGAAGAGGACAACAGTGCAGTCATCTGGTTCTGGCTTCACAAAAGCAAGACACAGCATTTTCCTAACCGTGGAACCTATTACCAGCTGGTACCCACCCCACCAGTTTAGCCCCTGAGCTGGTTTACTTGAAGTTATGTTTTCTTCCCTCCAATAAAAGACTAGCCATTTCCCTGGCTCTCCCATAAAAAAAACAAAAGGATGAACTGACAAACTTCAGAAAAATCTAGAAAGATTTATATGAATTGATACTGAGTGAAGTGAGCAGAAGCAGAACATTGTACACAGTAATAGCCACGGCGTGCAATGACTGATTTTGATAAGACTTAGCCCTTCTCAGCAATGTAAGGACCTAAAACAATTCCAAAGGACTCATGATGTAAAATGCCAACCACATTCAGAAAATGAACTATAGAATCAGAATACAGAGCAAAGCAGACTTTTGTTTCTCCCATTTGTTCTAAGTCTTCTATACAACGTGACTAATGTGAAAATGTTTAATAGGAATGTGTATGTAGAGCCTATGTCAGATTGCATGCCATTTGGGGGAGATAAGAGGGAAGGGGAGAAAAGTTAAAACTTAAGCAAGTGAAAGTTGAAAACTAAAAATAAAGAAACTTTAAAAATGTGCCTCTCTATGCCTAACAAAAATAATCTTTCCCATGTGGGATCTTCTGATCTACCTATGTGGCACTTTAAAATTGACTAAGCAGCTCCCAAAGGTAGGCAGCAGGACAGTTATTATATTCATTTTAAAGACAAGGAAACTGAGGCTCCCAGACTAGCTGAGGCTTCCTATGTGGCAGTACTCAAACACTATCACTGCAGCCACCCTGGAAAGGCATGTTCTGCTCACCACGACCTCATCATCATCTTGGGTTTCATGCCAAACTCCTACTAACTAACCACTTCAGTCTTACTAGGGACTATGGTGTTGTGTGAAAGCAATATAAACACTTGTTGAGTGGCCCAGATTTTAAAGATGGGTAATCCTCCTACTCAAAGGTAGCAACCCTTCCCAGACCAAAAAAAAAAAAAATGTGGCAAAATAGGTTAACTGAGAGAATTCACTAGTTTCTCTCTAGTAAACTTTCTCAGATTCTCCTAGCTTGGAAAAGGTAGGCCAGCCGGCCTTGGACTGCCTCCCACTTGCAATTCTTTGCACATGGACTCTTTTTTTCTCCTCTAGCTTGCTGCTGAAAATTATGCAGGCTCCAGATTTCCAAGGAGGCAAACATCTGGTGCCCCCTTCCTAAATCAATATACTCCTCAAAGAGGCCTGATTAATACAAATTGCTGGCTTCAAAGCAAAGCTAAGATTTCCCCCAGCCCTAACCCTCCCCAACTTTTGCCAAACAATAAACTGATCTGGACATTGGAGCCTGGATTGCTGGAGAGATGTCACCAGGAGGCAGGAGCTCTTTCCTCACCCTAGTGACCATATATAGGCACTTTTATGCAGTTCCTCTGCCTGCCCATCCACCCACCCTCCTTCCCCCCTGGCATTTGCTTCCCAAGCACACTGGCAGTATTTGGGCAGGTTGCCACTAACCAATAGTAGCACTCTGTCCATTTTAATGCATTCTGCTCCCCTTTTCCAGGGCCTGGCTACAGATTTTAAAGTATTTCCTTGGGGGGGGGGGGGGGAAGTGAAGGGGGGGAAGAGGTGGAGGAGAGAAAAGAAGGAATGATTCATTTAAAGAGACACAACACAGATCTGGGTTCTTCATCCAGATCCCACCTATTTGAAAAATGACACAAAAATGCCAGCCTAGTACTCTCCTGGGACTTTGAAACAAGTTCTTAAAAGAAACATGTGTCCATTCACTGAATCTAAAAACTGGCTCATTGTTCTAGGCCATTTGGTGGGAATAATAGTGATCTCAGACCCAGAAAACCCCACTTTTTGTGGTACTGATGTATGCAATGAGGGAAGAGATAAGGGAAAATTAACTTGACAGAGAGAGGAATTACATTGGCTAAGGTTTCCATTTGAGCGTTAACTCCAACTGAATACGTTAACTCCAACTGAATACGTTTATACACACAAGAGATATACAGATTTCACCTATTTGTGAACACATCTTCAGTTTTAAACACTCTTTCAGCTCAGTCCACTAATCAACTCAGAATCCATCCTTTTTTCAGAAGCAGTTTCCTCAGGCTTGTTTTCATCTATGGAAATCCAGGAGGCCGTCCCCATTTCAGGATTCCTCCAACAAAAGCCAATGCAATTCAAACCACTGGTTGCTTTGCCCCCACCCCCCTTCTCCCCACAGGGGACCAAATTACTTTTCTCTTAAAGTTCATGTCCCTGAACAACAAGAGTTGTCTACTTTCAAACAGCATCTGTGGAGAAATACAGCCTAGGTAATGACGTCTACATAGTACCTCCACCCTTCACAGGCTTGTTTAAATAACATTTGTTGGGATTGGGTTTTTTTTCTTTCTTTTCTTTTCTTCTTTTTTTTTTTTAACTGAACTTTAAAAAAAGAGAAGGGAAAAAAAGGAACTTGCTAATGAATCTCAGTTCCTAACAAATGAGCAATTGCAGTTGACACGATGAATTATGCCCGAAGCAAGCTGGGAAACATATTTTGCAAATGATCTCATCTAGAGGCAAGCCTGGTACAACACTTGATTTGCTAAAAAAGACACAAAGGTTGTCACAATTCCTGTCACTTTGTGAATAAGGTCAAGTAAAGATGCCTGCAAACCTGGCTCTTCAGTGCATGGTTAACCTATATTTTTCCCCTAGCCATCCTGAGAGCCAGATCCCAAGGAGTTTTGATCCTTCAGTCAAACCTGGTTAACGGCTCTCTGCTAACCCCCAAAGGAAGGGGTAACTGAACACAGCAGCCAAAGGCAGATAAGGAAGGGCCTTGAATGGATTACTGATGCCCACTTATTTTTATAAAGTACTGGGGGAGGAGGGTTGATTCTTTGGTACAAACCAATCAACTTTGAGGGACAACAGACCGGAATACAGAAAACTCACCTTAAACCTAAAGGAAAGAAACAAACATTTATAGGAAGTGGCACACAGTAGGCAAATTAAGTGGTATGATGCCTGCCACATAGTAAGCTGCATGTGCCAGGGACTGGTGCTAAGTGTTTACAAATATCTCCTTTGACACTCGCAAAAAACCTGGGAAGTAATGCTATTATTATCATCTCTATTTTACAGTTGTGGAAACTGAGGCAGACAAAGGTTAAATGATTTGACCAGAGTCATCACGGCAACTACATGGATAATGCAGGACTTGAATTCAGGTCTTCTAAAGACTCCAGGCCCAGCTATTGCCTCTAATAATCTATCACAGATAATGCCACTGCTAAGAAACTGTGCCTAGGTAGGTGAATGCTAAGAAAATAGCATTACCAAGATAAAAAGCCTTAAATACGACCTACATACGGAGCAACTATTGGCTTGAGTTATAGTCTGTGATCTCTGTCCTTATCTTGCAAACGTGTGCTGATGGTCACAAGGAAGCCCCATAGAGTTCAGATGGTTCTGTGTAGCCCTTGCTTGAGGTAGAGCTGCAACTCCGAGGATTATTTCCCCCTCATAGTTCATCAGTTGTGTCATCTTCCTATATAAGAAGGGCATCTGGGGCAGCTAGGTGGCGCAGTGAATAGAGCACCAGCCCTGGAGTCAGGAGGACCCGAGTTCAAATCCAGCCTCAGACACATGACACACTTAGTAGCTGTACTGACCTTGGGCAAGTCACTTAACCACAATTGCCCTCCCCCCCCCCAAAAAAGGGCATCACATTCAGCATACGCCATTACATCAAGAAAGAGCTGAGAAATCACAATGAACTATTCCCAAAGCGCCTAATTTGAACATGACTCACATATGAATATACATGTCAGATAACCCATAGTCCAATAGATACTGCCTCAAGAACCTCAGTGAAGAAGCCCAAGTAGACCATGTTCAGTATAGTTCCTAGAAGCTGAGGGAAGGTGTGCCAGAGATTGGCATTAGCTGAGTTCATGACAATCCAGTTACTTTTTAGTGCTTAATCGCACCAAGACCTCCATTCATGACTCTTCCATTTCACCTTAAACTGGGTAGTAATCAGGACTATTCCCATACACAACTGTGGATCATCTACGGATATAGAAGACAAGGAATGAGGGCGGCTAGGTGGCACAGTGAATAGAGCACCAGCCCCAAAGTCAGGAGGACCCGAGTTCAAATATGACCTCAGACACTTAACACTTACTAGCCGAATGACCTTGGGAAAGTCACTTAACCCCAATTGCCCCCCCCCCCAAAAGAAATCTTTTATGGAGTAACTATAATGTACGATTAACCTATGTCAGGTACTAGGCACATGTCCCTGGGAAGGTAAAAGGGACTTAAATTTACAGTAAGGTGCAAATAACTGATCATAAAACCTCAGCACTGCCTAGGTAGGCAGAGGCAGCACTAGAATCCCAGGTGTCCTGATTCCAAAGTTTAAGGGACTTTGCTAACTTCCTTCATAGAGAATGGAGAAAAAACAGCAAATTTGCCTTTTGGGTTTATTCTACCCTCCTTTTATTCTCTCCCTACCCATTCAACATCCTAGTGAAGAAATAAAATGGCTGAAGGGTGTGGTGGTGGGAAAAATACCCACAACTGTATCCAAAAAAACAACACCTGGATCAAAGATATTGGGGAAAGAGCCCAAAACATACCCATTCTTCATAATCTTAGCATCATCTATACAGAACTTTAAGGTTTGCAAAGAAAGTGCTTTACAAATGATCCCATTTTATCCTTACAAACCCCTGAGAGGTAGATGTTATTATTCTCATTTTACAGGTGAGGAAAGTGAGGAGAACAGAGGTTAAGTGATAGGCTCGGTGGTCACATAGCTATTGAGTGTCTGAAGCTGAATTTGAACTCAGGATGACTGCAGGTTCAGCCCTTTATTCACTACGCCACCTAGCTGCCAATGGGCAAAGGTACAGTTGATTAACCAACCTAAATAGGTAACTGCCACTCATATCTGGGAGAAAAAGTGAAACAACATATAACTGTATAAAAACATTAATAAATGGGGGTGGGGCAGAGATTTGCTACATAGCTTTAGGACAGGAATTGGAAGCAATATGAATTCTTTTTCAGGAACAAGAGTTAGATTGTGGTCTCCAGTCTCAGAAAGTTACTGCATTACTGCAAACATCTTTAGAGATAAAAGAACTTAGTACTTTACCTTTTATTTTCCCATTTTGATGCATGAGGGGGCATGAGCTGTCATGGCAGATACACAATACCTTCAACTCCTCACCCTCAGTTATCATTCACACTACATTAGCATCCTGACTGAGAGGACAAGTTGTCCAATTCCACTCCAGTTTCTACTGGGGCCTTGGAAAGCCCTTTGCCTTTCCTTCCAAAGGTCTCCCCTTCCCCAAAATAGCGTGCACAGTGGAAACACAGGCATCAAATGAAAAAAAACCCCACAATTTTTGTGAAGTAGGGTGACTTTTCCCAAGTTACTGTTTCCTTTCTTATTGTGCAGTGATGTCTTGGGTTCTCTCTACCAACCCTGGCCAATTTCTATCCCAAATAGGATGGGAGAAGGTGGTGCTGACCATGGTAGAAAAGAAGAAGAAACATGACTTAGGAATGTTATCTGAGCACCTACTGTGGTTGAGGTAGATGGAGAGACAGAACAATAGATGGGAAAAGCTTCAAAGTATCATGGAAAGTTCCCAGATTCATCATAGGTCCTTAAAGTTTGGGAAATACAGCCCTAGACCTCTTAACATTGTATAACTGAATAAGTCTCCAGGACCCTCCCATACCTACTTGTTTGGGTGAATGTAAAGGGAGAATGTGATCTGTTTTTCCAGAACATAATACAATCCAGTAGAAAACCTTAAAGTTCAACTTTTGTAGGCCAGATCATGTTACCCAAAGGAGGTTTTTTTTATCCTCCACTTGTTCCAATCCATGTGGGTTGCTCTCCCTTCTCTAAACTACTATAGCATCAAGAGCCTACAAACTATAAATCACTATTAATGCTGCAATATAGTCTTATCTAATAGTTCCAGGAAAGGGTATTGATGTTTTCATGTCTGATGTCCTCAAAGGGTGGTGTATCTTTCCCTGTTTTCTGAGGAGTGTCTATTGCAGGGTGGGGTACACATTCAATACTTGACAAATTTAACATCTCTCAATTTCTTGAAGAACTTAATATTAACTATTTGGAACTGCTAGAAATAAGGGAAAGAGATTAAGTTGACCTCCTGAGCTGAGGGCTTCTTCTCAATCAGAAACTGGGACAATACAAGAACATAGTTTTCTCAAGCTTGACCCCCAGAGAACAGGTGTACCATTCTCCAATAGAAATCCGAAGGACTAAAGACACTAGGTTTGCCTGGAGTAGAAAGCCCCTTCTCAGATAATTGCTTCCTTCCTGGGGTGGCCATGGTGATGGCCTATATATCATATTCAACCATCTTCAATTTCAACCAGGGGAGGAAGCAGAGGGGAAGGGAAAGGACATTATGGGTGTGGAATAACAGCTATATGGTTGTGTTCATTGATTTTGGTGAAGTGAGCTAGGCCCAACAGACCAGTCCCTGGTCATTTGTTTCACAACAGAAGACAATGAGACTCATAGGTCATTCAAGAGTTAACAAAAAAGGAGATTTCCTTAGCCATAGCAAGAGAATGATATTTATCAAGGGTCCACATTGGCAACACCTCTAGGTGATTCACTTGAAGCTCCCTTGACTTAGTAATCCATAATGATCTCCTTAGCTGAGGATCACAGGGTCTCTAGATCCCTGTGGATGCTTGGTACTCAAGCAATGAAGAGATGTCAAGAGTCTAAGCCTTTATTCCCCTAAACTAACCAAGTCTGGAGGAAGGTTTCAATACCTTTTAAGGAAATAAAAAATTAGCCTAACTTGAATGGGGGAGGGGACTAGGGTATTGTTTCTACCACAACTACTTCGTGCTCTTTCTTTTTAACCTTTGTTAGAAGAGAACTGGCTGAGGATGTGAAGCACAGATATATTCAGAAATGAAGGTTAACGTAAAAACAAAAGTGATCGATAAAATCAGGTTTTCAAATACAAATTTTTCCAAAGCTCTTTAGGGATTTTACTTGTGTAGGGGTAGGTAGTGGGAGGAGTTTTGTAATTTTTGGCAGAAGGAGTAATAGGGGGTGATAGCACTGGTTATCTAGGTTCAATGAATCTAGTGGCTTCCGATCCACAGTGGAACATTTTCCTCAGGTTCCTTCAGCAAGGAAAATCATTCAGACAGATAAACAAAAGGTACTGTGCCCTCTACATAGTACCTAGTAGCTAGATTCAAGGGAGAGAAGGAGGAAAGGAAAAAAGAAGAGAGGAAGAATGATGAGGTATAGGCTCTGGGACCCCCCTTGAGCTCCTTGAATCTTTGAGGTACAGGCTGCTCTGGGAAAGTAAACCTTCCCAGGGAAGACATTTGCCTGAGGTCATGGGCCTTAAGTTGTGGCTCTGCCCAAGTCTTTAGTCGGGCCCACCATTGTCTATGGTCTCCAGGTAGCTTCCAGCAACTTCCCACCCTTAATCACT
>CM053595.1:115136599-115155309 GCA_028646575.1 Pseudocheirus occidentalis | reverse complement strand
TGAGGTCATGGGCCTTAAGTTGTGGCTCTGCCCAAGTCTTTAGTCGGGCCCACCATTGTCTATGGTCTCCAGGTAGCTTCCAGCAACTTCCCACCCTTAATCACTCACTACAGGAGTCTGACCTCATCTGACTCCTCCTGAAGACCCTCCCCAATCTCCTCCTCTGGACCACCCCCTAGATTCCTCCCAAAACCTTTCTGTATATAGAATCCCATCTTCCCTCCATGTGGTGTGAGAGCACCATGGGATAGCTTGGCACAGACTTGCTTTGTGTGAGAGTGCCATAGACTAGCTTAGCAGAGACAGCACCCCATATGGCAAACTTGAACTTTCAATAAACTTTACTTTTTTCCTTTGGCTGAGAAAACTTGCGTGGAATTCTCTCAGCATAACCTGGCATGTTGGTATTTTGGGGTCTCAGGCAGCCCTAACCCTCTTTGGGCACCCTCTTCAGGAAGACACATACAGAGACAATCAGCTCAGGGATAGAAATCCAGCCTCAGAGTAACTCTATGCCATCAAGTAATTGAGGAGTCTATAGAGTGTTCAAAAGCCTGCAAGTTCTGATCCCTGAGTACCAAAAAGAAGAAACTATATATTGACACTGTTCTCAAAAAGTTGAGTAACCAAATCATTAACTAGGAAACAATACAAGATATCACCCCATAATTCAATTTGATAAGTATTTACTAAGCCCCTCTTAGGTGCAAGGCACTGGGGACACAAAGCATATAGAACCTACACCCTAGTCTGAAGCAATTTACAATCTAAAAGAGGAAAGAGAAGGGTAAGGACAATTAACTAAATTAAGATACAAAGGAACAAAGACCAAGTACATAGTAGCAGCATAGGCAAACTGTTCGATTTGACCAGGGCCTAGATGATTGTCAGCTGAGGAAAACAGGGCACATCAATGGTAAAAGGATATCAGATAAGGATTCAAGGAGGATGCAGAACCAAAGGTGGACCCTGGAGGAAAGTAAATGCTTCAGCAAAAGATGTTCAGGGAGAAGGTGAGGGAAATGGAGCACAGGCAGATTATCATTACAGGAATGGTAGACATCTTCCACAATAAAAAGGAGATGGTAAGTAGCTCAGACCAATATAAAGTCAAATCAATAAGAGCTGAGTAAATGATTGCTATGTGCCTTGAAAGCAGGGGCTTACATTCTAATAGAGCAGCGGTTCTCAACCTGTGGGTCCAGACACCTTTGGGGGTCGAATGACCCTTTCACAGGGATGGCCTGAGATCATCTGAATACACATTATTTCCGATGGTCTTAGGAACTGAGACACCGCTCCTCTACCTCTATCCATCTCCATCATCTCCATCTCCAGGAGGTCGACCCATATGCAGATCCACCCATACCTGAGTATTAAAGGTTGGGGGCATTAGGAAATTTGAGAACCACTGTAATAGAGGCAGACAACATATGAAAGAAAGCTGAAAAGTAAAGTAGGTGAGAGAGGAAGTAGCCATGGTACAGAAAATCTGGAAAGAGATGAAGACATGGCTGGCATTGGCACTTTTATTAAAATGGAAGTTCTGAGAAACCAATCCATTAGAGGAAAGGGACAGAAAAGCAGAATATACTTCCATTGTAGGAAGGCCAAGGTGGAGTAACTATGAAAGGGAAGCGTATGAGATAAAACTAGTTAAGTTGGAGCCAGATTATAGAGGACTTCCTGAAGTTTTTTATTAAAATGAAATTATCATGGCATACAGTGTTGGGTAGGAATATAAAAGTTACAGGAAGGAGAAAGACCAGTTAGAAAACTTTTATAACAGTCTCCAGGGAAAGAGATGATTGTCTGAGCCATGGGAGCAGACAGGATGGCTAAGAGAAGTAGAAACAATAGGGCTCCTTAACTGATTTAGATGTATGTGGTGAGAAAAAAAGAAAAGAATACAACAGTATGAGCCTGGTACCACAGTTATGCCATCAATAGAAATACTGATGCTAGAAACAGGAGCAGGGGGATAGAAGAGAAAAATCAGTCAACATGAGAATCTCAAGTACAATGAATGGGTACAGCCACAGGGATTTTTCCAAAGGCAAATGGAAATAGAGAACTGGAACTCTAGGGAGAGGTTGTAGGTATAAAAAGATGTGGGAGTCATCTGCACAAGTGAACAAGTCATAGGAGTAGATAAAAGACCAAAAAAAATGTGAAGAGAATACCGAACAGAACCCTGAAGAAAATTCATGTTTAAGAGGAAAAGATGAAGAGCTGGCAGACTCAAGAAGGAACAAAAAGCTAAGCAGAAAGAAAATCAAAAGACAGTATAAGTAGTACAGCAATACAGGAGAGAGGATCTTGGTCCATAGTGTCAAATGCAAGAAGGATAAGGAATAAATTAAGATCAAACCTAATAATTTGACAAAAGGGTTATCATGAGTGATCTGTTCACTTAGCAAAGCACATTTATTGCACATAGTAATGTCACTAAATGTTTCTCCAAAGAATCACTGAGAATGAGATTGGGTGGTAGGTCACAGAAAGGATAAAAATACTGTGGGATAAAGAAAGGGAAGGCATGCCAATGGGTCTGGTACCTTTCCTCATCTCTTAATTTCAATTCTTCAATTATCATATGCCCATTTTTGTATACCCCACCATTGAAAATACTGAGTGAAGAACACTGATGAAATGACAGTTCCTGTCCTCAAGGAATAAGGATAAAACACAATATAACATATAAAAAAGTGTAAGTTGATCTATTATAAGAGCTAAGAGAGCACAGGAAGATTTTGAGCTGGAAGGAGACCTTAGAGCTATTTTAGTTCAATCTCCTCCTTTACAGAGAGTGAAAAGGGGAAGTGTCCTGCTCAAGTTTATAGAATTGGTTAGTGACAAAGCCAGGACTAGAAACCAAGCTGCTTGACTTACATGATTTTTCCTATCAATAAATTGGGGCAAAGCAACTCTCCAAACAAGACAATTTTACATGAACCAGTGGACTACATTATTTACCAAAGTCATCAGAGACACCCAGGGAGAACAGAAATTTGAAATCTGGCTTAATGATTTGATGAACACGTGCTTTTTTGTTCTAGTTTCAACTCAGGGTGGGCTCCCAAAAGACTGTGAAGGGAACACACTGCTCATGTATGAATCTAGGATACAGAGCACAAAGACAGGAGGTGCCACTTGCACTGAAGGAATGTATCACAGCATCATCCCATGCTTTAATATCTTTCAGCAGCCCAAAATCTTCTGAGGAGGCAGATTACAGATACTCACTTTAAAAAATAACCTAGAATGTGCAAAGCAAAGTTTGTTGTGCTGGGGTTTTTTGGGGGTGTGTGTGAGAATGGGGTGGGGCTTATGTCATATGTCAACTGCTGATGGTCATGTAAGTCCAAGAACACCAGAATTATTTATTAGTGCACTGTGGACTACAACACTTCTTCCTTCTCCCACACTCCAAGTTTATCACTCAGGAACAATGCCCACAATACTGAAAAAAGTTATCTATGTCAGAAATGAAAATGGTTTTTAATCACTGGATATTATAATAACTACCAGCTTTTATGGTTTGCAAAACAGATACATGTTATCCCATTCGATCATGTGACCCATTAAAGGAGATGCAGCACCATCTGTTCAGCCACTGCACCTTCAGGACCACAGGGTCTTCCAATCTTATAACTAAAACCTACTATATGCACTATCTTCTATTAGAATATGAGCTTCTTGAGAGCAGGGACAGTCCTCCTTTTCTATTTGTATCTCTAGTGCTTATAAGCACAGTGCTTTGTACACAGGAAGAAATTAATAACTGCTTTTTAAAATCTATATATATATTCATTCTTTCTAGTTTAAACAAAATGCACCTCAAGGAATATAAATAATTTGGGGCTTTTTTTTTAAACCATTACATTGAACTTGCATTCTAAGGACACAATAAACATTTATTAAACACCAATTGTGCTTTGCCTACAAGGAGTTTAGGCATAAACACAGATTAAATATAATACAAAATAAGGCATTGCAAATGCATCAAAAACGCATTTTTAAAAGTGCCTTAAGGTATGAAAAAAGAAAGACTATTACCAATTGCTTAGCAGTGGGAAGCCTTGTGGGATGAGGTTTCTGAGCTAAGACTTTGAAGGATAGGGTGGGAGAGACAGGGAAAAAAGATATTCAAGGACTGGAAAGAATAATCAATGATTTAGAAGCAAGGGGATGGGACATATACAGAGAGATACAGTCCATTTCAGCTATAACAAGTTTTATAAAAAAGTATGTTGTTGTCCAGTCATTTCAATTGTTTCCCCATTCTTTGTGACCCCAATTGAGGTTTTCTTGGCAAAGATACTTGGAGTAGTTTGCCATTTCCTTCTCCAGCTCATTTTTCAGATGAGAAAACTGAGGCAAACAGGATTAAATGATTTGCCCAGAGTCACACACAGCTGGTGTCTGAGGCCAGATTTGAACTGGCTTCTTCCTGACTCCAAACCTGTGCCAACCAATTTCCTAGTATAGGAAACAGTTATAGGATTTAGAAAGGAGGGGATCTTAGAGATTCTCTAGTCCAGAGGTGCCAACTAATGATCCACAAAACTGAGTGTGGTCCAAGCCAAATTAAAATGTAATTGAGAAATGTTTAACAAAATAAATAAAAACAATACGTAGATAATGCACATTTCTATTTAAATGTAACACCATTAGTGTCACCCAGAGTTTTCAGCTTTTCATTTTGGAGATTAGGAAACTGAGGGCATAAAGTAGCAGTGGCTTACCCAAGGTCACCCTGGTTATAAAGAGTAGATGAAATCTGAACCAACCTTCCAAATCCAAATTCATCAAGTACAAACATTTATTAAGCACCTATTGTTTGCCAGACACACTGTTAAAGCACACTGGAGAGACAAAAAAAAAGGAAAAAAAATCTGTCCTGGCTCTCAATGAGCTCAGTCTAAATGGGGAAACAACATACCAACAACTAAGTGCGAATAAGATGCACAATGTAAATTGAAGAGAATCCGAGAGGAGGCACCATTATGAGGTGACTGGAAAAGGTTTCTTGTAAAATGTAATACCGGGGTGGCTAGGTGGGGCAGTGAATAGAGCACCTGGAGTGAGGAGGACCCGAGTTCAAATCAGACGTCAGGCACTTAACACTTAATTAGCCATGTGACCTTGGGCAAGTCACTTAACCCTCAATTGCCCTGCCCTTCCCCCCTCCAAAAAAAAAAGGTGTCACTCATAGGACTTGGCATCAGATTAGATATTGGAGTGGGGGGAAATGAGAAATCCAAAAAGACACTTTGGTCATACATTGAGCATACAACATAGCTTATGCAGCAGGAGAATAATACCAGGTTTCATAATGCTTTGAATGAAAATGGAATGTAGTACAGATCTCAGAGTAATGAGCATTAGTCCAGAGGCATTTAAGTAAGCACAAGAGTCAGGAAGACTGAAGTTCAAATACTGTCTAAAATACCTGGGCAAGTCTGCCTAATTAACCAGTCTGCCCCATTAATCAGTCTGCCCCATTTCCTTATCTGCAATGGGAATAATAGTAGCATCTACCTCCTAAGGTAGGTGGATAAGATAAGGTGGGTGAAGATAAAATGAGGTAATATTTGTAAAGTACTTTGTACTTTATAAATATGGCACCATATAAATACTAAGTATTAGGAGTAGGGGTAAATCCAGACCTGGCTTTGAATCTGTTGAGATAATAATTCTCTGTGTGACTCAAGTGAGTTCACTAAATCTCGAGTCTCAGTTTCTTCATCTGTAAAAAGAGACAGCAATACCTATAAGATAATACTATAATAATAAAGTAATACCTATAAGATAATAATATAATAACATAAAGATAATTATATTACTTATAAAATAGTAATATACAATAAGGCCTGGTATGTAAAACACTTTTTAAGACTTGAGGTGATATAAATTTCAGCTATTACTAAAGTGCCAGGTAAAAAGTTTGGAATTTTACAACATTAAGCCATCAGAAGCTATTGAAAATTCATGGCCACTGCACCCCACCCCACCCCACCTCCATGGCTATGGAAGGGGGAGAATTTCTGGGATTGAATGAGGTGGGGAGACCTAGACTCTCCACAGTTAGGTTGGCTTAACTCTCAGTAAAGAAGGGAGGGACAAGATTCACCTTCATATCCCTCCTCATTCAGTAGCCGAAGTTTTTGTATGTTGCATAAAACAAAAGTTTTGTTGAGGTGATTTGGGGGATGTTTGGTGTGGGTGTGGCTGACAGAAAGGAAGCTTGGCTTTAATAACTATCCCTTAGCTGCAGTCATGCAGACCAGATTTCATACCCAGCCTAGGATTAAGCTTGGTAAGCCTGGGCAAGTCTCCTTTTACCTCTACCTTTCTCAGTTTCCTCATCTATGAAATGGTAGAGTAAAAATAAGAGATTATTTGAAAAGCATTTTGCAAACCTTAAAGAGCTATATAAATGCCATTATTCTGTATCCTCACCCTTTTTATAATTCAGGATCTTTAGATATAGGGAATCAAAGTTTCCCAAGGACCACAGGAAAGTTTGGAGGTAAGATTCCCTATTATAGAACTAAAAGGGAATTTAGGAATGATCAAATCCAATCTCTTAATTTATAGATTGGGGAAGAAGCCTAAAGAGGATAAGGGTCACAGCTAGTGGTCAAGTTTGGGATTTGAACTCGGGTCTTCCAGATTCCCTAAACAAGGTTCTTACCACTCCAATAGCCTCTCACTATGGGGCTAATGGGGAAATAACGAACAAAAGTAAAGGATTATTCCTTTATTGAATTCTTTATAGCCCTGCAGCTAGGCTTTAAAAAGTTTTATTCTACAGAACTCCTCTGGGTCATAAGGATTTTCAATTCAATTCAAACATTTACTAAGTGCTGGCTAAATATGCAGGCATTAAGCTCAGGTCTAGGAATACAAACACACAAAAGAAACTTTCCCTGCCCTCAAGGAGGTTATATTCAACAGGGGAAATTTTTGTCACCAAAAAATGAGGTGGGGGAGTAGGAGATCCTGAACAAAAGTCTTTTTATTAAGTAAGGAGCAAGGGCTGGAGCTTCAAAATTTAGATAAGATCCATTTCCACCCCACAAAGAATTTTAACAGTCTAAAAGACAGATAAAGAGATTTCCACCAAAGGCTAAAACACAGTATTGACATGATAAATACATTAAGGGGTTGCAAAATATTTTGGGGAGATTTGAAGGGGAGTTCATTTTGATTAAAAGACTTAAAGGCTTAAAGGAAGAGATGTTTGGGTGGGGTGGGTTCCTGACCCTGGGAATAACATAAGCAAAGGAACTGAAGAATGAGTGTAGACCAGTTTAGGTAGTTGGTAGAGTAGTTGAAGGAAGTAGTGGAGTAGATAAAATAGAGATAGTAACACTTCCACAGGTGATACCAGGAAGGCCTTGAATGCCAGGCAGTAGTTTGAACTTTAATAGGAAACAGGCATAGAAGAATCTTCAAAAAGAAAAATGGCAAACCAGGTGTAGATGTAAGAGATTATTCTGGCCACATGTGAAAGATCACAGCATCTATCATAGATTTAGAGTTTAAAAGTAACTGAATCAGATGGATGAGGTGACTTGCTCCAGGGTCACATTCATGCCTATCTGAGCAAGTTCCCCAAGAGACTGAGTGGCAGCAAGAAGACCTGTCTTGTCTGGTGGTAGCTATCTGAATTGGAGGATGTAAAGGATAGTTGTACAGATGGAGGGCAGTGAGAGACCATACTAGAATGGTGGTAGTGAGAACAGATGCAATCCTTCCCAAAGGAGGATACAGATGCAAAAGAGGTTGCAGACAGGGGATTCAAGAGGACCTAGCAACTGAGGGACATGAGAGCTGAGAAAGCAGACAGAGTAGGCAAACCTAAGTGGCCCCAGGGACAAAAATGGTAGTGATACGGGCCATAATAAATCTACATAAATTATGAAAATACTGCTACTGAGGCATACTTACCACTGGATAAGCTTTTCTCCTTTTCTAATTGTGGGGATGTAATTCATTATACCATCCACACTTCTTGCCTTATAAACAAAATCCAAACTAAGACAGCAGAGGTTGGGGTCATCCTGTGATCAGGAAATAAAGCAAAGCTGACTGGTTGAAACCTGAATCTTTGGCCTCAATGAGCACCACCCAAATCCGTCACCACAAATTAATGCCTACCTTAGAAACTGGGATTGTTGGGGGGGGGGGGGGGGAAGTGTTGGTATATTAGAAAGCAAGGCTTATAGGGGTTGGGAGGGAGTCAGAGATATTTGTAGAGTAGAAAGTTGAATTACAAGGCTTTTTTAGGTAAGAGAACCTTGGTATGTAGAATAACCTTCGATTATTTTTTACCATTCTGACCCTTTTGGGAGGAGAGCAATATTTCAATAGTGGTAAAGAGTAAAAAGTATGAAATAAAAGTATTAAAAAAAAGAGTAAAAAGTATAAAAAATACTTATGTACAGTAACATTTCATGTACCTTAATGTATAAAACAATATCAGAATGACACTTAAAATGGAAAATACAACGCTTTCCCTCCCTACCCAGGACCCTAATGCCTGGAATGTCCCCTTAATTCCACCTGTTGAATTCCTAGTTATCCCAACTCAAATACCACCTTCTCCAAAACCTGTCTGGACCCTAGGCCTTCAAGCCAGCAATTATATTCTGCACCCTCTATTGGCCCTTGTGTCTCATCCACTTTCCAGGCACACTCCAGTCAGTCAATAAACATTTATTAAGTACCTACTAAGTGCAGGGCAGGCACTATGCTAAGGGGTAGGAACACAAATAGGAAAAAACCCCCATCAGTCTCTGACCTTAAGGAGACTTACAAATGAATGTAAGACAACACACAAAAGACAAAGGAGGTTGAAGGGAAGGTACTCCACTGGAGGCAGGGTGGAAAAAAAAAATCCCAAATCCTGGAAGTAGAGCAGCCAGGTAGGTGTTTGCAGCCAAGCTCCCTCCTTAAATGGATGGTTTCATATTCACGGGCACCAGTCAGGATGGCTGGTGATGCTGTGGAGGTACCCAGGCTGATGGGACCTTGCAAGATATTTATGCATGTGTGTGTGTGTATCCCCCCCTTCCCTCTACCCCACTGTTTCTCTGCCCAGTAGTTATTTATTCCCCCTAAAACATTCTTGCCCACAAGAGAGAGGATCAAATCTTACCTACCATTTCCCCTAAAAAGTCTACATGGAAGGCACTTAAATGCTTTTTTTTTCTTTTTTTTGAAGGGCAATTGGGGTTAAGTGACTTGCCCAAGGTCACATGGCTAGTTTTTGTAGATTTGAACTCAGGTCCTCCTGAATCCAGGACTGATGCTCTATTCACTGTGCCATCTAGCCACCCTTAGATGCTTACTGAATTTAAATTAGTTTGGGCTAGGAATGGGTTAAGGTCAATTCCACCTAAATCTAATACCAGCTGTATTTTATCTTAAGTAGGCTTGGATATGCTTCCTTTAGCATCTGCAACTTAAAAAGCCCACACTATCCAGTGGTATAAGTGAACAAGGTGATTGGATTTGTAATGATTCTAGTGGTAAAAGAGGGAAAAAGACAAGGAAACAAGTTGGCCCTGGGAAGGAAACAGGGCACCTGGGTGGGTTCTTTATTCAGCTTTCTCCAAGAAGCTAATGACCTTGAGGCTATCAGGAGGCATCCATATCTCTGGAGTCCTCCTGGCTCCCAAAAGAAATGCCTTTGGTATTCAGACTGCAGAAAAAATCAGTCTATGAACACACTTTGTTACAAGAGTAACAAAGTTCCATTGTTACTGTGTATTTAAAATCCCTCTGCAACATTGTATAGCATTTAAACACCACAACAAGGCTGCCACTTCCTCTAATGTTTTCTTTCTGGTTGGCTTTAAGCAAATCACACCATTAAAGTCATCGCTTTTTCCCATTGGGCAATACATAACCCCATCCTCTCCCTCTCTCCCAAACCCCCAGTCCCAAAAATCTATTGTCTGAATCTAAAATGATGTTTACTCCCTTTTTCTGTGAACTTTACATGGGAGCAAAGTACTAGAAGGGAATCAGTGGGATATTGGATTTAGAGATTGAATGAACTTTACAAGATAATAGGATCATAGATTGATTTAGAGATCTTTGAATCTAGACCAACTCCCCTTATTTATGCAGAAACCAAGGCTCAGGAAGTAAAAATGACTTGTGCAAAGTCACACGGGGAAAAACTGGAACAAGGATTAACAAGTCAGTTCCTTCAGCTCCATATCCAGCACCTTCTCCAGCATATCAAAGAAATGAACTGGAGGAGATTGAAAGAATGAATAAGGTAACAATAAGATTACACCCTACATGAAACTCTATAACCCTAACCTTGGTAGCCTGGGGGCAAATTAACAACCCCCTAGAAAGGTATACCATCCCCACATTTTGCTCTCTAACACCAGTGGTGTCAGACAAATAGAAACTGAGGGCCTCTAAACCATAGAAGAATGCTGATGGGCTGCATACAGACTTGGTTTTAAAATGTGATAGAATCTATGCTTTGTTGTATTTTTATTTTGTTAAATATTTGCTAATTACATTTTAATTTGGTTCAGGCAGCACTCCGGAGTTTTTTGGGCTGCATGTTTGACACCTCTGCACAGTCTCAAGTCACAAGACCAGGATTTAAATCCTACACCCATGGTATATACTAATGAACTACCTAATTTGTGTGGCCCTGATGTATGTGGTTCACAGGTCTGATAACCTCTAGAGCAGTCGTTCTCAACCTGTGGGTTATGTTCAATTTAAATACAACCTGTATATCAGATATTTACATCACGATTCATAACAGTAGCAAAATCACAGATGTGAAGTAGCAACAAAAAGTTTTATGGTTGGGGGTCACCACAACATGAGGAACTGTATTAAAGGGTCATTAGGCATCAGGAAATCCTTGGACAGATTTGAATATTTTGGTCCAGTCTGATTAAATCTCATGCCTTTCTAGTCTATCACTGTGGAATGAACTAGAGGTGGAATACTCTTTTGAGGAACAAGCCACTGACCAGTTAATTAATTCTTCCCATGTCCTCCCCCCTTCAGAACTTCTCCATCCACTGTGTTTTCATTTCTGTTTGATTCCTTGACAGTTTCCTCATCTACACAAGTTCCTGTAACAGTTAAATCAGAGTTGTAGTGAGGCTCAAAAGAAATGACACAAATAATAGGATAGGGACTAGACCTGATTTAATTAGCATCAAAGCTTCTGGGGGAAGAACTTGCTCCACCATTGTAGGCTGGCACATTCTCTGTAACTTAAGTCTAAAGAAAGTTGCCTAAAGCAGCAGTTAAATGACTTGCTTAGGGTCTCACAGCCAGCATGTGCCAAAAGGCACTGTGCTGTCTCCAAAGTCAGTTCTCTAGTCACTATGGAAAAATCTGCTTCTCTTGACAAAGATAAAAGCTGATGCTTATAAGGTTTGCAAAGCACTCTACATACATCATCTTAAAAAAGCATTAAGTACTATTGTATGTATCAGCTTTATTTTGTTATCATTGGCCATCATTGTGACTTCACCTTAGCCCAGATCCAGCACCACAGAAGACCCTGTAAAGTATTCATATCAGCTCAGTTTAGGGGATTATCTAAAATTGCAGATAATTAAACATAATGATTTAAGAATGCATTCACTTACTACTACCCCTCCTTCTCTCCAAAACATACACATTGATCATCTGTTTTTAACTTTTAAGTTTTACATTTTTAATACAAACTGAGTACATATTAGTTAGAAGTCAGTAATAGAAAATCCACCAAAGATCAAGAAAAAAAGTTGGTTGTGAGCTTTTAAAAAAATTAAAATTTTTCTAAAGGAAGACCTGTCATTTACATACTGCTCTACAATTAAGGAGTACATCTCTAACTTATTCTGTGACCAATGGGAAGAGACTAAATACCAACCCCCCTCCCCTCCCAAAAAAACCAATCAAACAAGACTTTGGTCTTACTGGACCCTTATCTAAGCTGTTGCCCACCTTAGCCATTGCACAGCAGAGAGCTCAGTTGCAGGAATATGCAGCTATTAGCTGGGCTCTGTATGGCTTCCTAAGGCCACATAAAGAGGTACAGCTCTGGCAAGAGAGGGAGGCTGCTCTGTACCTTATGTACAGGCCCCAGAATGGAGGTTTCCATTCTATCATCATGTCTGCACATTCCTCAGGGAAAGTGCACAACACTCAGGGTTACAACTTTCAGGACTCTCTGAAGGCAAAGACATTTATGGGTTCACAATGGTCAGTGGAGAAGGGAAGGGATTCTCTCAGATCCCCATCCCTGCAAGCTTTTTGGTCCCAATGCCTCCTCTGCTGGAAAACATGCCAGGCGTCCTGGGCCTAGTCAACTTAACATCCCACAAGCATCAGGGCTTCCTAGGCAGATTCCAAAGGGTTTATTTGCAGATGCCTGTTCCCCACAGGCCAACTAGTGAAAGAAAACCCTAAGGCAGAGGACACAGAATCAATAAAGACAGTCCCAGATCCTGCAGCAGAGATGGCAATAGCCTGCATCTGACAGGATTTGGTCTTCACTGCTGCCGGAATGCATCTGGCTTAAGTCCGGCCCTCACTGCGGGAATTGATGACTTTTTAAGAAGCACACCCCTAGACCAGTCATCCCCCCTCCCTCCCTTCCATAAACAAAAGAGACTGTCAGACTTTAAACAAGTCCAGTAAACATTTAACAAAAAGGGGGACACCCTCCTCTCCTTTCCATTCCACTCTTCTGACCCATTCCGGAGCAATATTTAATGAAAAACAAACCAATAATTGAGAGCTAGTCAGACAACATTGTCCTCAAGGGCATTTACTCCTTCCATCCTTAGCAAATTCAGGAACTACAGGTATTATTTAAACTTTTAAGAAATTCAACAAGAATCAAAATACATAGAGAATAGCGAAGGTCTGTCTAGTAGGATGGTAGAGGTGGTGGTGTTGGTGGGATAACTGGTTAGCAGCAACAGTTCCCAACTGATTAAGTCACCCCTCCCCCAGTCCATTTCTCAGTGGTAAAGGGACTAGAAAAACAGATCTAATCAGACTTGACTAGAATATTCAATGTCTGAGATGTCAGAAATAAAAAAAAGGGGGGGGGGGGAATGATTCCAGAGAGCCAGGAGCCAAGAACAAACCCAGCAGGCTGTTTAATACCCTGCAATAGTGCAGGGAGGAACTAAACCTGAATCACTTCCCCCCCTTCCCCTACTCTAGATAAGTTGTGCACAAACAGTGTAGTTTTCCACAATTTGAGAACAAAATTGGGAATGAAGCTAGCTAAGGAGGGATTTGTGGGGAGAGTAGCTAGGGCATACGATCATCCCCTAGGCACAGCAAGCAAAAAAAAGCTGGAGGCTAAAGAGGGGAAAGAAAAAACCCTTAGAGAAACGGGGGCTAAAATTTGGAAACCCTCCACTTTCTGAGGGAACAGTTTAAGGGAGCACAAGTGGAGTGAGGAATGCGTGAGCGTGTGTGTATGAATGTGTGTGTGGGGGGGAGTGTCATGCACAGCTGGAAGAGAAAAAGAACTCCCTTCCCAGGGCACATCTGGAGGGCATTCAGCCTCCCCCTCCTCTCTCACACACCTTTACCACGGCACAGCTGGTGAAGGGGACAGACACCTCGTTCTCCCACTGCGGGAACACAGCTGGAAAGGGCCTGAGGACGCTCACTCCACCGGTCCACACCGCGGTTCTAGGGGGTCTAAGCCTAGGGGAGCGGGGGATGGGGAAGGTGGTGGGACAGCTGAGGTTGGGAAGGAATGTAAAGGAAGTGTCGGGACCCAGACTTCCCCCCCCATCTTCGTCCTTCCCGGAGCACAGCTGGAACAGAAAAGGGAGTGGGGGCACCCTCCAGATGTAAACAAGTTGATATGTTCCCCCTCCGCCCTTCCCCCACAGCTGGCCGCACAGACGCGAACGCACAGAAGTTGGTGGCCCCGGGTCTTACCTGCAGGCAGCTTTACGCACCCCGGACGCCAGCTCAGGGACTCCGGGGCCAGGGGCTTCACCGTGGCCTGCAGTGGCAGCCGCGTCCCCCCACCCCTAGTCTGGTCCTTTCCTTCCTCCGTCTCCCCTTCACTCCCCGGCGAGTCGGTCCCGGCCGCTGCGGCGGCGGCGGCAGCAGGAAGTGATTTCCGCTGGCTCCCTCCTCACATGGACTTTCTCCGACCTCGCCCAGCACCGGCGGCTGCACCGCGGCGGGAGGAGGAGAGAAGAGGAGGGAGGTGGCCCGGGAGGAGGGTGATTTAAAGAGACAGTCCCGCGCCCGGCCCGCACCGCACCGCCTCCCAAATACACGCACGCACGCACGCACACTCACACAAACACACGCTACAACTAATATTACATACATATGGACACCGCATCTTAGGATACCCCCTTGCTCCCAGGAGAGACAAGAAGAAAGAAGTAGGGGGGGGGGGGGAGGAGGAGAGAAGGGAGATGAGAGAGAAGAAAGCCTGGAAGAGCAGGAAATATTAAAGGGGAAAAGAAAAGGAAGAGGAGAAACGAACAGGTGACACTTGGGAAGAAGGAGAAACCTGAAAAAGAGAAAGAAAGGAGGGAAGAAGAATTCCCCGTCCCTCTGCTGGCCGAGACTAGGCCTTCTGCCCCAGGGGAATTCTGCGGACCCCTTCTATATTGGCCCTTCTCCTTCGGCAGAGGGAAGGGAGAAAGTGTTCAACCACCTCAAAAAGTGGATAATGGGGTTCATGGCTCTGGGATGGTTTGCTCTTTCCCAAAGGCAACCCACCATGCATTACTAGTTAAATGTTTGCAAAGTGCTCAGGAGATGGAAAGAGCTAAGTGTTATTACCAAATGCACCTGTACTGCTCCAAATGTGTATATCCCAAATTAAATGACAACATGGAAGGCTTTTGGCTGGGAACAGTCACTACCCATTGACATTTATGGCTGGCCATAAAAAATATCTATATGGAAATGTACTTTGGCTAATCATAGTGGATCCTTGGGCTGTATCAGTCTCTTCCTACAGATATGCATTCAAAGCCACAACACAGAAAAAAGAAGGGCTAGCCTTTTCTTCAGCACGTTCCCTTCTCTAGCCCCCAAATATTCCATAAAGAGTTAAATTGCTCTAAACCTTCATGTTTCCTCTGCTCATCTCACAGGCTGCTTCTAGGATGGTACAGTGTTATAATGCTGCGCTTAAGTGCTGGCTAGGCAAGATGGAAAATATATCATCATATGCATATTTGGCAAGGGCTTATGGAGATAAGGAAAGAAATACTCTTTTTTCCAATGTTGCAGTTCATTATTTTTCAGGGGAAGGAACTAAGAAAATGAAATCTGTTTGGATGCAGCTCCTTGTCTGCATTCAAATCCTGTGTGAGCAGAATATGCACACGGTGTGACTCACACTGCATTCCACACGCTACTATTTAGTCATATATAGCTAAACAAATCAGCCCATATGGCACCACATTTATCTAAATTCTCATTCATTTGGACTAAGGTCTCATTTTAAATAAGTGGATGTAAATAAAACCCATCAATAAAGTAAATTAACATAGGAGAACATCAGCAATACCCTTTGTCCTTCCAGCCCCTCAGGGGGGCACAGAGGGACATGGCTGGAAAGGCCTTGGGTGCCCTCCCAGATGGCACTGCAAATACTTCCCCCCACCCTTTATGGATTATTACAGGATCAATAGCATTAGAGAAAGAAAAACCTCAACTCTGGCTGTGACTCATCTGCCAGGTCTGAAAACTAGATGATCTCTGAGATCTCACTTAGTAAAGTTCTTGTACATAATGGGTACTTAATAAATGTTTGTTGATTGATGACAGTCCTTTCAATTTCAAATGATCTTATGATCAAGTCTAAAATGTAAATATTATTCCCATGTCAATTCTCCTCATCCAAGAGAAACTTAGAAATTATTGGGTGAATTTGCATTGTCAAAAGAAATCCAGTCTACTCAATATTTCCTTTCCCCCAAGTTCAAGTTTGAGACCTAGGAATTAGAAGATCATAGCTCTAGAGCCACAAAGGGACTTCAAATGCCATTTAGTTCAGCATCTTGATTTTTGCAGATGAGGAGACTCAAGCCTAGAGAAGTTAAATGTCTTGCCCAAGGTCTGAGAAATAGTAACAGAGACAAAATTTGAATGAATGTCCTCTGATGACATAAGTATCATTCTTTCACTATATAACCCTGTCTCAATGAAGGGAAGGTCACGAGGTTAATCTTCAAGTAGGTCAGATAAATTTGTCCTGTTCTCCACCACTGACTAACTCCTAATCTCAGCCAATTAAACATAGGACATGTTTGTACAACTCTCATGTACTTGCCTTATTCTGTTTTGTATTATACTTATATACATAGCATATCTATTCTATTAGTTTGTGAATTGCTTGAGGGTAGGGAACCATGTTTTCTTTATCTTTGAATGGTCCTTAGCATTTAACATAATTTCTTCATAACACCACTAAGATGTGACTCCTCTTCATTCACACAGCCACCGATGTAATCCAGATCCTCATCACCTCTCCTGTAGAGTATTGCAACAGTTTCTGAATGATTTCCCTCCCTTGAATCTTTCCCTGCTCCAATGCATCCTTCATGATGCAGCAAAGCTGGTTTTCCCAAAGTATAGGCTTGACCACAACACCTTCTTACTCAAAAACCTCCTATGGCTACCTATTACCTCTTGTATCAAATACAAACACCTCTTTGTGGAATGTAAAGCTCTTCAAAACCTGACTTTTTATATAGTATGTCACTCAACACAGAGATGGTTCCATCTCTGTCACTTCACAATAGTGGTTCCCATATTTGGAAGACTCCTCTTGCTCACCTCTGCCTCTCACCATCCCTGGCTTTCTTCAAGAAGGCACAAGTGCTGTGTTCTGCAGGAGGCCTTTCTGGGTATCCCCACCTCCCCAGCTGTTATTACCTTCCCTTCTAAAGTTACCTTCTATCTATTCTGTGTATATCATATATATGCTTACTTACTGACATGCAAGTCCCTTGAGGAAAGAGAAGATATTAGCTATTTTTTTATATCCCTATCCCTTCTAGTGTCTGGCATAGAGTAGGAGCTTAAATGCTTGTCAATTGATTGATTAGTGGGATAAAAAAGATCAATAAATATTTGTTTGCTTAAATTGACCAATTCCCAATTTTACAAAAGTGTGCCCTTGATCAATGCAGAGACTAACTCAATGTAGCTCATTATAACCACTACAAAAAAAAAAATTCAGAGAATACGTTTTCTTAAAGATGGCATCCTCAGTAGTTGCCCTCAATAAACCTTTTTTTCTCCTTCAGGATTTCCTCTTGGTTTGAGGGAAGCACATTTTGAAATCTGATTTTGTGAAGTGAGATATGACACAAAAAGATGTTTTGCTTCTGGATTTTTTTTAAGATCTAACAGATTAAATGACTTAAAACTCAATATGAAACAATAGTGGGGCATGACAGTCAAAAAACCTTAACAAGTCTAACGTGCTTTTAAGCTACATTAAAAGAATAATTGTATGTAGAATGAGAAAATAGTCCTGCTGTACTCTGGCCCGAACAATCTATTTTAGGAAGAACACTGACAAATTAGAGCAAGTTCAAAGAAGGGCAGCCAGGACAGTGAGAGGCCTGGAGACCCTTCCATACAATGATTTGTTAAGAGAACTAGAAATATTTAGCATTGAGAAAAGAGGATTTAGCAGGGAGATGTGATTGAAGTCTTCGACTATTTGAAAAGTTCTCACATGGAGGAGAAAGCATGATATAATAGAAAAAGTAGTGGAATTGGATTGGGGAAAGGCATTACTATGGAAGTTTTCTCACTTAAGAGTCCTCTATACCAATGACATCATAGGTCCAAGTCAAAAAAAAAATTAAGGAGTCAAGGTAGTATCATGGAAAAAACGATGGATTTATAATCAGAAGAAACTCAGTTGTATGAGCATAAATGAGTTCAACCAAGAGAGACAAACTTACCTCAGTTTAAAACAACTTACTATCAAAGTCATTGTCAGGATCAAACAAAAGTAAAGTATCTTGTAAAACCTGAACTTGCTTTATACATTCCAGTTACTATTAATATTATAATTGGTATTAGTTTTGTTCTGTTTGTCCCCAGAAAGCAGAACCTAAAACCAGTTAAAATTATGGAAATGCAGCTATAGGTTTAATGAAAGGAAAAATTTCTTAACAATTAAAGCTGTCATAGATTCACAGACCTAAAGCAGGAGGGGCCCAAATAAGTCATCTAATTCAACTTGCTTGTTTTACAGATGAGGAAACTGAGACTCTAGTAGGTTAAATGACTTATCCAAGGTCACACCCAGATTAGGATTGGTTACCTCAGGAAGCAATGTGTTCCCCATCATTGGAGGTCCTCAAATGGAAATTGGATGTCAGAGGTATCATAAAAAGGATTTCTTTCTAGGTACTGGTTCATGTAGATGGGCTCTTGGATCCATTAATCACAAGGTTGTATTAAGCAATTACTATGTGAAAGGCCCATGAATGAGCTCTAGGGATATGCAGAGTCACTGCATTATAAGACCTTACATTCTAATGGAGGAGAAATATTTGTATAAATAGGTATACAAGGTAAGTACAGAGGAGATAGAAGTAGATGGCAACCTTAGAGAGGAAGGCACTGGTCACTGTAGAGATCTGGAAAAGACCCCTACAGAAGGTGGCATTTGAGATGACTTTTTTTTTTTT
>CM053595.1:115091523-115136099 GCA_028646575.1 Pseudocheirus occidentalis | reverse complement strand
CCTGGTGAAGGCCAACCCCCTTGTAGTCTCATTGGGGAGGAGGTTGGGAGGTGAATTTTTCACCAATGAAAGAGGGCAGTTGTCCGGGAGAGGGGACGTCCTAATTAGGTTTTTAAACCTTGGAACAGGGTTAGGCTCTCTCTCTTCCGCCCTGACCTCATGCATCAACATGAGTAAGACATCCTTTCATGGGGCACCCCTTTCTTCCCGGGAGAAAGGGAATAAATTCCTCTTCTTATCTAAGGCATCTCTGTGTTTACTTTTCTAATTAAATTAAGAATAATGGATATATTTTTTATACCACAAACAAAGACAAGCAAATATTTTTTAAAAGGCTTTCATATAAAAGTTGATTTGAGTATCTCAGGAGTAACATTGCCTAAAAATCAGTCCTTATATTAGACTGCTTGCTATGCACCCAACACGATATGATTCCTGCTCTCAGGAAGCTTACAATCTAGTTGGGGGAACAAAACTTACATATAAAAACAATCAGAAAACAAATATTAAACTGTGTGGTACTAAGAAAGAAGAAAGACTGTAGCTGTGATTTCATTGGTATACGATAAGCTTTGGTACATGGTTCTCCAACCTTCCTAATGCCGTGACCCTTTAATAGTTTCTCATGTTGTGGTGACCCCCCAACCATAAAATTGTTTTCATTGCTACTTCATAACTGAAATTTTGCTACTGTTATGAATAGTAATGTAAATATCTGATATGCAGGATATATTTTCATTGTTACAAATTGAACATAACCCACCGGTTGAGAACTGCTGCTTGGTGAGACGACTCCCTCTATCATTACTGGTTAGTATTTTCATGGCAATTTACAATTATCCCTTCCACATTGCAGGTGATAGAGTCAGTGGACCTGAGATCCAGAAAATCCCACAAAACATTTTGGCCCTCTGTACCAGAGAATTCTGAATTTGTTCTTTTTCTTTTATGGGATGTTTATAGTAACTTACTCTAAAATCGGGGTTGATGTTATAAATACTATACATATATTGTATGCATTTTTGAGTTTCTAAACTTTTTCTCATTTGCTGGCCTTTTCATATCATCTGTGCCTTCTGCAAAACTACCCCCCAAATTCCCATTTAATTTCTTATGCTGACCTGCAATATATCAGAACCTTGATGGGGAAAGTTGAGATGTGAAAGGGTATAGGGTATAATAGTGGCTTAAAACTAAGGACTTGTCCAGGATCACCCAGCCCAGTAAGTGTCAGAAGCAGGACTTGAATTCTGTCTCCAAGGCAAGCTCTCCAAAGCAGGACTTGAGGGTGCTTTGAAGAGCAATAGAATTTTTTTTTTGAGGTGGGAAGGTGGGGATGAAAGGAAAACCTATTCCCAAACCATTTCCCATAAAATGAAGAAAATGCAGGGCTGAACCTTTTATTAAAGGAGCAGAAGGAAGGGTCAGTTGAAATGTACAGGTGATCTTTTGTACTTTTAAAAATACAACCTTCTGGAAAGAATCTGAAACTCAAAGTTTTAAAAACAAATATTAAAAAATTGTTTTTACATGCAACCGGGAAATAAGATATACAGGCAATGGGGGATGGAAATTCATTTTGCCCTACAAGAAAATAAGGGATAAGGAGTAAGAGGGGGAAAAAGGGGGATGGAAGAGGAGGCAGACTGAAGGAAGGGGTAATCAGTATGCTTGCCATCTTGGGGTGGGGAGGTAGGGGAGAGATGAGAAAATTTGGAACTCAAAATCTTATGGAAATGAATGTTGAAAACTAAAAATAAATTATTTTACAGAAAGGGAAAAAATGGTACCTTCTTAGGGAGTTACTTTTAAAATATAGATCTGAATTGTGTACTCAAAGTAAGGATGTGGGACTGAAGAAGAGTAGGCAGGTGATGTCCCAAGGGCAAAATGGTGCATCTCCTATGCAAACCTCCCAGTCAAGATGCCTTAAGCCACTGCATGGGACTGGAAAGACAGAGTACTTTAATAGATTAACATAAACCATGTAAATTTAGATGAAGGTGACCAGTTTGAAGGAGACCGAGATTTGTTAGTTTGGAGGAAAATATAAAGAAAGATTCTTAGGTTACTTAACTGTATTTTGGGATTCAAATCATTTGTACAGAATTATCTGGAATGAAAAAGAAAAGGAATAGCATATACTTTAGGAGGCCAGGAAAGGGCTGGAAACCCTTGTTGAAATTTAAAAAATGAAATGATCTGGGCATTTGGTGTATTTTCTGATCAGAACTAAAGTGGGAAGGGAAACGGGGCCTGAAGCTGTCCTTGTAAAAACCAAGTCATTTGTTTAATAAAATCCTTTTCTCCTGGAGCCTCCTTGGCTGAGAGAGGCATTTATTTCACTTTCAGATTAAAATCAAAACCTTTTAATGCTTGGAGGTTCTGAGATTTAACCAGGTTGAGTCCTATTTATGGCTATGACTGTCAGGGGGGCAAAATTCCATCAGTTCCCTAAAATGCCACAATGAAGGGAAAACACTGGAGTGGAAGGTTCTTGTAGGAGAGGAGGAAGACAATAAGGCTTTAGAAAAGTACTTGGAACCAGGTTACTAAGGGCTGGGAGAGGTAATGGGGTGTCACTCAGGGTAGAGAGGTGGAATGTAATACTTCTGTGCCTAATAATACTAACATCTTGAATGTCTATAACTCACCTTCCTTAAAATCACCCAGTCATGTAGTGTATTATTGAAGAAGTACCCGAAGAGGGTTAGGGTTGCCTGAGACCCCAAAATACCAACATGCTGGGTCCTGCTGAAAGAATTCCACTCAATTCTTCTCAGCTAAAGAGAAAGTAAAGTTTATTGAAAGTTCAAGTTCGCCATATGGGGTGCTGGGCCATTTCATGGTGCTCTCACACCACATGGAAGGAAGATGGGGTTCTATATACAGAAAATTGTGGGAGGAATCTAGGGGTGGTCCAGAAGAGGAGATTGGGGAGGGTCTGCAGGAGGAGTCAGATGAGGTCAGACTCCAGTAGGGAGGGTCTTCAGGAGTCAAGATGAGATCAGACTCTAGTAATGAGTGGTTAAGGGTGGGAAGTTGCAAGAGGCTACTTGGAGACCATAGACAATGGTGGGCCAGGCCAGTTCAAGAGTGGGAATCGGAACATTAAGGGTGGGAAACTATTGGATCAAAGGAGGGCTAAAGACTTGGGCTGGAGCCACAACTTAAGGCCCATGACCTCAGGCAAATAAATCTCTTGGAAGGATTTACTTTCCCAGAGCCTATACCTCAAAGATTCAAAGAGCTCAAGGGGGGTCCCAGAGCCTACACCTCATCATTATCACCCCATTTTACATATGAAAAAAATAGGCTCATAAGGATAAAGTGATTTTTCCTAAGGTTCTTAGGTGCATAGATTAAGAGTGGAAGGAACCGGAGAGGGCCCAAAGCATTTCAACTGAGGAAATGGACAACTGGAAAATTTAAGTGATGTACATGTTGAAGGTCATGCAGATTGTATGAAACCAAATGTAGGAGCTGCTTTTTCAACACAGGCACGTCAGCTCTAAGCCAAATACTCATTCCACTGTGCCAGACTATGAGCATATCCAAAGTAATAGCCACTGACTGAGTGTGATTCTAGAACCGTTCTGAAGCCTATGTGAACCCAAGTCCCTCTCACAAGCTCCTCCCTGTCAGCTGATCTGGAATCTCCACCCGTTGAAACACTAATGCCTCAGATCCTTATAGATGGCAAATATGGTACTCTGTTTCCAGAAGACCCTTGTGAAAAAACACATTTTTTAGATGGTTGAAGTTCCAAGCCTACTTGCAGATAAACAGACTGGTTTATTAGATTAGTGTCAACCATTTACTAAAGGTTTGGTCCAAAGAATTAGTTTCTCCCTTAACCGAAAGTTTGTCCTAAAACAAAAAGAATGGGGTCCCCCTCTTAACCAAATGTTTGGGCAAAGAGCAAACAGAATGGGGTTCACCTTACCAAAGGTTTGGCCAAATCTAAGATCTCCCTCACTACTTCATAAGGCATTAGGCAGTGTGGATCTTCCTGCTGAGATCTAGGAATCTCCAAAAAGAAAACTCCACTATTACCCTGGCATAGTCATTGTCCTATGGTGCTAGCTCTGTTCTCATTAGCTGTGTGGCTATGGGAAAGTCATTTCTCTTTCCAGGATCTCAGTTTACTCATCTGTAAAATAAGGGAGACTGGTTAGATGATATCTGAGATGCTTCTCAACTAGGATACCCTATAATTATAAGAGTTTCTCTTGTGTGAAAGTCATAGATTCGAGCCTAGAGAGGTTGTTTTATGTATGTGTGTATATGTGTATCTCCTGCCTACCCAGAGAAGGTGTAAGATTGAGCTGCTGCATGATGACAGCATCTTAAGTCCCCTGAACCAGACAGTGACCTCTGGAGATAACTGCCTTTTCAACAGACGGTGACACTAATAATTGCCATTGTCAGATGCAATCTGCCATGACAGGACATTAGATGGCATGCTCCTCACTGTACATTTCCTTTCACAAAAGAAAGACTTGTTCATTTGGAAAGATTTGGTCCGAGCTATTTAAAATCTCACTGCATGTTCCACATGGAAAGGGGCTGTTTTTCTTGTCCTCTAACCAGAGAAACTGAAGCAGGAAGGTGAGCAGGAAGTTTAGATGGCATTTCCATCCTGGTGGGTCATTATATTAAAATATCATTCTATACTGCTACATGCCACTTTTCCATAATACAGAGGACTTTCACACATATTGTTTCACTCTCTGCAGATCACAGGATCTCAGAGCTGAAAGGGAGCCCAGAGGTCATTTCCAGAGATGTCAAATAATGGGGCCTGGCATGCGGCCTATAATACTCTCAAGCTGGTTGAATCAGATTTAGAACATGATTGGGAAACATTTAATAAATAAATAAAAATGCAACAAAATACAGATAATGTTAATATATGGTTTTCTAAGTTGATATGTATGGCCAGCAGGGATCCTTATACATGGTTTAGTGGCCCAGTCTCCATCTCAGTTTGACACTACTGAGCTAAACCGACCCCTCCCTAAAGAAGAATGCCTTCTATAACAACTCAGACAAGCAGTCATCCAACATCCCCTTGAAGATCCTTTTAGATAGGGAACCCCAGGCACCACAATCCATTGATAGATATCTTTAACTAGGCTGAAATCTGCCCCTCTATATCAATGATTCTCAACCTGTGGGTCGTGACCCCTGGGGGGGTGTCAAACAACCCTTTCACAAGGGTGACAGGGGTTGCCTAAGACCATTGGAAAACGTATTTCCGATGGTCTTAGAAACCAAGACACCACTCTATCCGTCTCCAGGTGAGTCTACCCACATGCAGATATGCCCACATAGTAGTATTAAAGGGTGAGGGCATTAGGAAGGTTGAGAACCACTGCTCTATACCTTCCATCAGTCATTTAGAGCCTCACAAAAGTCAGTCAATAAGCATTTATTAAGCATTTATTCTGTACAAAGAAAGGCAAAAAGTAGACTCTGCTCTCAAGAAGGGAAAAATACAAACAAGTTATAGATAGGATAAACAGAAAATAATCAACGGAGAGATTAAGAAATCCTTGTAGAAGGGAGTAGCATTTTAGCTAGGCAGAAATGAGGAGGGAAAACATTCCAAGCATAGAAGACAGAGACTGAAAATGCCAGGAGTTAAGAGATGGAGTGTGTGAGGAACAAGGAAGGATGTCAGTGAAACAGGATCTTAGAATTCAGAGAGTGAAGTAAGGTATATGAAAACTGGAAAGTCAGAAAGGGGCCGGGTCATGAGGGTCCTGGAAAGCCAAAGAGAGGATGTTATATTTGTTCTTGCAGGTAATAGGAAGTCACTGGAGTTTGTTGAATGAGGGAGGGGAGATAATATGGTCAGACCTGAGCTTTAGGAAGATTAACCAGACAGCTGACTGGACCACAGAGTAAAGTAGGGAGACACTTGAGACAAAGCGACCTACTAGCAAGCTATTACGATAATACAGGCATGAGATAATGAGAGCCTGTACCAGGGTGGTGGCAGCATCAGAGGAGAAAATGGAAGGTGGTGATGGTGGTTATGAGAGATGTTACGAAGGCAGAAATGAGAGAAATGGATGATGGTACCCTTGACAATAATAGGGATGTTCAGAAGAGGAAAGGGTTTTGGAGAAAAGGTGAGTTCAGTTTTGGGGAAGGTTTGTGTATGTGGAGAAGGTACAGATTAGGAATAAAGACAATAGTGCTACAATGAATTCAGTGTGTTGACCTCCTACAATAGATTCTGTCAACCTGAAGTATTGAGAGGCACAATTGGGTGAACAATGCATCCTTCTGTTAAGCCAAGTTTGTGTCTAGCTCATTGTCAAAGTCTGACCCCAAACCTTAGACGTAGATAGAGCCCTAACCCTGGTCAAGGACTAAGTCATGAGTTCAGCCAGACGATATTCCTATTTCCAGATGTCTATTGAACATCCACTTTGAAATGTCAAACAGGCAGTTAGAGATGTGAGTCTAGACTTTAGGAAAGAAGTTAAGACGGAAGAAATAGATCTGAGAGTCACCCACATAAACATAACTGAATCCAGAAGAGATCACTAAGTGAGGAGAGAAGAGGACCCAGGATAGAGCCACAGTTGGCAGATGAGACCATGTAGGTAAAGTAGGTGTTATTACCTTTATATTATAAACAAGAGGCAGAGACTGGCTCCATAACTAGAATAAGGGAGTCAGTGAATCAGAGAAGGTACTACTACTCGGGTCTCTAGATTCATTAAACTATTGCTACTAAATCACTCTGCCTTTAGGAAGGAGTTGAAGCTCTGTGTCCTGAAAGGGCTAGATGTGGTCACTCTTAGAACTAGCAATTATTGCTTAAGAACTGACTGCTAAAACAGGCATTGAACTCAGGCAGCATCCCCAACACACATCTTGGCCACAGATGAAGAAAACAGAAGTGGCACCTGAAGCTTTTCTCTTCCCAGCTATTCACAGAGATGGCTACGTATTCATCTGTTTCTCATTCTGTTCCTTAGGCATCCCTCTATCCATCCTTACTGTACTGCTGCAGTTACACCATCTGCCCTACCTTAGTTATCCTAACATATACCTTAAGCAAGATAAGGGATTTGTAGGATGGAAGGGGTGTGTGTGTGTGTGTGTGTGTGTGTGTGTGTGTGTGTGTGTGTGTGTGTGTCTGCGCGCGCGAGAGCACTCTAGGGATGGTGGATAGGAACGCAGAAGATATGTGACACAATGAATTCAATCTGCAGATCTTTTAAAATAGGTTTTGTCAGCCTGAAAAATTAAGAAATACCACTGTGGGGAAGATCCATCCTTCTCTGTTAAGTTTGTTTAACTCAGTGCCATACTCCAAACCATAATCTTAACCACAGATAGAGTCTTAACCCTGACCATGGACTAAGGCCATCAGTTTAGTCAGACTTTATGCCTATTCCCAGCTACACACTAATTCCCTAACTCCTGCCACAGACTGAGACCTAACCCTGGTCAGACTGAGCCCCAGATCCTAACTAGTCTCTATTCTTCTGACTCCAGTTACAAATTATACCCCTAATTTCTGCCACAGATTGGGCCCTTACTTTGGCCACAGACTGTATCGCGAACCTTATCAGGTCATCTTATAAATTATAAATGTAACCTAAGTTAAGAGAGGAACTAGGTAATAAAACTTGGGTGGCTCAGTACAGCCCGCCCTACTGTTGGAGACATGGAGCAGAGTATATATATATCCTACAAGTAAGCTCTGGGGCATCCCAATCTCCATTCTAACAGACAAACTGGGCTCCTAGAGCTAGGTTTGTTATATCTCCTCAGGGTCTTAGGTTACTTCCAAAGTGTCATGGATGATTCTCTAATACCACTGACTTGAGCCTCTACCTTTCTTCCCCCAAACATTATTGCTTAGAATCAATTTAGTCAACCAGTTTTAAGTTGCTTTTATGGAAAGGTACTTCCTAAAGTGATACTTTAAAGAGAGTTGGTATAAAACATTCCCCTAAAAGTCTGACATACTCTCCTTCATGTACAGCTAGAATCCAGGGGAAAGTAGGCTGGAGCTTAGAAATTACATGTCCCAAAGGGGTAACTCATCTCTTCAATAGGTCAACATTGCTGTGTTTGCAAACAAAGCTGCTCACCTTTGCTCTATTCTCCCATCGGTAGTGGTAGTATGCAAACCTATACAGCCTTTTTTAGGAAATGGAAGGTTGCCTGGCATAGGATGAAGTGACTGGTAGGATGAGAACAGGAGGAAGAGATATCATGTTTTCTTTTGTCTGTTAATTTCATATGAATCTCCCACAAAACCATCTCTCTGATTCCATCCTCCACAACCTTGCACCCTTTATCAGTTGGGGATAGTGCCATTTAAACCTCAACTGAAAGAATATAGCATAGGCAGTTAGTTTTAATGCTGTTTATCACATAAACCCGCTCACTTTCAAGAACCCTGGGGAGAGCACGTTCATTTTTATTATGTTAATTCACCTTACAACGACCAGGGCAGAAATTTCCATTTATTTCAATTCCTACTAATCTGCTCCAGCATCGGTCTGTAATTGAGGTCGTAAATTTGCTCCAAAGAGTTGGAGATTTCTAAACTCCGACATGTAAAGTCACTTACTGTTTAATAGGTAAAGCATTCAGCTGTATATGAGTCTATATCTTCTTACCAGTCTGAAAGCTATTCATCTTTTTTCTCAGCACTGACTTTGAGGTCACGATATATTCCATATTCACTCCAGACACAATTTCTCATGTAACACATGGTTACGGAGCAGGCTTCCAGTAGGGCCTTATCACAAACCACTGAATTCCTACCTCTTGGAAAACCTCCATAAAAGACTCCCTCATAACTGGTTCTAAAAACCCCAGAATAGTGACCAGTTGGTTAATAAACAATGTCTTCTCCAGCTGACAAACAATATTTGTATGGTCTGATTTCTTCCCTGTCCCTTCCCTACTAAGAACTGTGCTTGGGCTAGATAGAAGAGAGATGTAAATAAGAGCGGGAAGGGCTAAGTCAAATCAATAAGCATTTATTAAGTGCTTATAACAGGGGTGGGGAGCCTGTAGCCTCTAAGGCCACATATGGCTCTCTAGGTCCTTAAGTATGTCAATCTGACTGGATTCAAACTTCACGAACAAATCCCTTTAAAGAGCTAACAGTCAATCAGAAGGAAATGCCACAGGGTCACTTCAGTTTTTTTCAGTGCCACTTATTCCATTTGGGGATTTTCTTGGCAGAGATACTGGAGTGGTTTGCACTTACTTCTCTAGCTCATTTTTCAGATGAGGAAACTAAGGCAAACAGGGTTAAATGACTTGTCCAGGGTCCTACAGCTAGTTTGGTCCTACCAAACTGGTGTTTGAGGTCAGATTTGAACTCATGAAGATGAGTCTTCCTAACTCCAGGCCTGGATGTCTATCCATTGTGCTACCCAGCTGTCCACAGGGTCAGAGTTTACTAGCAATGTGAGAAGTAAGTCTGGGGGGTGGAGTGAACTTCCAGGGTAAAGAGGTTTCTATGGCCTGGTAGAGAAAATCACATGGAGATTAGCTAGCAGTACCACCTGAACGGGAATGATTGTTGACTTGGCTTGATTTGACTCTAGAGTTTAGTTAATTTTTGCTTAGCTTTCCTGAAATCATCCATTTCCCCATTACCATGACCTTATTCAAACTCCACAATTCAACACTCTCTGGCCTACAAGAAATGTATAGCTCTGAATGCTAGACTTACATTTCAGGACAATGACCAGATTGCCTCTTTGTGTTGAAGGTCTTCCTTGAAACAATAGAGACATGTTTGTGTTCATGTATGCAAACATAAACTACAAGTGTGTGTTTCAGTTAGGCTTCATATGGATAGTAAATCTAGAATCTGAAGAACTAACTATGTGCTTTCCTTCTCAGAAGAATTTTCACATTTTACTTCCCCACCTGGATCATCTAGATTTTATAACTTCAACTCCTACTGAGATGGAACTGGATTGGGTATTGGAGTAGCAATGTTTCAGTTTCCTCTACCTGTTTGATCCTGGACAAGTCCCTTAATCTTTCTGTGACTGTTCCCTTATCTATAACATGAGTGAGTTGGACTCAGTAATCTCTAGGACTTCTTCCAACTCTAAATCTTGTAATTCTGCAACTTTATGAAGATGAAAACTTAAAGGAGGTCTGAATTTCCTTTCCCCTCATCTTTAATGGGAGGTGGTAAGAAAATGTTTCCATCTTAAACATCTTTGCATTAGCCTAATGCCATAAATCAGGACCTCTTCAACTTCATGATAAGAACTGAATTCAATAGCTCTGTGAAAAGGGCTTGAAAAGGGAAGGAGAGGTAAATTAGAAAAGATCATTGCTACAGTTAATACAGCAGTTTAAAGGATTGTAAAAACACTTATGGCTGAGCACAAGGTAAAGCCTATCTCATAAATATACTAGTTATGAGGGGGTTTAGGGGGATGGTGGTGGTGGTGAGCAAAGAGTGTAGATGGTTGAGGACTGTCTATGGTCCCTTACTAAAGGAGATGAAGATGTAAATCCAGGTCATCCTGACAATGGAACCAGTGGCATTGTCTTCCTATATGATGGACCATGCCTTTGGTATACTCTGGTGCTGACTCAGGGTGGAGAAGTGACTGTCCTGAAGACCATGTTGGCAAGCTCCAGCAGGTCTCGGCAAGCTGGAAATGCTCTGACTTCAAACCTGATGATGTTATTGAGGTCTGCTGGTTTGAGGACCAACCCTAGCTGACTGTAGTGGGGCTTCTCAAATGCAGACTGGCCACCAGGAAAAGAAATTTTTGGTTATAGCAATGGTGTGCCAGTGGATGCAAGGACAAAGGACATATGCTGATGAAATTGATGCTCTTTCAAAGCCTAATGGACAGGAGAAAAATAACAAGAGTAGAGTAGAATTAACTGAGGGCATTGTATATTCTAGGCAATAACAACAGTTCTCATTTATATAATAAAACATTATATATACATATATATTTAGATATATACACATATGTGTGTATATATGTATACATACATATTTATATATCTGTGGGGAGAGGATTATTTGTGAAGAGTTGCATGGATATTTTGTGATTTTTTGAGGAGCCTCCTATTCAGACCAAGGGTGATTTGTGTTTTTCTTTCACAGAAGGAAACTGGGTGAGTATTTTGGTTTCTCTTCAGCCACTGCAGAACTCGTGGTTCTCTCTGCTAGTAAATTAGGGCAATACCGTTTCAGTTTCTGTATTCCTCCCCTTGGTTTAAATTGGATGTGCTAATCTTTCTTTTTTGTCCTAAATTTTCCTATAACATTGCTGTGCAGCTGTTTAGCAGCTGCTGCCTCCTGCTCTTGAGAAGGCTCTGTGTGTGTGTGTGTGTGTGTGTGTGTGTGTGTGTGTTGGGGTTATTGAAGTCACTCCATTGGATTTGGTATGAGCTTAGAGAGGCAATCTCAATGGAGCTGGTTTGAGAAGAAAAAGGCTTAGGTTGCAGCAAGGGAAACTAAGAAAAGAGGAAAAGATGGACTTCTAGATGATTGGTTCCTGGATTGTGGAAAGTGGAGGGTGGCCTGCTATGAGACAGCTTCACTACCTGATCCCGGACATAGAAAAACTAAGGGGAGGAATAAATTCTTGCACACATAAAATGTCAGAAGAGATATTTTGTTCTCTTTGCTCACTTGGAGGCTGAGTGACCATGATACCTCACAGAGAAATTTTTTAAAAGGAGACAGATATAGTCTTGTCTCTAATGTCACAGGGTCCAGGATCCCACCTCTAACGAGGGTGGAGTAGGGGTGAAGGAGAAGACTGAGGACCAGTTTGGAAGAGACCATAGTTAGTTACCCTCCCTGATGCCATTTCATAGGGTTAGGGTCAGCTTCAACTTTGATCACACCCCATTTCCTTGAATAATCTGCTAACTTTAATAATCTGCTAACACTCAGCTAGAACAGTTTGTTTCCAGACTGCACCACTTCTTTGAGAAGTGATTGCCATGAAGTGTCCGCTGTGTGAAGCTCAGCTTCATGGGACTATCAGGAGTCTGGACAAAGAGGATAAAGGAAGGAGGGGGTCTGGTCCTAGTTCCATTCTGGCACATCTGCTTCCTCTTTTTAGGTCAGGTCAAAGACAGAATGACTGAAACAAATGTCACACTGGCCTAGGTGAAGAAACTACATCAGTCTCTGCTAGAATTCTCCTCCCCATTCCAAAGAAACTGGAGAGAGAAGCCAGCTTGAGCCAGCTGGGGGTGGGGAATTATTCTGCACTAGCTAAGGTCTCCTTTTAAGAAAAGCAATCATGCTGGCTCCTGACACCCACTCCTCATAACTCCTTGTTTAATCCTTTCACTTACCCTATCTTTCCTTTATTTCCTTTCCCTTATCTCACAGGAAGCTTCTCTTGGAGCAACATAAACAACAGTAATGCAACACAATGGAGACATTCAAAGAACAACACATTTCTTTCCGGTTAATCAGCTCAGACAGTGACTATCTGACCCAAATCATCTACAAATGGAAATGGAGCAAATGCTGTTTTTTTATGTTTTTTTTTTTTAAGTAGCTTCTGTGTCCTTCCCTCCATGATTCCTAGGGTTTGTGGTTGTTTTTTTTTTTTTTTGGAGGAATAAGAAGAATAATGCTATTAATGATTCACAATCAACTTTCTCAACCTTAACTATATACATTTCCCTTTTCTACAGACTCTACCCTGCTAGAGGGCAGCTAGACCATAAGAAATAAAAAGGTAAATGAGTGACCCTGCATAATTAGGGGAGTAAGTAAGGTCTCTTCCTCTCAAGTTGTGTCCTAACTACTCTGTTAAACTGGGCATCTCTGGGTGAATAAAAACCAAAGAGAAAGAAATATACACACAAACTCATGCCCACCCTAACGGGCTGAAGGGAAAGAATCAGTGAAAGAATGAGTTTGAATTGTGAAGAGTGTTTCTATAATGTATTTGCATAATGACATAGGTAGATGCCTGCTTTTCAGGGACTGATTCAGCCCTTTGGTTGTGGCATTAGGAAAGATAATAGTATTCATTAAGGAAGCTTTTATGCATTGTGATAGCTGAGGAAACTGACAGGGTTACAGGGTACAATTTGAAAAACATACAAATAATTCATGTTACCATTATGTCACAGTGTTATTATAAATAATGTATTCAAACTTAAAACAGGAATTTAAATAATCTTTGGGGCAGTACACACCCATGGAAGTGAGGCAATGTAGCCATAAAGGGCTGCTTGTATGTCAAAATTTCTGCACCAAATGCTTCTAGAGACACATATACACACACACACACACACACACACAGAGTGTAGGGCTTGAGTCAGTTCTGTATTAACTAAAGGATCAGACTGAAACCAATAACTGTCTAAACTATATACTTCTCTGGTAGGTTTGTTTCTTTTGTTACTGGAATATAAATTTGTCAAATAGCCTAGTGTAAGTAGCATTGGGCTAAACGTCAAGGCCAGAATTCTAGTGCCAGCTCTGCTTCTGTTGATGCTGGTTGTGTCATACCAAGTAAAGTCTCTTCTATGGGAATAAAAACATATATACCTACCACTGCCACCTCCACTATCTCACAAGATTGTGTGAGGCACAAATGTAAGAATGATTAAGAAAGCATTTTACCAGGATACATGCAATATAACTTAAGTTGTCATAATCTAGAACTCTATTTTTTGTGGAGACAAGAAGAGTGAGCAGGAAATATGTACCCTCTGACAGTAAGAAAAGGGGAAAATTATTATCTTTTTTCATTAACAAACTCCTGACGATGATGATTAGGAATATGATGGTTATTTGGTCCAGACCTATGATTTCATTAGTATAGTCAACATCAAGTATGGAAATTCCTCTACTGATGCAGATGAGTAATTCCTTAGCAACTTATATTTAAGAGAGAATTGCCTAAGGCTCTGAGAGTTTAATTAAAACCAATTCAATTCGAAGGCAAAGCAAGAACCTGCTATGTGCAAGGCACTATGCTAGGCACTTGGTGGGGCAGAGACAAAAAGTTAAAACCTCAATGAGGTTACATGCTACTTGGGGATATGGCATGTGGTGGACATGTGTGAGGGGTTGGGGAGAAAGTAATCCCTATGTAGAAGAGGCAGGACAGCCTGCTTCTGGAAAGGTATAGCATGTAATGAAAACATTCTGTTCCCTGTTTGGAGAATATGAAGACATTTTATAACTGGTTCTGGTATTTTAACCTTTTGATGAAGAGATCAACCACTGAATTGATCTGCTGCATAGCCTAATCTGGTGTGCATTCAAAAAGTCACTCCCAAAGCTAGAGAGATCCTCATTCCTGCCTGGCTGTGTTTAAGCCAGAAGGTAAAGGCTTGGGACTCTCAGTAAAGAGTCCCAAGACCTTTATCTCCTCACCAAGATCTGACTCCTGCTTCTTCTATTTTATCTATTCTTTCTAGCTTTTAAATGAATTGGAGAAAGTTATGACCATGTAAGCTTCAAAAGGTCAGGAGAGTGATGATCCATCAGAAGTTCAGGAACTGGAGTTCATGCCAGGATTTGCCAGAAGCTAGAATTAGGAGCAAAGTCTCAAGCAATCTGCCCTACCCACCCCAGTCTAGCAGTAGCAGAAAGGCAGACGCCTCATCCCATCAGTCATGTGGCATTTAGAAGTGAACTTGGTAGGGCTAATGCTATGTAGGAACTACATTAAGTATAAGCCCACTCTCTCCAAGGGTCTAGAATGGGGAAAATGTGCCCTCAGGTGTTGGGGCGAAATGTTTGGACTTCTGTTCTTGCTATATCTTCACAGTAAATATCCTTTTGTAAAACCTAATTGATATTAATAGGTTAAATGGAGCAGAGGCACTATTCACTGGCATGTAACTGGAGGATTCACTGGAACAGGAGTGTAAGGTGATAGCATCAGAGAAAAATCATTCTAACACATAAGGGATACTTTAAAACACTGAAGAAGAACTTGTTAGCTGACCTCACTTTGGAAGTGAGGTAAGAGAATTGCTAGATAAGTATAAAGTATATACAATGTAATACAAAATAACCTCGAGTGCTAATTAACTATGGAGATCAGGAAAGGACTCTTGTGGGAGGTGGCCCCTGACCAGTGCCTTGGAAATTAGGCATTCTACAAGGCAGAACTGAAGAGAATGTGCATTCCAGTCACTGGGAATCACTTGTGTGCACAGACAGAAGAAGGTGACAGTGGTATGTTGTAGGGTAGGTGGGTGGGGGGCAGGGGTTTAGTAAGCAGGCCAGTTTGGAATATGAAGTAAGAGAAGGAGACTATTATAAAACTCGAAAGATAAATAGGAGCCAGACTCTGTAGTGCTGTAAATGCTCACCTGAGAAGTTTACATTTTATCCTAGAGACATTTGGCACTGAAGATTTTTGAACAGGGAAGTAATGTAATCAGATTTTAGGAATATCTATTTGGGCAGCGAATTTGGAGGGGCTGATTGGAAAGAGTAGGATCAATTAGGATGCTATTGTGACAGTTCAGGTGAGAGGAGATGAGAGCCTAAATGAAGATATTAGTCATGTGAATGGAAAGAAGATAAATTTGAGAAATGTTGTGGAGGGAGAATCAAACAAACCTGGAAAGTGACTGGATGTGGAGGATGAGGGAGAGAGAAGATTTAAGAGTGAGCAGAGTAACAAACATGGTAACTGGAAGGATCATAGTCTATCAAGAGAAATGGGGAATATTAGAAGAGAGAGGGGTTTGGTGAGTTCAATTTTGGACATGTTTTGTTTGAGATGCCTATGAGACATCTATGTGAAGGTACCCAGAAGGGATTAATACAGGTCTGGAATTCAAGAGACAGATTACAGCTGGATCAGGGTCCATCTACATAGAGATAATAACTGAACCTATGGAAGCCAATGAGAGAAGAGGGTCCTGGGGCAAAGCCTTGAGGTATGCCCACAGTTAGTAGATGGGAAGAAAATGCCCAGCAAAGGAGAATGAGGAGCACTCAAATACCTAGGAGAACCAAGAGGACAATGCCCATGGAAGCCAAGGAAGGAAAGAATTTCTAGGAAAAGGAAGTGGTTGCAGTAGAGAGGTCAAGAAGAATAATATCTAAGTCCATTAAATTTAAGAGATCACTGTTAAAAGATCACTGGTAGCCAAGCTTAGGGCAGTTTCACTCAACTGGAAGGACAGGAAGCCAGAAGGCAAGGGTCCCAGAAGAAAGCAGAAATAGGGGAATGGAAGTAATAAGGGAGAATAAATCTTCTTATGAATTTGGCAGTGAAAGGAAGAAAAGACAAACTCTGATGGTTTGGGAGAATAGCAAGGTTAAGTTGTTTGTTTTTATAAGGATAGAAAGACTTGGGCATGTTTATAGTTGTTGGGAAAGGAATCAGTAGTTAATGGGAGACTGAATAAAAGAGAAAGAGAGATGATTAAGAGGTTAAGCTCCTAGAGAAGATACACAGGTCAGGGATGGGATCAAGAACTTAAGTGTAGAGGGTCAGCCTTCCTCATTATGAAATGAATAAAAGATTGCCTTGCAGTAGTGAGAGCCCAGGAAAAATCTGATAATATGAATTTGAAGTGGATAGAGTCAGTATCATTAAGTAATTTGTCCATGGTCACATAGCTAGAATATGTCAAAGGCAGAACCAAGTCTTCCTTGCTCCAAGGTCAGCCTTATATACACTATTATCACAGTGGTTCTCAGAAGATCATTATACTGAATATCAAATTAAGTAAAGAACATTTTAGAGTAAAAGGTAAAAAAAAAATAGAGTACTCCTTTCTTGGTCTACTCTAATTAAAAAAATGTTTTCCAATTATGTGTAAAAACAAATTTTTTTACGTTCATTTTTTTAAAAATTTGAACTTCAAATTTTCTCCCTCTCTCCCCTCATTCAGAAGATAAGCAATTTGATACAAGTTATATATGTGCAGTCATGTAAAACATTTCCATATTAGTCACGCTGTAAAAAAAAATGCAGATTTTGGTCACTATCACAAAACTTATGTTCTTAAGAACATATCCTTCACATGGCAAACCTCATAATATAAAGTTACTCTTTGGCAAAAACATACCAGGGAAGAAGAAATTGGGATACAGAAAGGTTATGTGATTTGCCCAGTGTTACCCAGCAAACCAATGTTCTTAGCTGAAATTAGAATTCAGACACATTCATCTCTCTGTCTTAGCCTTGCACTGTTGAATCCTGTTGCACGAGACTCCATTATCAGAAAATTATGAACAGCTGAGTTCAGTAACAAAGTATATCACCTATTCATTATCTGATATCTGATGTAGGAGGGCTTATAAAGAAATATGGACTTAAATATTTTTTGGGGGGAAAACTGCTAGTTCCCTTTAACTGTTACTGATATTCTTCAGGAGAGTGTCAATTCCCCACTGTATGTTCTGCTGGTACAGTCTGTGGTCTTCAGCTTCACAGCCTCTGAGGGATGCAGAGGGGATGATTTCACATAAATTCCCTGGATAAACTCATTGTAGCCACGTGAATGTTAACACAGGCAGGCTTCATAGCAGTGCATGCTCATAATCAGGGTGGAATGTGCACACAGAAGCTGTAAATAGTTGGGAATTAGAGCAGCGTTCGCTCATGCCCAGAGAAGCACACACAAAACCCCACTGTGATTTACCCACAGTGAGTTCAATAAACATTAGATCTGATGGCATTCATCGTTTTTTCACAGTGTTCTCTATTGCTGCTCTAGTTATTGCTCAAGTGACATCATTGCAGACACAGAATTTGATTGATTTTTTAATGAATATTCATATGGCATTTCAGCCAGGAGTAGTCATTAATATTCTAAGAAAGAAGAATGAAACACACATCCTAATTTAATGAATGACTGTAAATATGTAACTGACAGAGAATGTGACTGCGGACATTTAAAAAGACATTCATATTAGTTTCTGACTCTTTTATCAGAAGCACACACACACACACAAACACACAAAAGCGGTTGGGGAAAGAATATGGAGACAAATATGTCCCAAATAGGGAAAAGTTGGAAGAGATAACTGCAGTGACCTGATAACTTCCTTGTACATGCTCAGATAACCATTTCTGTTCCTGCCTGCAGTTCTGATGCTCCCCATCTTTGCTTTATTAAACCCACCAGGAAAGATTAGCTATATAAAAGCCAACTCCAGTTTTTCTTTCCCCTTTGTGCTATTTTGAGGCCCATGGAAAGGTTGATGGATCATCTCAGAGGTAGAAATGTTCTCTATCTATAAAAGGTACTGCATGAGCAGGGTAACAATATCCTACCTTCACAATCCCACTCTCCACCTCACTCAACAGAGATATAGAGGTCAGGGAATCATAAAATGTTGAGGTCTAGGATTTAGGGGTGCATAAGACCCCAAAATACCAACACTCTGGGTCCTGCCAAATGGATTTGACTTAAGTCTTCTCTCAGCCAGAGTAAAGCAAAGTTTATTCAAGGTTCACCATAATGAGTAGTCTCTTACAGAGCCTTGGTATCTGTGATGCCTGTAATTGAACAAGCTGGCCAGAATAATGTGACACAGAGAATCTGCACTAGATAATTGTCAGCCCCTTAATGGAGGCAAGATGGAGCTTATATATAAAAAGGTTGTGGGAGGATTTAGGGGTGGTCTGGGGGAGGAGTTTGGAGAAGGTCTTCAGGAGGAATCAAACGAGGTCTGGCTCTAGTAATGAGAGATTAAGGGTGGGAAATAGGTGGAGGCTACCTGGAGATGACAGACAATGGAGGGCTAAACTAGTTTAAGGGTAACAGATTTGGGCACTGATATTTTGGAAGCATTAAGGGTGAAGAATAGCTGAACAAAGGAGGGCTAGGCTAGAAATAGAGATTTGGGCTGAGCTATAATAAAAAGCTTATGGCCTCAGGCAAATGGGTATTTCAAGGGAAGATTCAAGGAGAGCTCAAGGGGGTTCCCAGGGCCATTGACAGCCATAATACATACATCATACATACATACATGCATGCATATATAAATACATACACTTTCTCTGCTGGAGACCCCAACTCAACACCTGAGAGAGGAAGAGGAAGGTTGGTGGATTTGCTGTATTTTCTCCCCATGGACTGACAGGAAAAGAAATAACTCTTCTGTGACCATGAATGCAGATAAAGAGACCAGATTTTGGAAATTTGAAGAATTCATCTCCACTCAACCAATCCATTGTCATAATTTTCTTGTAGTTTTAGCTCAGGTTTTATCTACAAGGAATCCTCCCTGACTAAATGTCACATCACTGCTCACTTTGTACTCTTTAGCATTTCTTTATCATTTGTACTGTGTTTGCTCTAACTTATAGAGTCTCTTTGTTTTGTTCCTAGGACTCAGTAACAGTAGACAGAGCATTGGGCTTGGTGACAGACCTGAATTAAAATTCCAGCTCTAAGAGTTCCTAGCTAGCTATGGGATCACAGACAAGTCACTTAATACTTGTGACCTACTTGATGGGGGTAGATATGAAGAAAGCACTCATTAAACTTTAAAATATAAGTTGGTTCTATGTCCTAAAGGGTCAACAATAAGTATTTGTAAAATAAATGAATAGATAGCAGGATCCAGAGCTGGGATGGTATCTAATCTAACACATTCATTTTACAAAGGAGGAAACTGAGGCTAAGAAAGAGGTTGAGAGACTTGACCAAGATCACACAGCCAAAGGTTAAATTGCAGCCCTAGTATCTGAACCTTAGTTCTGACTTCAGGTTTAATTATCTCTGTACTAAACCAAGCCTCTAGATCTTAAAATTTTGAACTAGAGTATCCAACCTTCAGTCTGACCCCCTCATTTTTTATAACTAAGAAAACTGAGGTCAATGGTTACTTGCCCAGGGTCACACAGGTAGTAGATAGCAGAGGTTTAATTTTAAAACCAGGTTCCCTAGATACTCCAAATCCCATGGTCTTTCATCATACCATAGTTACCTAAAGATGACTATAAGATGAATCTAATACAATCTTGTGACTTTTGTTTTGAGGACAGGGTTGATGTACTACTCCCCATTGTTTACTTGTAAGAATGTGGTGATTGGGGGAAGAAAGGTCCAAAATATTCTAATCATCCTCCTTCAAAACTAGCTCCTACAAAGAAGGTCTCAAATATGTTGGGACTGCAGCCAAACCCCATCCCTCTCCTCAGACTGCAATAATTTTAGTAGCTAGTCTCTGAGGACCTGTTTAAGGAGTTACCAAGTCTCAAAGGTCTCAAAGTTCCCAGGGTCAGAGATTTTAGTTGGAATGGACCTTAGAGGTCATCTAATTCAAGCCCCTCATTTTACACATAAGTCACACAAGTATTACATAGAAGGTCCAAATCTGATTTGGGCAGAGCCACAACTTAAAGCCCATGGCCTCAGGCAAATGCTTTACATGGGAAGATTCAAGGAGAGCTTAAAGGGCTTCCAGAGCCTGTACCTCAAAGATTCAAGGAGAGCTCAAGGGGCCTCCCAGAGCCAGAGCCTGTACCTCATCAAAGCCATGTCCTCTAATTTCAGATCCAGTGATCTTTCTCCTACTACTTTTTATGCTGCTTCTCTGTATCAATGTCTCATTGTCCTGATTTTGGTAAAGTTATGAATGGAATCACCGGTTTAGGCATCTAGCACTAGACTTGGATATGAAATTAATGAGTAAGGGCACACTCTTGTCCTTAACCCTATGTGAAGCACATTTAGCATACATCTTTGACTTGTGGGAGTCAAAAGATGAGGTTGGCACTGTGCAACAAAATCAACAAAATAGCTAACACTAATCTATCCTTCCCACAACTACCAATGGGATTTTCCCAAAGCCTTGTGGATCAGATATACTCATTTCACATTTAAAGTTCTTTATCCCATCTTACTTTTTCCAGTACTGCTGAACATTATTCTCCTGTAGGTCTTCTTACCTTTCTCCCCACATGGCATTTGATATCCAGTCAGTAGTCTTTGCCCTAGGTATTAGGCATGTTGTTGTTCCTTCATGTCTGACTCTTCCTGATCCCATTTAGGGTTTTCTTGGCAAAGATACTGCCTGCAGTGCCTTGCCGTTTCCTTCTCCAGCTCATTTTACAGATTAGGAAACTGAGACAAACTGTTAAATAACCTGCCCAGGGTCACACAGCTAGTATCTGAGGATGGATTTGAACTCATGTCTTCCAGTACTCTATCCTCTGTGTCACCTAGCTGCCCAGGTATCATGGAGGCCTGAAAGGTATTCTCTTTCCATTACCTCCAGGAATCCTGGGCTTCCTCTAAGATTAAACTGCAAGGCCATCCTTTATATGAAATGATCCGGATTCTCTCCCCACCTCACCCCATCCACCCCAATAACTACTTGTTTCTTATATGCTGATGTATATGTAGATTTTGCCTTCTCCCTTCAAATGAAACATAGGCTTCTTGAGAGCCAGGACTATTGTCTCCATATTCCCAGCACCTGGCCTAGTACTAGGCACACAGAAGGGACTTAGTACATGCTTGTGAAGACTGTGTGGGAATATTAGAAGTAGTGAAGTATTTCATATGGATCACACTCTCATCTCAAATTAGTTTTCAGGATAGAAGCACTGGCATTGGAACCAGTGGTAAATTAGAACCAGTTTATAAACGGGCCCTCAACTCCAACCTGCTATTCTTAATCCTTTCTTAAACTGTTTATTCTATTACCCACCCAAACCTGCTCTCAGTTAACACAATGGTCCCCTGAACACCAAGACCTAAATGCCAGATAAATACTGCCAGTCAACACATCTATCTATACCTAACTGATGAGGTGTCTTTGGGCTCCTCTTCATAATCACCATGACCCTAGGCAAGTCACTTAACCCTGTTTGCCTCAGTTTCTTCACCTGTAAAATGATCTGGGGAAGGAAATGGCAAAGTACTCCAGTTATCTCTTCCAGGAAAACCCCAAATGGGGGTCCAAATAGTCAAACATGACTGAAAAAACTGACTTAACAAGACAACTACAATGACTTTGGAGTTTTAAAAAGATAAACAAGGGAGGCAAGCCAAATTGTATTAATCTTATCTAAAAATGCATGCCCTAGGGAAGAAAGTTCAGGTATAGGAAGATACACTCTTAGATATCTAGAGTTTCTGCTGTTTTGCTGGCAAGATAGTTTTGTGAAGTTTTAGGAGAACTAGAAGTAGTGAAAGACAGCAAAAACAAATTCATAATGTGCCATTCCTGCTTGAGGAAATTCTCTAGTTTGGTGTAGAGAAAGGCCTGGGACAGAATCAGAGAAGAAAATTTCAAAAAGTAAAAGTGGCATTTGCTATGGAATGAGGAGAAAGGAGTTTCCTGAATGCATTTAGGCAGGCAGAGATTGGATTTGTTCCAAAATACCAAGTCAAAAAAGAAAAAAAAAATCCATGGCATCTCTGCAGATTGAAGCAAGTTTCCTCTCCCCTAGAAAATGCTGAATCAGCACTTAAATGCCTTACCAGCCCAGCTCCCTCCCTCCACCCTCCTTCTCCTCCTCCAATCACATGATAGAAGGGACAGGGAAGCTCTCTCAAGGTCATACAACATCAATATCAAGGTACTGGGATGCAGAATCCCACAGTTTGCAATCCTTTTTCTCCCCCTAAGTCAAAACTGAATGACAAGTCCAAAGTGTGCCTCTGATCATTCTTTTCATTCCAGAGTTAAGAACCAGGCAGTGGGAGGAAGGGGTGCTAGAGATCTCTGGTAGTATCAGTCTCCTACCAGGATATAACTGCAGGGTTTGATTGCAGACTCTAGCGTTGGCAACAGAGGCATAGCCAGCAATTCTGATAATGCTGGATGAGTACCACAAAATGTGCCCAGGTACAAGCAGCCAAGAGGCACCCTTAAATAAATTTCAAACAAATTCAGCTGGGGTGCCACAAGGCCTTAAGGGCAGGGGTGGAAGAGAGACTAGAGACACTGTGGGTTCCTTAATCCCCTGACATATAAATATCTAGACCCTGGGGAATACCCAGAAGCCACTGAAGGGTGGAACAGAGGGAAAAGAAAGAGACCAGAAAGGGAAAAGAAAGAGACCAGAAAGGAAAATACCTGGAGAGGTAAGGCAGAGAGTAGCTGGGCTTCTGAGAACCATTGCTATCCCTCTCTCTGTACTCAGTGTGGTGAACAGCATATTCCTGGAGCATCCAGCCCTGGTTCTCACAACACAGTTTATCTAAAGTACCTCCACGAAAACTTTGTCTAGGGAAGCACTTTATTTTCCCTCCAGAGAAGTCTGCCATCTGGTATTTTCCTATTTTAAATAATTATTGTTATTAACTAGGTGCTAAGCTCAGTTGTTTTTACCTGCCCAAATGATGTCAGCACCCTCTAAATTTTGTTGCCATAGGGCCAAGTCTTAGTCACCATGCCCTAGTTTTGGCATTGGCTGTCAGTCATGAATCCTACATATCCTTTTAGGTTCACAATTATCCTACAATCTCTCCTTGACCATATAGATGGGGAAAAAATGGGAAAACAGTGTGATGCTTAGCCACAGTTGCTCTTTTGATGCTTTGGAATGATTTTTAATTTCACAGATATGGGTGCTTCCTACATAATAATGTAGTCTCTGAATAGAGATTTTCATAAGATTCTGTGGCTGAAAAATTAGTCTCCTGGTGGTGAAACAGCACCTTAAGTGCTAAGCCTCTCTGTCTTTGGCAAGATTATTCATGTGACAATACTCTAGGGAGTAGGTCCAGACTTGAAACCAGTCAAAATTTCCCACAGCTGTCTCCTACCCCCATATAGTGGGACAGTATAAGAGAAGGTATGCCATAGGCTGCTAGATGGTGCAATGGATAGAGTGCCAGGCCTGGAATCAGGAAGACTCATCTTCCTGAATTCAAATCTCAGATACTTCCTAGCTATGTGTCCCTGGGCAAGTCACTTAATCCTGTTTGCCTCATTTTACACATCAGCAAAATGAGCTGGAGAAGGAAATGGTAAACCAGTCCAGTATCTTTGCCAAGAAAATCCCAAATAAGGTCAAAGAGAATGGGACATGACTGAAAAATGACAAAATTCCAATGATTCATGGGTTTCAGACCATAGGTTCTTGCGGACCTGTAGACAAGCAGGATATTTAGGATGACTCTTTGCAGAGGAATGCAAAGAGCAAATCTTAAGAGGCTATCTACCCCATCTTCCTATCTCTAGGCTAGACAGCACCTAAACTATCACTAATAAATTAAAAATCTTTGTACTTAAAAAGCTTAAGAAATCATTTAAAATTACATTTATGCTGATAGTCACATATGACTATACGCTTATCTTACATGATTATGTTGTATGTTTATCATGATAAATATATTCTCTCTAGTCCTGTAAAATTAATCAGATTCTAGTACAGAGGTTCTCAACCTGCAGGCTATGTTCAATTTGTAACAATGAAACTACATCCTGTATATCAGATATTTACATTACGGTTCATAACAGTAGCAAAATTACAGTTATGAAGTAGCAATGAAAATACTTTTATGGTTGGGGGTCACCACAACATGAGGAAGTGTATTCAAGGGGCGGGCATTAGGAAGGTTCAGAAGCACTACTCTAGTACTTGCACTTTTACTACCTACTAGACATATAGGAAACATGGATGTTATGTCCATTCAAAATGTGCCTGGGTTTGGGTGCTCTGTCCACCTAGTTATTAAGTGTGCCCTTTTCTGCCCCAGGAGAAATTAAGGAAGACCTCTTAAAAGAGAATTAATTACTCCTATGAGTTTCCACAAGATAGTCTTGTACTATTGGTTGGCTATTTCATGCATATAACTTTATTAGCCAACTAGGAAGGCCCTGAGGGGCATGGACCTTGGTTTAGGCTTACATCCCTTTCCCTTCAGTCTTATTGATGATGCCACAAATGATAGAGCAAAGGATAGGTACAAAGTAGGCACTCAAAAACTTGGATTAACTGATAGAGCTTTACCTTTTTTACACGTGAAATTAACAATGTGCTCTTAAAAAAAAAAACAAAAACTGTACAAGTAGTCTCTGGATTATCATTGCAGAACTTCCTCGCTGACTGATGACAAATTTCCTTGCCTTTCACGTTTTTTGTCTTAAAATCAGTCTCCCCAAAATATCTGATGCTTCTTCATTCAGGGAGGGTCTCCAGATATTGTTTTTAAGCATACTAGTCATTCTCATTGTTTCATGCATTGTGTAAAGTCCATAACAAGCAAATAAATCAGCTTTAAATAGGTTATTTCAAAGGAAACCTTTTCCCCCAGGAAACTGGCCTCTCTTTTGGCATTCTTCAGTTCCGAGTGTCTCATTCACCTGGGAAGGGCATCCTCGGCTTTTTTTTTTTCCTGCTAATTGTTCTGGATTTTATTCTACCCTCTTTCACCTTAAGGGAATAGACAAAAGGCCCTTTAAGTGTAGCATCAACTACCTTGCTGAGCCATCAGATGGACCCCAGATCTTCCTACGAACAGTGCCTTAATCAGTCAACAAAGTGTTTCCTCTGAAACAGTCTTCTGTTTATTTGTCACAGTGGATGCTCTAGTAAACAGTAAATAGCACATTTGTTGGCAAAGCAGAGCTATCTGTCCAGCTCATTAAAGATAGGAGTAGGACAGAGGCAAAGGAAGATGCATAACTCTGCCCTTTTAGCAAACATCCAATCTCTAACTTGTAAAAGCTCAGCATGTCTCCAGAATCCCCAAGAAATGTAAATCTTTGTAAAACTGTGAACCTGTCAAAAGGAGGGAGACCATAAGGTTCATTTAGCTAGCAGGACAATGTGTCCGGTTGGCAAAATATAACACTAAAATAAACACTACCCTGTCAAAATAACATGCTGTATGCATGGATAGGGTCTAACTCTAATCCTCTGAAGTCATGAAAGGTCTAGGCTGCTCTCATCCCAACTTGGCCAGTTAAGCCTTTCCTGGAAGGCTCCAAGCCTTTTGTGTTTATGAACTATTCTCATGCCCTAAACTCACTTGCCTTTAGATAATGGACAGGCTTTTTCTCCTGACTACACTCAAATGTCATCCTGCAGTAAACAGGAGAGGCATTCTGAGGCTCCTCAGATCTTAGTGCATAAAGCTCAGTCTATGCATATTAAACTTTTATTCCACATCTTCAACTTACGGGTCTTTCAAAAAACCCACCTAAAATCCATTACATTCAAAATAAAAGTGAACAAGCATATTGTCATTAAGATAGAAGCTCCTACTGGGAACTGTCAGCGCTGCTTTTAAGTGTTTGCATCCTACAGTGAACATACTGTCCTGGCTTTCTAAATATTTACAAATAATAATTGATTTTCTATGTAAAGTAGTAAGATTAACTAGGTGAGAAACTTGGCATATTTATAGCAATTTTAATCTAAGGCTGGGCAAAGGAAAGCATTATGAGATCTATTGGATTAAAGCAGGTTGAAAGACCTATCACTAACAGATTTAAAAAATGGTCATTTTTAAATAATCCAATTTGTTCTCATATAATTGAGTAGACAGCTGACACAGCCACTTATGACCATCCTATTTAGTTTTAGTAAAACCATTTTAGTACCCTCTTTTAAGCTTGTTACAATACTATTTTGTTTTAAAAGGTAAACTGAACAGCAAAAATTCTCAGACATCAAAAGCTGTATACTAAAGTAGCTTATTTTTTTCTAAAAAGTCCATTTGAGTAATTTAAATATACTTATTTCTGTAATTTATTGCACTAAATTTTTTTTTGTTTTGGAGGACAATCGGGGTTAAGTGACTTGCCTAAGGTCACACAGCTAGGTTTTTTTTTGTGTTAAGTGTCTGAGGCCGGATTTGAACTCAGGGACTCCTGACTCCAGGGCCTGTGCTCTATTCACTGGGTCACCTAGCCGCCCCTTTGCACTAAACTTTAAAACTGCTTCAAAATAAGAAAAGAACCTATGAATTGGTAGGTAAAAAAAATGCAAGAATTTTCCCCATATAATAAAGCTGTCCAAAAGCCTAGAAAGATCTTTTTAACTAACAACCTGACAACTTATTTTTAAAAAGTTATTTATTTTGCTTTTTCTTTGGAGTGGGGAAGGAAGGGCAATTGGGATTAAGCGAGTTGCCCAAAGTCACATGGCTAGTGTTAAGTGTTGGAGGATGAATTTGAACTCAGGACCTCCTGACTTCAGGGCTGGTGCTCTATTCAGGGCACCACTAAGCAGAGTCTAATAACTCTTTAAAACAATAAAAACTGCAATTTTGATTGTTAGTTTCCTGCAAACAGTATAATTAAATATATTTGAACATAAGCAATCACTCCATCAACACATTAAAAAAAATAAGTTTAATGCAGGTGGTACGTCTCATAAAGAATTTAACAGGCACTCAAGACATTGAGTTGTTTGTTTTTTTGTGTGTTCCAAAGTCAATTCAAGGTACAATTCAAACACTTGCATTGCTGTTTATACATTCATTGGCTAAATAGCAAGATTCCTCCTGCTATTAGGACTTTGTTAAAACGCACACACATACTAGAACTCTCAATCAGTGCATCCGATAGGGAGCTCCACTTCAAAGACATGAATGTTTTAGTGGATTTAGGTTGAATGAATTAAAAAAAGAAAAAAAAATTTTTTTTGAAAAAAATAATATGCATGACTAGTGCAATAAGATTGTTAGCAGGCAGCAAAAATGAAATCAATGCATTTAAAGCTATCATTTCTGCCCATCACATAATCAATTTCTAAAACTAGTTTTGCTTAACTAGTTTAACCACCTTAAAAACAGTTTTTTGCAGAGAAGAAAACCTTAAAAAAATTTCAAAGAGCAAGTTTTTCTACAACCATAATTCTCCCTGATTTGAACTTTGTTTGTCAAATGACATGCCTTTTTCCTTATAACCTATCCTCACAACTAGGATTATTAGAAAAGAGTTTCTCTGCCCCCCACTCAAGTCAGTTTTTTTTGCCCCTGTCCTGGAAAAGGTTATATGTGCTGAGGCTTGTGTCAAACGAGAATGCAATTTTTCACTTTGACTACCACACATATGCATAAAATTCAGAGATGATAATTTTAGGTGGAAAAGGAATGGGTGACCAAAATTAGCTTACTAATTATCCTCTCAATAACCAATAATAGCTTCCCTCAAGTAGTTATCCTAGTCACAGTATAAAAATACCTATTAGAATGTGGTGACAGAAAGATTCTCTTGTATATTTGACTTCCCTTGTTATTTAAAGGTATTCCAATGAAAATGGGATCTTTGTTCCTTTGTAGTCCATCTGTTCCTGCATCTCTTTATGTACCTGAATTCATCTTCTGGCTTAAAATGCTTTCATAGTAACCAAGGCAGGAAATACAGAGCAGACAAGCCCTTAATAAACAAAGATTCAATGTTCATTCAAATGCCTTAAAATTTAGAAGAAATGCTTTAAAAAATAAACATTTAAAAAACATTTTTCATGATAAATAACTGGGAACTGGCTTTAGCACTATCTGTCTAAAGATTTCAGCTAACTATGGTGTTTCAGAAAGAAGTCAAATTCTAGATTTCTGCAAAAGAAATGAATTCAAATGCTCTCCAAAGCAAGTAAAACATTTATCAGCTTTCCCAGAAAAGCGAGTTTAGATAGATTAAAATATTTCATAATATAATATTGCATTCTCTACAGACCTGGCCACTGATGCACAAAGGGCTCTATATTTGCTATGCTTCTGAATTTGGCACCACTGAAACTTACAGTGCTCCAGAGAACACAGCTCTCTTATGAGCTATGGCATTAGAACCAGACTCCCTGAATGAAGATCTTGGCACTGCTTGCTTCAGTTTGCTTTCAGAGTGGGCCTAGGTCTGTGAAACACCAAATCTTGTTATAACCAAACAAAATTATTCACTTCCCTCTAGGTTTTTGAACTAGCATTCAATCTCGGCATTTCATTTCTCAATTATAGCTCTTTGTTTAATAGAAGAAAGATGAACTTGCACAGGACCTGTGCAAACATTCTAGAAATCCAGGGCCATGCAAGTGGTTTAATGGCAGTGCATTGCATTACTAAAGTGGATTCCAACTTTTTCCTAAGGCAGGGCAGGGTTTAGGAACACTAAGGAAGAGTGGACATTTGGCCCACAGGGAAGGGAACTGCTTTCGGGCTTGCTCCTTGGCCAGCACACAGAGCAAAACTGTTGAGGCATATCCCATTCCTTTGGTAGGTAAGAGAAATACCCCTAAATGTGAAACTGGTAAGGAGAAGAGGAAGCCACACCAAGGTCCTGAAAGTGCAGACTTGATAAAGAGGACCCTTCTGCATTATGTTTATTAAATGTGAACATAAACTACATTAAAATAGAGGGAAGAGGAAAAATACAATGTAGCAGCAGGAGGAGGGGAAGCTAAGAGCCAAAAAGCAAAGTGAAGGAGAGACAGCCTTGATTTAGCCTTCATAATTGTCACAGCCCTTTTCTTTCCCATGCTATAAACACAGTAAGACGGTCAGAGAGCAAATAAAAATATTGCCTCTGATCAGGGCACTCCTTGCTTTGTTTGGTATGATGAAACACCTGTCTTTGGGATGGGAGACAAACAGAAGGAAAAATGACCCAACATTCCCTGTGTCATTTCATTTCAAAGACAGGTCATTGTCTTTACCAAAGAAAATATCTATATACTGCATGTACATATATATATATATATATATATCAGTCATAAATAAATAAATTAAACCAAAGGAGAAAGTGGATACATCAGATGTAGTCACAGCTGCCCAAGCCTGCATGCACACCTCCTATTTACATGTCCACAAAGACCATGAAACACCAGCCCAGACCTCCCACCAGCAGCATAGTCACATGAATCCCATAAATGAGCAGCTCATTCATCAAGCTGAAATCAACCCGCCTTCGTCCCAGCAGTAGGAGAATGATGGACAGCTTGTACTGGAAACGAAGAAAGATGCGGATGCCAAGGTATTGAAGGCAAAACAGGATGGAGAGCGCCACCCAGAGGATGGAGGTAAACAGGCTGCAGCTGAAGTAGAGCAGGAAGCGGATAAATCCATACATCCATCGGGACTTCAAATAGATGTCGAAGTTGTTGTACTTGGTTCGCACTAAATGAGTGGTTCTTACAGGCCCACAGGCAGAATGCAGGCATGTGGTATGGGGGCCGTGGAAAGACCGGACACGCCGGGGTATGGGAATTACAGGCATTGGGTACCCCACGGCTCACTGAGTTCTAGAGGAGGATGGACTGTGTGCATAATAAGCATCATCCATGGGCAAGGAACAGAAGTGAAGAGCCTAGGCCTGTGAACTCTCTGCTGAACGTCCAGGGAGGCACATGCCTATAGGAAGAAAAAAAAAAAGCAACGAAAAGAAAAAGCAATTCAGCTGTAAGGAACCAAAATAAAATGGGTCTTTGCCCCGAGGAAGTTTACAATCTAAGAGAAGAAACAGCAGATAAATCCTAAAGATATTTGTACATCCTTTTAATAACACACACAAACATGTCTATGTGGCAGAAAGAATAGTGGCTTGAGAGTCAAAACATCTGAGTTCTAGACTTAGAGATCATAAAATTTAAAGCTAGAAGGAATCTTAGAATCATCTGTTCTGGTTGCCTTATTATACTTATGAAGAAAATGAGGATCAGAGCTTAGAGACCCAAGGAATAGGGATTTGGATTCAGGTGCTCTAAGTACTAATTACTCTTTTCTGGATCTACCACTTATGAGGCTGTTTTGACCATGGACAAGTATAAATCACTTCATGTTTCTGGACTTCAGTTTCCCTACTTTAAAAGTAAAGGGGCTGGATTAGATTATATCTAAGGGATTTTCTAGTTCAATTGAGATAACATTTATTAGGCATTTGCCAAGTACAAGGTATTACCAAATGACTCAGGACCTATTCAAAGTTTAGAATCCAATGAGAAGGTAGGGTGAGAGTAGGGGTAGGAATCAGGATCTTACTAATACATTACTAATACCTCAGAAGACAAAGAGTACAGGGACATTTTAGAAGTGCTAACCAGTGTAAGGAGCTCCTAAGGACTATAGTTGAAGGCTGGGCAGTAAAGTGCTTTATCGCTGCACTGTAAAGTATAAACTAATGGAAAGTAAACTATGGAGAGGCAGCCATGGTCTAGGGAATTGAGAGTAGATCTCAATGTCAAGAAAATCTGGATTTAAATTCTGACACTGGTGGCAACAGTGAACAGAGCACCGGCCCTGGAGTCAGGAGGACCTGAGTTCAAATCCAGCCTCAGACACTCCACACATTTACTAGCTGTGTGACCTTGGGCAAGTCACTTAACCCCAATTCCCCTGCCCTACCCCTTCAAAAAAAGCAAAAAATAAAATAAAATAAACTCTGACACATCACACTTGTGTGACCAACAGCAAATCACTTAGCTTCTCAGTGCCTCAGGCAATTCACTAAGACTGGAAGTTTTAGAATTGTTGATAAACTGCTGATGGAAAATGAAACCACTGATCTGGACAAAAAAAGGGCAAAACATCATCAACAACTAGCAAAGTGATTTACAAAAATTGTCACATTTTATCCTCAAGACAACTCTGGAAAGGTATGTCCTAGTTTTAGTCCTATTTTATAGATGAGGAAACCGAAGGTCAGAGAGGTTAAGTGACATGCCCAGGATCATATAGCTAATGTCTGATATGTACCTGGGTACCTAGATGCCTAATCTAAGGGAATACTAGGGAAAAAAAGTGTGTGTCACACAGGACCCCAAAATGATCACTGAACTATTTCCCTCAGTCACCATACAAAAGAGATTTAGGAGTAGAAAGAAAAAACATCTCTCCCATGTTCTTTAATATATCCCTAGTGTCTATCACAGTGCCATGCCATGCATTTAGTGAGAAACAATGAAGGAACAAAACAGAAACTCAGATTCTTTTAATTCTTTTTGATTTTCTCACTCTACATAATAATATTAATCTGCCTCTTAGTTCAGGGGCCTAACCAGTCATTAATAGCAGCATTTTTCTAAGATCTCAAAGCACTTAAAGGATACTCAGAAAGTACAAGTAATCATCAAACTGCTTTTTAGGATCTGGCATACTATTAGTGATAGATTATGGATTCACTAAACTAATTAAACAATTTTATGTTTTGCCAATTAAGATAAGCACAAAGTTTAACCATTTGACCAACTTCACAGTATCAGTCATAGTTTCACTTAAGTTCAAGGCTATTCAGTTAGTAGGATCTTCCAAGAATACACAATTACAAGTTCTGAATACAGTTTGCTTTTTTAATAGCAAGGGCAGACATATACACTGTTACTCTAATACTGTAGTTTGCTACTTTTTTATGGAAAAGCTTTAAGTGAACTAAAAAATCCCAATAAGGATAAAAGATGAAGTTGTGTTAACAAATGAAATAGAAAGCCTACCAAGCAGAAAAAGATGCAGCTCTCACTGGTTTAACCTACTGATTTATATGCCCATAGAACAGAACAAACTCCTAGCTTCCATGGTGCAGAAGTTGGTGGCTGAAGATTCCCATGCAGCATCTACCTAAGCCTTGTAGGGATTCAGTATATCATCTGGTCCAGGAGTTGGAGAATCTGAAACATCCAGGCCACATGTGGCCCTCTAGGTCCTCAAGAACGATCCTTTGACCAAATCCAAACTTCACAAAACAAATCCCCTTAATAAAAGGATTTGTTCTGTAAAATTTGGACTTAGTCAAAATGCCATAAACCCAAGAACCTGTGGCCTTGAGGTAACAGGTTCCCCACCCCCTGATCTGGTCTGTTTGCTTCAAAATATCTTTATTTGCTTTCTCTCCCCAGTATCCCTAATACATTTACTTTCACGAAGGTACTGTAACTTGGTTGACACAGTTAACTTAAGTCTATTAGCTGCCCTTTTTTGCCATACCCTACCCTCATTTGACAACGTTATAAACAATCAAGTGTCTTCTGCAGGTGCCTGATTTTTCCCATAAACTGGTGTATTATGATATATTTCAGGGTTAATGAAAACAAAGCCATAAGGTGGACTATTTTTCCCATTGTTAAACTGGGAGATTTTATCACTGATTTTGCTTACAGCCAGTTTTATTCTTTCTATCATCAATTTGTGAAGCATCATGAGATATACTCTGATTAATCTCCAATTAAAAGTCAAACTTTTGACACCAAAGTTAATTGTTGCTTTTTAATATAATTATGCCACAAAACCAAAATTATTTTACTAAACTTTTCGGAAAATAAGAGTAGTTGGCTTTGGTCCATATATCCACATGACATCTGGCCTGTTCTTCATTTCCACGTGCTAAGTCTAGAAAGTCATTTTCTGAGACGACTTCTTATCTATAAAAAGGATAATTTCCTTGGAGAACAGAGATATAAGAAGACTTAACTCAGTATGTTTGAAGCACTTGGGTTTCCTTGATAAAACACATTTTAATCATTTTATACTCTTAGCACAGTGCCTGGCACATAGTAGGTACTTAGGAAATGTTTATTTGTTGATAATAAGTTTAAAACAGATTCTGAGTTTGAACCACGAGTTTTCATTTATTTTTAACAAATGTGATGCTAACCTTTAGCTACACTATGATGGAAGTTTATTGTTTTTATTATCTTATATACCTACTCATAAAAGTGTGATGCATTTAGGAAACCCCCTATGCAACTTTACACATTAATATTCACTTATTTACTTTTTAAATATGGTGCATAACACATTCAAACTCAGTCTCTTTTGCTCCAACAGGGGCTGTGAAGTAGATACACCCACGTGTAATCTGACACCCACAAGGATTCATTCTGCTCTGAAATTCTCAGCTTCCCCATGGCATTACATTTGTGATGTACAGACCTTAAGAGGAAAAATGTTGGAATGTGTTCCATTAAGAGTCTGGGACTATAAAGCAGAGCCAAGAAAAAGTCCTATGACCAGGTCTTTTATGTGGAAGAGACTATTCCCATCAGTTTTGGCGTTCCATATCTAAATGAGGAGCAGTAGTGTGCACTTCAATTAATTTTATTCAGTCCCTTCAAACAACCGGGGAGGCAAGGAGAAACACAAATAGAAACCAAAAGTTGGGGGTTCAGGCGTACCACCTACTCTTAAAACAAACCCTGATCTAACTTTTGCTTCCCACCCTCCACTCTGAATTGATTTCTATGCCCAACAAGAAATTAAGAGAAATTAAAAAAAAAACACACGTTTTTTTTCCCCTAAATGATTTATCCATGTGACCAATACGTTCCTTCCCTCTCACCTGACTGGGGAGACGAAAAGTGGTTACCCTTTGGACCTTCCCCTGCAAAGGAGAAAAGGATGGGGAGCAGGGAGAGGAGGGAGTAAACCCAGCTCAATTACTGCGTTCCAGATTAGGGAGGCCTAGACCGCCCCCTCCCCCCCCACCCCCGAGGGAGCAGAGGAGGCCTCAGTGGAATGGATGGGGGTCCTCCCCTTCCCTCATCGTCATCCGGCAACTAGCCCTCCTCGTCCTACGTGTCCTTCCTCCAAATGCCCACTCCCGGACCATCTTCCGACCCCCGACCCCGGATACGCCCCTCTTCCCTCTCCTGGATTTCTCTGGTTAGCTCCCGCCCCTTCCCCCTTCAGGCCCGGGCCGATTCGCTCACCGTGCGCGGCCTCCGCGGCGGGGTGGTAGTCCCAGGGCCCACGGCCGGGGGCCGGCGGGGAGGAGGCCAGGGCCGGGGGCCGGCGCTGCTGGGGCCCCTGATGTCCCTCGAGGCCGGAGCGGCGGAACGAGGGTGGAGGCCGCATGGTGCCGGGCCCTCGGAGGGAGGAAGGTCACCAAGAGGGTCAGGCCCAGGGCCCGGGGAAGGCCGCTGGGGGCCCCCGCCTGTGTATGCCCATCATGGGCCCCAACCAGGTATGGCCCAGCTGGTAAAGGGGAACCCTAGGCCGTACGTGGGAAGCGTTTGTCCCAGTGAGGGAACCGTAGCAGTCGTCCCTCTGCGGCCACCGTAGGACATTCCTTCTCGCCCTGCTTCTCTTCTTTTTCCCCCTTCTCTTCCCACACTTTAAAAAAAAAACTAGCCTCCCCCTCCCTCCCCCGTTCCCAAAGGGAGAACTTAACACTTCTCAAGAGTAAGGATGCGAACAGGAGCCGCACGTCATCCGTCACGCGCCGTCTCTCCCCACACGAGGGCGGAGGGCGGGGGAGGTGTCTTTCTGCGCAGGCGTGTGCAGGGGCTTGACTTGTTTCTCTTCATTTTCCACACACTCCCACCTCCTCCCTTTGATGTCTCAGTTGCACCTGCGTGCGTCTGGTCTCCACCAGGCATGCGCACAATGTCAGCCTTCGCGCCTCTCTGCTTAGGGCTCACCACGTTCTGGCTGTTTTAGACCTTCCAGGCCTGGATGGATCCATTTTCTCCAGGCCAGGGCTTTCCACTTTAGAGAATAACACAGCTGAGGAAGGGCCAGAGCCTTGCAAACCAGGGGTTCTTTAGTTATAGTGTGTGAACTTGTTTAAAAAACAAAACAAAATTTTTGATAACTTTCATTAGAATTGGTTACTTCCCAATCCCATGTGTATATATATATATATATATATATATATATATATATATATATATATATATATATATATATATATTTAATGCATTTGAAAACCTTACTCCCAGAATGGAACCCAGAGGGGGTCCATGACACAAAATAGTTAAGAACTCCTGCATCAGCAGAACTGGGCCTCAAACCCATATTAACTAATTGGGGAAGTGATTCTTTTTCACATATGGGTTTTTAGTACCTTCTTTTTCAACTTTGAGTCATTATGAGTAGTAGAAGGAGCACTGTATTTAGAGCCAAAATAACACTTAACTTTTTGAATTCAATCTGTGTGAACACTGGTAAATCACTTAATCTCTTTGGGTCTTGGGTTCTTCATGTGCTGCTTCCTTTTCTCTCTTTACCCTGTTTCTTTTGTCTTTCCCCTTCTTACTTTTCCCCAACTTATTATCTCTTCCTGCTTTTTTTCTTCCCAGTATACTCTTCCTTCTGTCTTAATGTAACATCTTTAAATTAATATTATAAATTTAATGCATTTATGTTTATACATTGAATGACCTTTCTGTGAAAATAATTAGCTCGTGTATTTTAATGATGGGGCCTTTTATTCTTGACATGGATAGTTTAGAACTTCACAATATCTGACTCTAGCTAAGCATTGTTATTCTTCAGTCTTTTTTAGCCATGTCTGACTTTTCTTAACCTCATTTGAGTTTTCTTGGCAAATATACTGGAGTGGTTTGCCATTTCCTTTTCTAGTTCATTTTACAGATGAGGAAACTGAGACAAACCATATTGAGTGACTTGCCCAAGGTCATACAATTAATACTTATTAGTCTGAGGGCAGATTTGAATTCAGGGGGATGTCTTTCTGATTTCAGGCCTTGCACTCTACTGCTCCACTTTCCTGTCTCCTAACTAGGTATAATATACAGTAATTTTTATGAACCAAAAAATAGAAAGGGGAAGATCTGAACAGTTTCTTCCCTGATTTGTAAATTTATTCATGCAGCAAGTCTTATAAAAGGGTACTGTAATTTGTCATAGATTCATATGACTTATTTGTTTTGGTTCCAAAAGGTAGAACTAAAAAGGATAGTGGAAATTGTAAAGAAGCAAATTTTGGTTGCTATTTACAAGTGCAACAGGTTATGTAGGATAACCACTTATCCCATGTGGTATAGCAGGGATATCTTTTTAGACATAGATTGCAATAGAGTCTACTGGGGTCTCTTGCAACTCTGAAATTTTGTGGTTTGACCTAATGATTTTTAATTTTTAATTCTTATTACTCCCATAATTCCATATTCAGTGCTCTTTCTTCTGCATAACAGTGGTCCCTCTGGCTCAGGAAACTAGCAATATATTCTTCTTTGGGCCTTCCAGAGCATCTGGGAAATCCCTGTCATATGTTTGTTGAAAGGCAACATTTTACTTAATGAATCTGTGGTGTAGTGGAAAGAGTGCTGGAATACAGGTCAAAAGAACTGGTTTCTAGTCCTATTTTGGTCCCTCGAAAACTTTGTGACCTTGAACAAATTACTTAACCTCTCTGAATCTTGGGTGCCTAATATGTAGACTGAAGGAATTATATTAAATTTACACATCAACAAACATTTGTTAAGCACTTTCTAAGTGTATAGCATTATGATAGGCTCTAAGTATACAAAGACAAACATGAAAGAGTTACTGCCCTCAAGGAGCTTACCTTTAATTGGAGGGGGTAGAGTCTAAATAAAATTTATATATAGAGTACATACAAACTAATTACCCTGGAGCAAAGCACAAGTCACTAGGGAGAAGTGGCACTTGAGCTGAGCTTTGAAGGAAACAAGAGATCACCTGAGGGAATTCATTCCAGGTATATGGGACAGACTAGGCGAAGTGAAAGTGATGGGAAACGAAATGACTTGTTTTTTGTTGTTATTGAGTTGTTTTTTCAGTCGTGTCATACTCTTCACGATTCCATTTGGGGTTTTCTTGGCAAAGATACCGTCATGGTTTTCCATTTCCTTTTCCAGCTCATTTTATAGATGAGGAGACTGAGGCAAACAGGGTTAAGTGACTTGCCAAGGGTCACACAGCTAGGAAGTGTCTGAGGCTGTATTTGAAGTCAGGAAAATGAATCTTCCTGACTCCAGGCCCAGCTGCATACCTAGCTGCCCATGGTTTTTTTGGAAAGCAGCAAATCGATGATTTTGATTTTTGGAGAATATGGGGGAAAAGTGACTTACAATAAGGTAGGGTGAAGCTAGGTTGTGAGAAGCCTTTACAAGTCAAACAGCAAAGTTTGTATTTAATTCTAAAACCAATAGAAAGCCATTGGAACTTACTAAGCAGAGTAGTCACATAGTCAGTTCTTTGCTTTAGGACTATCAGTTTATCAGCTGTGTGGAAGATGACTTAGGGAACTGCAGTGAGACCATTAGGATATAATTTTAATAATTGAGGGGACAGATTATAGGAACCAAACTAGGGTGGTAGCTCTGTGAGTAGAAAGAAGGGGATGTGGTTGAATTGACAGAAGTTAACAACTGATTGGATGTAAGGAGTGAGAGTGATGAATCAAGGATGATACTGCAGTTATGAACTTGGGTGACTAGAAGGCTTTGTGGTAACTTCAGCAGAAATAGAGAAGAAATTATCCACCTAGGAATCTATTTATTAAATTCTCTAGTTTTCATGATCCATCAGAGAAAAAAATGGTCTTTTCTTTTGCTTTACATAGCAGATGTACAGCAGTAATTTTTTTGGTGTGTCCTTTACAAGTTAGACCAGTGATTAGTGCCCCAATATTCATTAACCAATCCATTTGCTATCTCCTGGATGCCATCAGTAAGCAATTAAGACCAATGAGCTTTTACAAAAGGATATTTACTGAGAAGACATAGCACAAACAGAGGTTCAAATACATCTCACCCATAACTTCCTGAACTAGGGGTATACTCCCCTCTACCACCTTAGTTCTTGGGCAGAGTGGGCTCAGATTTAAAGAGGTTACTACAAACGTTCATTCCACCATCCATACTTCTGGATGTGGTATAACCACTGGTTAAGGCTCTCCCTTTCTGCCAGGATATGGTGCCTCTGTTGTTGGGTTGATTTACTACTAGATTGGGTCATGCAGGTCACTCCTCAGGCTCTTTCCTAGGCTCAACTGCTGGACTTCTCGTGGCTCTTCCCACCTTTCAAGGTCTCACAGGGCCCAATATCAAAGGAAAGGAGACAAACATGCAGGTGTCTCATTTCAGACACAAACTTACCTAGAAGGCTATGTGCCATTCATAGCTGGTCAGGTATATGTGTGGGGGATCCCCTCTGGCACTTTACAGTTAGCAGGAAGGGAAGAACTAGGTTTGGTCAGTTAGTCCTTTTCTGTTTGCCTACTCAGTTCCTGTTCAGTAGTCACTTCTCAGCAAGTGAACAGGAAACAGTCACTAACTATCTTCAAGTGCTCCAAACTGAGATGCAGGATTGTTCTTACATTTCTAAAAGCAGGCTGCCCAAAGCACCTATGTGGGTTGGCACCTGGCAGAGCAGAGTATGTGTGCCCAAAGGACTGGGGCATCATTGGGTAGTTCTTATTATATACAAATCAGAGAAAGATGGGATGTAGCGCCAACTGCTGGTCAGCCATGCTGGAGAAAGCTGGTAGCCATAGCATTGACACTTTCTGCATGGTTTTCATGGTAGCCCTTGTAAGTACTTCTGTCTGCTGTAACCAGGGGAAGACAGAGTTGAGATATCCAGAAATGAAATACAAGCTACCTGTCAGGAATTTGGGAGTAAGTGCTTCTGTTTTTTTTTTTTAAAGAGGGGGGAAGGTAGGGCGATTGGGGTTAAGTGACTTGCCCAAGGTCACCTGGCTAGTTTTTGTGTTGTCTGAGGCTGGATTTGAACTCAGGTCCTCCTGACTCCAGGGCCAGTGGTCTATTCACTGTGCCACCTAGCTACCCAGGAGTAAATGCTTCTGGGATCTAGAGGAGAAATAGATTTCAGAATACTTGGACTAGCAGCTTTTTTCTAATTGTTTTTAATTTAGTATTTTTTTCCTAGCTACATGTAAAAACAATTTTTAACATTTGTTTTTTTAAAACTTTTAGTTCCAAATTCTCTCCCTTTCTCCCTCCCCACCTCCCCTCATTGAGAAGATAAACAATTTGATATAAGTTATACTTTTGTAATGATGCAAGACATATCCATAACTGAACTAGCAGCTTTTGAAAACTGTCTCTTGGTGAGAAATAAAGGGGAAACAAATTCCTCTTGCCCAGTGTTTCCTTGCTTGAGTTGATTGGAGCCCCTGACCTCTGAAAAGAGGTCCCAGAAGCATTGCATATTGTATACCAAGATAAATTCCAATTCGGTACATGATTTAGACATAAAAGGTGACATCATAAGCAAATTGGGAGATGTAGAAGAAATTATCAGTCAAACTTATGAATGGGGGAAGGGAACTTCTCTACTCATGATAGAGAGGTTCATAAGATATTAAATGGACAATTTTGATTGCATAAAATTAAAAAGATTTTGTACAAACAAAACCAATGCAGCTAAAATTAGAAGAAAAGCAGGAAGTTGATAGTAAAAAAAACAGACAAACTTTACAGTAAGTTTTTCTTATAACAGTTTCATTTCTAAGACATATAGGGAACTGAGTCTAATTTATAATAATAAGAACCATTCCCCAACTTATCAAAGGATGGGCAGTTTTCAGAGGAAGAAATTCAAGCTATCTATAGCCAATGAAAACATGCTCTAAATTACCCCAATAATTAGAGAAATACCAATTAAAATAACTCTGAGGAACTACTTTACACCCATCAGATTATCAAAGTTGCAAAAGAAAAAAAAGGGAAATGGCAGATGCTGGAGAGGCTGTGGGAAAACAGGTGCTTTATTGTTCATGGAGCTGTGAAATGGTCCAGTAATTCTGGAAAGCAATTTGGAACTATCAACAAATAGCTATTAAACTAATACTGTTTGATCTAGTGATAAAGAATGTGGAGAAAAATTTCATATGTATAAACATGTGTGTATATATGTATATACACACATACATGTACATATACATATGTATGTATATATGTATATATATATAAAACAGCTCTTTTTGTGGTGGTAAAGAATTTGAAACTGAGAAAATACTAATAAATTGCAGAATTGCTGAACAAGTAATGGTATGTGAAGGTGATAGAATACTATTTTGCTGTAAGAAATGAAGAGGATAGTTTCAGAAAAACCTGGGAAGGTTTATATGAACTGATACAAATTGAAATGAGCAGAACCAGGAGAACAGTATATACAATAATATTTTAAAGGTAAATGGGGGTGGCTAGGTGGTGCAGTAAATAGAGCACCACCCTGGAGTGAGGAGGACCTGAATTCAAATTTGATCTCAGATACTTACCTAGCCGTGTGACCTTTGGGCAAGTCACTTAACACCAATTGCCCTGCCTTCCCCCCCTGCAAAAAGCAATATATATACATACATACATACATACATACACATATAATATACATACACATACATGTGCACACATATCTATACACACATACATGCATATACACATACACATGTACACATACATACACATATATACATACATATATTTACCATATGTATATATGGTAAATAACCGAAAGACTTAGGAATTTCGATCATGATAACTAGCCACAAATTGAAAGGACTCATGGTGAAGCATTCTGTTCACCTCCAGATAGAGATCTGATAGACTCAGAGTACAGATTGAAGGATCTTTTCTTTTTCTTTCTTTCCTTTTCCCTCCTTTTCTTTCTCTCTTGGCTAATGCAGGAATTTGTTTTGCTTAACTATACCTATTTATATTTGTATTTTTTTCTTGCCTCCTCTATGTAGGGGAGTGCGGGTTAAGGGGGAGAAAACCTGGAATGGAAAATAAAGTGTTATTTAAGAAACTGAAATTATCATTCTTTCCCTCCTTTCCCTTCTTCCCCCCCCCCCCCCCAGCACTTTCTGCCCTTAATCTTTTATCACCTGGGAAAAAATGGAAGGAGATTTTTCATTTTGGGAAATGTTTTAAGTGGATTGGAAGGGGAGATAATCAGCTAAAGCTTTTTTTTTTTTTTTTTACAGTTTTACTATATATCAATTCTATTGTTATTTATTGTATTTTAATTAATTATGTAGTCTCTAAAAGTCTTTTGAATGGGGTTGGTCAATAAGAATAGCAGACTTGGTAGGTAAAGGATGGGGGGGTGTAGTACAGATAACAAATTTCCTATTTTGTTAATTTTGAAGTGCATTGTAGATAACATTTCTATATTGATTCATAGACCAGCGATACTGTCTCAGGATCCCTGGAGAGATCAGCATATTTGGAGAAGAGAAGCAGTTTTAAGTGTGTAGGCTGAGCTTTGGGGATATTGCAAATTTTGGGAGTGACAGTACATATGTAATTAATACCCTATGAAGTAGCCACTGGACTGGTAACCTAATGGTAACTACACCTGGTGACAATATTTATGACATACTCTCTAACTGGTTAATGAATTAACTCTCAGCAGGCTTTTCTTTAGGTTGCTGAAAGCAGGAGAATGAGCCAAATATGTTATAGTTCTTGTAGCACCACCTATCCATACCACCTGTCACTAAAGTATTAATAATAAAAATGAACAGACACTACTTGAAAAAAATCTGGCCAGTTTTCTAGTGCTCAGAATGAATAAGCTGTTCCTTCTGTTCATGATCCATATGCTGGTGAAAGATCTCACTCTTTTCACTGAAAGCAGTCAGGCCTGCCAGAGTCCCTTAAAATAAAAACAACCCACAAAACAATCAAACAAACTGAGGTTTGAAGCATCTTTAAATTATTAGGGATTAGCCTCCCACAGAGGCCTTCTTTATAGTCTAATTTAAGCACAGGTGCTCAGGCTTTCAGTCTTCAGGAAGATTTATAAGTTTAAAACATTGAAATAATAGAAAAAAGTCTTTTAAGGCAACATGATGATTGCAACATTTTTTACAGGCTATTAAAAGAAATAAAAGGGCTATTAAATAGTCAACAAAGTGGTAAACCTGGTTCTGTTTTCTTTATAGCCAACATCTGTGTAGTACTGGGCCGTCAACACTCACAGAAGTTTCTAGTCTAGAGTGGAAGAAGAGGCTTGTTAGCTAGATTACTACAGGTCATTCAAATGAAGCCAGCTACATTTTCCTATTCTCTTTTGGAAAATAAAAGCCATTGGAAGTTTAAATGAGGCATCACTTCCTATGCAAAACAGATGTTCTCACCAAGTAGAGAATTTCTATAGGCAATTCCATCTTTTACTACCTCACTGTTTCAGGTTCAGTTTGTTCTATGTTTGCTACTAAAGACCAACATATCTCTTATTTCCTCCACCCTTTTTTTTCTTTTAAAAAGTATGTCCCTCCCACTATCCCTTCTCTCCCCCCAAGGAGTAAAAATTTTTTTAAAGTACCTTCAATAAATTGCACAGACAAGTATGTATCTCTCTTGAGTTCATCACCTCCCTTTCAGAAGTTGAGTGACATATTAAATCTTCATCCCTTTGGACGCCTTGTTTCTGAGTATTTCAATGCAGTGTTTATCATAGTCCTAAAATCTTTCAAAATTGTTTTTCTCTGTACTGTTGTTATTATTATGGCATAAATTGTTTTCCTAGCTCTGCTCACTTTGCTCTGCATAATCGGTTTATAGAGAAGACCTATACTTTTTGCTGCTGTAGAGTTTCTGCTAGTGTCCCAAGGAAGGCAGTGTGTCTAATAGCTACCAAGTCTTTTCTTTTCTTTTTCTTTCTTTCTTTCTTTCTTTCTTCCTTCCTTCCTTCCCTCTTTCTTCCTTCCTTCCTTTCTTCCTTTCTTCCTTCCTTCCTTCCTTCTTTCTTCCTTCCTTCCTTTCTTTCTTTCTTTCTTTCTTTCTTTCTTTCTTTCTTTCTTTCTTTCTTTCTTTCTTTCTTTCTTAAGAAAGTGCTCATGAAGACTGAGTGTAGATCAGTGCATCCTGTTTGTTCTCTCTTTTATAAATGTCTTCTTTCTCATGGTTTTCTCCCATGGTTCTAGTACTTTCTGGCATGGCTAATGTGAAAAAATGTTTAATATGAATGTATATGTAGAGCCTGTATCAGATTGCATGCTCTCTTGGGGAGAGGGAAAAAATTTAGGACTCAAAATCTTATGGAAATGATTGTTGAAAACTAAAATTAAATACATAAAAATTTTTAAAAGAGAAAGCACTCATGCTACAGAGGTGTAAGACTTTTGTATAATCTACAGATCTTTGTCCTTTTACATTTTTTTCTTCTTTAACCATACTTAAGTATGGTTACTTATCTTTACCTTTCCTCACTTTTGCATCAAAGTCACCAATTACCTGAATGTGTGTTGATTTGATTTGGAAGCTCTTGTTATTCATAGAATTTCTACATCAGTTCCTCATCAGCAACTGATATTGAGGTATAAGTTTTTCAAAGTTTTGTTTTATAGTGTTATCGTCCTTGTATAAATTGTTTTCCTGGTTCCCTTAACTTTTCTCTACATCGATTTTTTATTTTTGTTTTTATTTTTTATTTTTGAATTATTTTATTTATTTTCATGTTTGCATCATTCATTTCCATGAGATTTTGAGTTACAAATTTTCTCCCCATCTTCCCCACAACCCCAAAACAGCCATCTCACTGTAAAGCCCCTCCCCCAATCTGCTCTCTCCTATATCCTCCTCCATGCCCCTCTGACTTTCTGGTAGGGCAGGATGGTTCTCTCTACCCCAGTGCCTGTATATCTTAATTCCCAGTTGCATGTAATTAATAATAATAATCATATAAATGTATTTTAAACATTTGATTATAGAACTTTAAACTCTAAATTCTTTCAGTTCCTCCCTCATCACCCACCCCCACTGGAAGGACAAGCAATTCAATACAGGCTGTACGCGTATAATTGCGCAGGACGTCTCCACAGTGGACATATTGTGAGAGACTGATTATATGTCCCTCCTTCCTATCCCGCCCTCCCCTTGTTCTATTCTCTACCCTGTCCTTGTCCCTTTACAGAAGTGTGTGCTTCAGCAACTCTCCCCCCGACCTTTCCCTCCCCAACATCATCCCACCTCTCATCCCCATCCCCCCTACTCTCCTGT
>CM053595.1:115075591-115091423 GCA_028646575.1 Pseudocheirus occidentalis | reverse complement strand
TTCAATGAGAGTAAAGTTGACCCTCTAGCTTTTTATTTTTAATGTAGCTTTTATTTTTCTTTACTGTCAATAAGAATTGGTTTTCTTTTCATTCTAATTTCACTCCACCACTGGGAAAAAAATACAAAAACAAAAGTCTTGTAACACATATGCATAGTCAAATTCTTACATTGGCATTTCAGAAAATATCTGACTCATTCTGCTCCTAACTCAATAATCTCTCTATTAGGAGGAGGATATCATGCTTCATTATACACTTAAAGTCGTGGTTGATCATTGGATTAAGACAGAGGTCTTAAGTCTTTACTTCATCTGAAGAATAATATATTTTATCCTAGTCCCTTATTTTAACTTTATGCAAATCTTTATGTTTCATGGGTGTTTCTTGTAAACAACATATGTTGAATTCTGTTTTCTAATTCATTCTATCTTGTTTATGAGTGCATTCATCCTATTCATGTTTGCTGTTGTGACTGTTACTTGTGTATTTGCCTCTATTTATTCTCTTATGCTCTTCCTTCTTATTATTTCCTTTCACTACAACCTTTCATTGCCCTCAAACTAGTCTGCTCTTTGCCTTCATGGTTAGAGCTCTGTAAATTGCTGACCTTGGTTTTGGTCTGAGCAACACCTATGGGCCTATTCCTGGTTGGATTTCCAATAGTCTCTTGCTGAACTTGGCCCCTGTTAGCTGGAAACCTCTTCTGGTTCAGAGTGACTGAACTATGTGTTCTCCCTTAGTCTGAGATTCCAACTCTGGTTATTCTTCTGCAGGTTTAAGACTGTAATGGAAGCTGGAACAAAGACCCCTATTCCTTTTCCCCTTTGGGATCAGAACCAAACAACTAGTACCTGCTTCTGAACTTGCTACTTACTCAGTATACAGACTAGGGTCTTCATTCTACCCTGGATGTATGACCCTGAATTGATTACTCAGTGATAGAGCCGTCAGTTGGTACCCATTCCTGCATCCTGCAGAATATCAGGCCAGGCTTTGTGGATCTGGACCTCTTATTGCCTTGGAGCACAGCCTTAGCCCTCATTTAGTTTTTGTGTAGCAAAGCTGTCTGACTATTCATGATTAGATCCTGTCCTCAATGCTGACAGACTTCTCTATCTGTCTGCCCATGCTCACCTGGGCTGAAAAAAGGACTCATTGTTTCTTAAAAAAAATTTTTTTTTCCAGTTAAGACTTGATTTGATGTGTATTATAGATTTTTGTAAAAGAGTTGTTGGGGGGAGCTCAGCTGTACTTCTTCCTGTTAGTCTGCCATCTTGGCTCCTCCCAAAGTAGTATTTCTTCACGTTTTAGGTTATAAAAGAAAACCCACTCTGCTACCTTGTTTTCAAGGCACCAAGAAGCTTTAATAAGTATCTGCTATGTGTCAAATACTGTGCTAAATGTTTGTTGACTTATTTCTCATGAGAGTACCCATGAGCCCTCCTTCTACCTGGCTATAACTTCTTTCTTCTGGTTTCGTTTATAGTAAGAATTGGAAGATTAATATGCATTTAACTCCTCCAGAAAAATGTCTATTCATTGGTCATTGGATAAGGATATTACATTTAGAGTATCAACAGTCAAGTTAAAGCTTGTTGACAGTCTAAAAATTGTATGATTCTGTGAATACAATACAATACTACCTTCTGTCTCCTTTCTTGCCACTTTGCCATTAACACTGAAAAAGTGAAAGGGAACCATGTGAGACTGAACATTATTTTTCACTTTTTCCTCTTTCATGGCTTGCCATGGCTAAAGAAGTTTCATCACCACATAGGCAACTTACTGGTTATGTTTTTCCATGATTAGCTAGGCTAACCTTTAAAAAATAGACTAGGTTTATTCCTGTGGCCATACCCAAAGCTTATTTAATGTGGTAGAACCTGTCAGAATTTGTGTTCCACTGGCATAGCCTTTAAAAACTCAGAGTCATCTTCATCCAGATGAGGAATTAAAGTAAGATTTCCATATTTTATCTCTAATAAAATTAAACTCAACAAAGATAAACATAAAGTCCTACATTTGGGTTAAAAAAATTAAGTAAAAAAAATTAAGTATATTTAGCACAGGATAAAGAGATGTGGCTAGAAAGTTATTCACGTGAAAAAACAAACAAACCTAGGTTGCAGTAGTAGATACTGTTAACCAATTGATATGGCAGCCAAAAAGGCTAATTTACTTTAGGCTGCACTATCAGAAGTATACATTTCTAGAACAAAGGAGGTGATAGTACCACTGTACTTTTGAATCATTCATTAAACCAACATTTATTAAGTACCTGCTACATGCCTAGTATACTAAGAAAAAAATACAATATTCCTTGCCTTCAAGGAACTTTTTCCCCTTCTCTTGGGAAAAAAAATAATACAAAATTATACAAAATAATTTCACAGGGAAGAAGATTGTCCCTATGAGGCAGGAAGCCAGGGATTCCAGGAGACATAGGTAAGGGAGGATTGAACTCCAAGCCTGGGAGCAATTTGTGTAAAGCCATAGAGACAGAAAATGGAATGGCTTGTAAGAGAAATAGCAAGTATACTAAGACTGCAAAGGAAAGTGTATGAAAGAGTTATGAAAAATAAGATTGGAAAGGGAGGTCAGAGTTATATTGTGAAGGGCTTTAAAAGCTGAGTTTTATGTTTTCTACTAGAAGTCAAAGAAAGCTCCTGGAGATTTTTGAGGATGAGACTAACATGCTCAGACCCATGCTTTAGGAATATTAATTTAGCAGTTGTGTGGAAGACATATATTGGAGAGAGGGAGAGCCTGAATACAAAGAAAACAATTGTAATCATCCAGGTGACCTATTCTTTTTCTTGATGTCTAGTGTTCACATTCAACTGCCTGAATTGGACATCTCAAACTGGATGTTTCATAGACAACATTTCCTTTTTTTTTTTTTTTTTTTTTTGCTTTTTGGAGGGCAGTTGGGGTTAAGCGACTTGCCCAAGGTCACATGGCTAGTTTTTTGTGTTAAGTGTCTGAGGCCGGATTTGAACTCAGGTACTCCTGACTCCAGGGCTGGTGCTCTACTCACTGCGTGACTCCAGGGCCGGTGCTCTACTCACTGCGCCACCTAGCCGCCCCAATAGACAACATTTCCAAAACCAAACTCATTATCTTTCCCCCTAAAACTTCCCCTCTTCATTGCTTCACTGTTACTACTGAGTATACCACCATCCTCTTAATCACCCAAACTCACAACCCAAGTGTCATCTTGACTCCTCACTTTCTTTTCCATCACTCCCTTACATCCAATCTGTTGTAACATCCTATCAACTTTACCTTAATAACACTTTTTTATACCTCCTTCTTTCCTCTGATATTCACACCACCCTTTTATAGAGTGGTACACTACCTCATGTCTAGTTTATTCCACCATTCTGGTTGACCTCCCTGCCACAAATCTCTCCCCATTCCAGTCCATCCTTCGCACAACTGTCAAAATGATCTCCCCAAGAGACTTATATAAACTGATGCTGAGTGAGAAGAGCAGAACCAGGAGAAATTTTGTACACAATCACAGACACAATGTATGTGTGATGACTCATTTCAATAGACTGGGCTCTTTTCAGCAATGTAAGGTTATAAGACAACTCCAAAAGACTCATGATCAAAAAAGATATCTACATCCAGAGATGTAGAGTCTGAATGCAGATCGAAACAAACTACTTGCTGTATTCCTTTTTCTTGTTTTGTTTTGTTTCCTCTTTCCCACTGCTCATTTCATCAGTTATAACCTGACTAATGATTAATGTGAAGATATTTGTGGATCCTGTATTTGAGTGCATGCTACCATGATGGGGGGGGTGGAGAAGAGGGAGGAGGAGAAAATTTGAAACTCAAGGGACTGTGGAACTGAATGTAGTAAACTAAAAGTAAATAAGCAAACCAATTTAATTTAAAAAAAAAAGATCTCCCTAAAGCCCTATTCAGTAAATTTCAGTGATTCCTTCAGTGGTTCCAGGATCAAATATAAAATTCTCTTTTTTGTATGTGTTGAAAGCCTTTCATATTATGGATCCTTCCTACCTCTCCAGGCTGCTGCTGCTGCAACTGTTGCTGCTTCTCCTTCTCCTTCCTCTTCCTCCTCCTCCTCCTCCTCCTCCTCCTCTTCCTCTTTTTCTTTGTCCTCCACCTCCTCTTCTTCCTTCAGAGAAGGCAGGGCAATTGGGGTTGTGACTTGCCCAAGGTAACATGGCTAGTAAGTGTTAAGTGTCTGAGTCCAGATTTGAACTCAGGTCCTCCTGACTCCAGGGTCAGTACTCTATTCACTGTGCCACCCAGCTGCCCCCTAGGCTTCTTTTACCTTACTCCTTCCCATATACTCTATGATTCAGTGATAATGTCCTCCTTGCTGTTTCTCACACAAGATATTCCCATCTTCCTGCTCTTTGTTTTTTCGCTCACAGATTCCTATGCTTTGAATTCTCTCTTTCTTTGTCTCTGCCTCCTGTTTTCCTTGGTTTTCAAATTCAACCTAAAATCTTTTTTTTTTGGTCTTTATTAATTTGTTTGTTCACTTTTAGTTTACAAGATTCAGTTCCACAATTCCTTGAGTTTCAAATTTTCTCCCCCTTCCTCTCCTTCTCTCCCCCACCACTCCCCTCACCCCCAGCGGCATGCAATCAAGTATAGGACCTGCAAATACTTTCATATTAGACATCAGTCAAGTCATAAAGAAGGATTGTAACAGATGGAATGAACAATGGGAAAGAAGAAACAAAACCGAAGAAGAAAAAGAAAGAGAACAGGTAGTTTCCTTCCATCTGCATTCAAACGCTGTTCTTTCTAGTTCTTTCTCTGAATGTAGACATCTCTCTCCATCATGCATCTTTTGGAGTTGTCTTATATCCCTGCTTTGCTGAGAAGAGTCCAGTCTATCAGAGCTGGTCATCACACATATGTTGTGTCTGTAATTATGTACACATTTCTCTTGGTTCTGCTCTTCTCACTTAGCATCAGTTTGTATAAGCCTCTCCAGGTAAATATGAAGTCCATCTACTCCTCATTTCTTATAGCACAATAGTATTCCATTACATTCATATACCACAACTTGTTTAGCCATTCACCAATTGATGGGCATCCCCTTAATTTCCAGTTCTTTCGCCCCAACAAAAAGAGCTGCTATAAATATTTTTGTACATATGTATCTTCCTCCCACTTCTATGATTTCTTTGGGATACAATCCTAGAAGACTCAACCTAAAATCCTAATGGCCTGTAAGAAGCCTTTCTGCCTGAGATTATTTCCAATTTCTGGATATATATATGGGTATATCTGGTTTGTTCATAATTATTTGCATGTTGTCTCCTCTGTTATAGGACAGCTAGGAGGCATAATGGATAGAGTGCTGAGTCTGGAGTCAGGAAGACATGAGTTCAAATCCTTAGACTCTAACTAGTGTGTGACTGGGCAAATCACTTAACCTCTATTTGTCTTAGCCTCCCCAACTGTAAAATGGGGACCCTGGAGAAGGAAATTGCAAACCACTCCAGTCTCTTTGCCAAGAAAACCCCATTAATGGGGTCATAAAGAGTAAGGCATGACTAAACAACTTAACAAACTCCACTGTTGGATTGTAAACTTCTTGGGGGCATGGATTCTGTTTTCCTTTCTTTGTGTCCCCAGTGTATGGCACAATGCTTGCCATATAGTAAGAGCATAATAAATGCTAATTGACCTTGCTTGACTTGGAAGTCAATGAAGACTTGAACCAGGTTGTTTGGAGTGGAGAGAATGGGACAGATTTGAGATATATTATGAAAGCAGAGTTGACAAAGTAGAGTCTGGCAATAAACTAGATATGAAGGGTGAGAGAAGAGTTAAGGATTGTTTCAGGGCTGCAAATCTAGATAATTGGAAGGAGGGTGGTACCCTCAATAGACAAAGGGATATTAGGAAGAAAAGAGGGCTTATAGATATGTGTGAGGAGAATAGTTGTTCTGAACTTGTTTAGTTTTAAATAACTGTGGGATATCCATTTGGAGATGTCCAACTGGTTTTTGGTGGTGTTGAAGCATACCTCAGGAAAAAGATTGGGGCTAGATATATAGATTTGTGAATCTTCTACACAGACATGATAGTTGGACCCACAGGAGCTGAAAAGACCACTGAGAAAAGGGGTCTTAACACAGCTTGAGGGATATAGCCATGCATAGAAGTTGGGAATAATAATAATAATAGCTAGCATTTATATTTCCAGATTTGTATAGCACTTTCTATATATTCTCATTTGATTCTCACAATAACCCTAGAAGATTGGTACTATTTTTATCCCCATTTTTCTAGTGGAACTGAGGCAGATAGAAGTTATTTGCCCGGAGTTATGCAGCTAGTAAATGTCTATGGCTGGATTTGAACTTAGGTCTTCCTGGCTCCAGATGTAGCGCTCTATCCAAAGTGCCAGCAAAGGAGACTGAGAAGGAGGGGCTGTACAGGTAGGAGAAGAGCCAGGAAAGAGCAGTCTCATGAAAACCAAGGAAAAGAGCATCGAGGAGAAAAGGGTGGTCCACACTGTCAAAGGTTAAGAAGAATGAGGTCCGAGAGAAAGCCATTGGTTATGGTTACTTAGAGATTTCTGTTAACCTTGAAGAGACTGATGAATTAACAAACAACAAGCCCTGGAGGCATCTGGATTGGACAGTAGCCTCAAAGAAAGTGTCGGGGTCAGACCAAAACATTGTATTTTGAAGAGCAAAAAAACTGAGGCTGCAATCAAGAATAACTTACCCAGCAAAGCTGAGTATAATCCTTAATGGAAAAAAAAAGATATTTAATGAATTAAAAGACTTTCAGGCATTCGTGACAGAAAAAAAAAACAGAATTCAATGGAAAATTTGACATAAAAGATCTAGGAGAAACAAAAGGTAAACATTAAAGACCAATTTTAAGGGACTCAATAAGGTCAAACAGTTTACCTCTTATATGGGAAAATGCTATGTATTCTTATATATATATTGCAGGGGGAAGGCAGGACAGTTGGGGTTAAGTGACTTGCCCAAGGTCACACAGCTAGTGTTAAGTGTCTGAGGCTGGATTTGAACTCAGGTCCTCCTGACTCCAGGGCTGGTGCTCTGTTCACTGCTATATAAAGGTATAAAATGGATAAGTTTGATTGCATTAAATTAAAAAGTTTTCTATACAAATAAATGTAGCCAAGATTGGAAGGAAAGCAGAAAACTGGAAAAAATATATAGTTTCTCAGATAAATGTCACATCTCAAATATGTTGTAGCAGCAAGCACCCTAGTATACCCAGGATGGCTGCTAGCGTCAGAGAGAGAAGCACCAACATCTGGGTTTTCAAAGGGAGGTGGGAGGACTTCAACAGCTGCCCAGAATCTCATCTGGCCAAATCATACAACTCTTTCCAAAGTGAACCCCAAAGCAAAACCTTGCCTCAGAGGTATGTATAACCTCCTCCAGGGTCAGAAAACATCATAACCCTCCAGACCCACTTGACTACAAAGTAACAAAAGTGCCTTCCTGAAAAACAAGCCTACCACCACAGGCTCCATATGACCACATTCAGCCTATTAGGGGGCAAAGTTTATTTTCAAATCGGGAAAGGTTCTCAAATTCACATAGGCCTTCTAAGGGGAAGGGAAGATCTTCAAATTTCTATTATGGATGAGGTGTAGGCTCTGGGACCCCACTGTGAGCTCTCCTTGAATCTTTGAGGTACAGGCTCTGGGAAACCCCTTGAAGTCTGACTCAATCTTCCCACTTGATGAGGCATTTGCAAAGGCCATAAGTATTTCATTGTGGCGGGGCCCAAACCTCTTGTTACTAACCTGGCCCCCCACTGTCCATCTGCTTCCCACCTTGGAGCCTATCAAAATATCAGTCCACTCTTGCATTGACCTCATTAACTCCCCCTGAAGACCCTCCCCAAACTCCTCCTCTAGACCACCCCTAGGTTCCTCTGTATATAAGAATCCCATCTTCCCTCTGTGTGTGAGAACGCCACAGAATGTCCTAGCACAGACTTGCTCTGTGAAAGTGCCATAGAATTGACTTAGCACAGACTGGCTCCTTAAGAGTCTACCCCATATGGTGAATTTTTAATGAACTTTCAATAAACTTTACTTTTCTTTGGCCTAGAAGACTTGAGTGGAAGTCGGGCATGTTGGTATTTTGGAGTCTCAGGCCTGAGACTTACACCTCATCAGTTGGAATGGGTTTGAATTGATCTTAGGGAATTTTGCCTTGTTCTTCATCACATTCTACACTGAATCATATTTATTTATATTCATTCCTTTTTTCTTTTTTTAAGTCTCTTCTTTGTATTGATTTCTTAACATCCCTGCTCCTTGAAGTAAGGAATTTTATCATTTGTGATCTTTAGATTCTCAGTGCTAAGCAAAATACCTTGTACGTATTTGGAGGTTAATAAACTACTGGATTAAACTGGTTTGAAGTAATTTTAAACTGGTTTGAATTGGATTAAACAGGTTTGAACTGAATTAGTATTGTTTTACCTGCATTAAGCTGATTTGAACTGGTTTGAATTGGATTAAACAAATTTTAACTGATTTTAAATGGATTAAACTGCTCTGAACCAGATTGAATGTGTTTGAACTGGATTAAACTGGTTTGTAGTAGATTGAACTGGTTTGAATTAATATTTTACTTTCTTACTACTTTACCTACCTCAAAGTCCTGTGGCCATGAGCTAGTGAGGAAGCATCAGTTGAGTATATACTGGGACTTGTATTCAGAACTTGTATACAATTGGCCAGACCGTAGGGTTGAGAGTTACAAGACAATGTTTGGTGCAAAGTGCCATACCTTTCATAAATTAAAATTCTCTAAGCTAAATATTTTCATTCAACAGAAGTGACAGCCTCAAGACATGATAACTATCAGAAGAATCAATATCAACCTATTGGAGTGCTTCTCCATATGTGAACAGTTTATTATTGACTTGAGGGGAAAACTGAGCCAACACATTGTTGGTAATCAGTAACAGTGGAATAGAAGCGGAGTGGGCAGCTTTCAAAGATTTAGTATACAGCACTGCATTTACTCATCTGGGCCAGAACACTCACACATATGAGGAATTGGTTTGATGAAAACCATGGGAAAATTCGGAAATTACTAAATGAAAAACAAGAACTCATAGGATCTACCAGCAGGATAGGTTGTCTATCTCTAAAAAGCCAATGTTTAACTCCCAACCAAAAGTAAAGTGCAGGTAAACTTAGAGAGATGAAGGATTCTTGGCTTAGTAAGAAGAAAAAATTCATTTTTATGCAGAGTGCATCAATCCAAAGCATTTTATGATGCCCTGAAGGCTATTTATGGGTCAGAAACTTTTGGTGCATCTCAGCTACTCAGTACTGACAGAGCCACACTTTTAAGTGATAAAGACACAATTCTGGAGAGTTGGGCTGAACACTTCTATAGTACTTTCAGCAGACTGTCATCAACCAGTGCTGAAGTCATTGACTGTATACCTCAGGTTGAATCAATCCCTCTTTAATTGAACTTCCAACTAAACAAGAGGTTTTGAATGCTGTTAGGCTCCTCTTGTGTGGCAAAGCACTTCGTGCTGATTCTGTTCCAGCTGAGATTTACAAGGCAAGGGGTTCACTTCTCATACAAAAGCTGATTGAAATTTTCTGGGATACATGGCAAGAGGAGGTTATCCTCCAGGAGAGCAAGTATGTCTCCATTGTCCAGATCTATAAAGATAAAGGAAATAAGATTGTCCTGTGACAATCACAGGGGTATCTCTCCTTTATTCATTGCTGGCAAGATTCTTGCCAGAGTCTGATCCTTCACCTGGAAGATGGTCATCTATCTGAGAGCCAAGGTATCTTTAGAAAGGGCTGAGGAACAGTTCATATCGTGTTTGCTGCCTGACAAATCCAGGAGAAATGCCAAGAGCAGAACAGAGGTCTGTATGCAGTGTGTGTAGATCTGACCAAGGCCTTTGATACCGTCAGTCATGAGAGCTTTTGGAAGAACATTGCAAAATTTGGTTGCCTGGAGAAGTTTTCAGAAGTTATCAGCATTGTACATAAATTCCATGATGGCATGTTTCCCCGGGTTCTATATAATGGATGATGCTCTCATGCTTTCCCAGTCACCAATGGAGTGAAACAAGGCTGTGTATTTGCTCCCTTTTAGCATGATCTTTTCAGCCATGTTGTCAAAAGCCTTCAATGAGGATGAAGACAGCATCAAAGTCAGCTACCACACTGACGGCAAATTCTGAAAAGGCTACAAGCCAAGACTAAAGTGGAGGGAGTGTTGGTGCATGATTTTTTGTTGGCAGCCTCTGAAGCTGAGATGCAACAAAGTATGGATCAATTCTCTGCTGCTTGTGCTAATTTTGGCTTAACAGTTAACACCAAGAAAACTTACATGTTCTCCATCAGCCAGCATACAACATCTATACATGGAACCATCAGTTATAGCAAATGGAGAATGCTGTGGATAAATTCACTACCTTAGGAGAGTACTTTCTAGAAATGTATACATTGATAATTAGCACCTATCACCAGAGCTAACTCGGTGTTTGGGAGGCTCCAGAAGAAAGTGTGGAAGAGAAGAGGTATTTTAGACTGAGCACCAAACTAAAAGTCTACAGAAGTGTTATGCTGACCTCATTGTTGTATGCCTGTGAAATCTGGACAATATACCAGTGCCATACCAGAAAACTGAATCACTTCCATTTGAATTATCTTAGGAAGATTCTGGAAAGACTTACATGAACTGATGCAAAATCAAATGAGTACAACCAGGAGAAAATAGTATAAGGTAAAAGTCATATTGTAAGATGATTAACTGTGAATGAATTAGCTACTCTCAGCATTACAATGACCCAAGAAAATTCCAAGGGACTTATGGTGAAAATTGCTGTCCATACCCAGAGGAAGAACTGATAGAGTCTGAATACAAAGCAAAGAATTATTTTTTTTAATTTTCTTTCTTTTAAAAAAATTTGGTCTATATTTTCTTTTACAGCAGGACTAATACAGAAATATATTTTGTTTGACTACACATGCATAACTTCTATCAAATTGCTTGCCTTCTTAATGAGGAGAGTGGGAAGGAAAGGAGAAAATTTGACAGTTTAAAAAATAAATGTTGAAATTTGTTTTTATATGTAATTGGGGAAAAATAAATACAAAGAAATTGCTGGAAAAAATAAAACACAAAAAAGCATGATTCTAAAAAAAAAAATAGAGCCACAAATTCTTTCTCCCACCCTGCTTTGAGAAGCAATTTGTTATACCTTATACATGTGCAGTTATGCAAAACATATTTCTATATTAGCCATGTTGTAAAAGAAATCAGTTGTAAATCTCACAAGAAAAAGTAAGATAGTTTTTTTTTTTTAAAGTATGCTTCAGTCTGCATTCAGACTTCATTAGTTCCTTCTTTGCAGATGGACAGCACTTTTTCACAGTAACTTCCTTGGAATTATCTTGGATCATTGTATTGCTGAAAATAGCTAAGTCATTCACAGTTGATCATCATATATTACTTTATACAGTATTCTTTTTGTTCTTCTCACTTTACCGCATCAGTTCATGTAAGTTTTTCTAGTTTTTTTCTGATAGCATCCTGCTCATCATTTCTTATGGCACAGTATTCCATTAACTCATATACCACAACTTTTTCACTCATTCCCTAATTGATGGACATCTCTTCAACTTCCAATTCTTTTTTTTGAAGGATCAATTCAGATGATTTATTTTTTATATTTTAAAATTTATTTTATTTTTTCCCCAATTACATGTAAAAACAATTTTAATATTTATTTTTAAAAATTTTTGAGTTTCAGATTCTCTTTCCCTTCCCCCCACATTGATAAAGAAAGCAATCTGATATAGGTTATACATGCACAGTCATGCTAAATATATTTCCATGTTAGTCATGTTTTGAAAGAAAACAGACAAAAAACTCCAAGAAAAATAAAGTAAAGAAAAAAATATACTTCAATCTGCATTTAGACTCCATCAGTTCTTTCTCTGGAGATAGGTAACAGAATTGTCTTGGATCATTGTAATGCTGAGAGTAGCTAAATCATTCACAGTTGATCATCATATAATTTTACTATTACTGTATATTCTGTTCTCCTGATTCTGCTCATTTGACTTTGTATCAGTTCGTGTAAGTCTTCCCAGGTTTTTCTGAGAGATCCTGCTTGTCATTTTTTATGGCACAGTAGTATTCCATTACACTCATGTCACAACTTGTTCAGTCATTCCCCAATTGATGGGCATCTCTTCAATTTCTATTTTTTTATAGTTGCTAATTAGATATTCTAAGACATGGATCTGATGATGTTATTACACACCCTCCCCCACCCTCTCCCTCCAAAAAATTTTTATTGACTTCTTATTACTTCTAGATGAAATACAAAATCCTCAGCCTGGTGCTTAAAGCCCTTCGTAATCTAGCTCTTACCCATTTTCTATTCTTGTTTCTTGTTATTTGCTTTCATATACTCTTTTCTAGTTAAGCTGGCTGCTACTGTAGTTGTTCTCTGTATACAATGTTACATCTCCTGTCTCTGTACCTTTGCAGAAATGGTCCCTCATATCAGCAATGCACTCCTTCCTCATTCCTGCCTCATGGAATGCCGAGATTCCTTCAAAGCACAGCTCAGGTACAACCTTCTACATTTCCTTATTCTCAAAGTTCTTAGTGTTCTTTTCTTCTTAGAAATTATTTTGTGTTGTTTTGTAGTAACTTAGTATTTTACTTACCTGTGTACTTATTGTGTTCTCCTTCCCTCCTTTAGAATGTAAAGCTTCTTAAGAGCAGAAGATATTCCATTTTTGTTTTTGTACCTCCAACATTATCACAATGTTTTGCTTGTGCATAGACAAACACCCACCCCACAATGTAAGTGTGTATATCTATGTATCTATATCTCCCCAGTCCCAAACCCATTCATATGGGATTCTTTCTTTACTGGTGGAGATAAGTTTCCTGTGTCTGGGTGGAGTTGGAGGAGAGAGAGAGAGAGAGAGACAGAGACAGAGACAGAGAGACAGAGAGAGAGAGAGACAGAGACAGAGAGAGAGAGAGAGAGAAGAAAAGGGAAGAACAGGAAAGATGAAGAGAGGTTCTTTAGTTCTCTTCAAACTTCAAATTTGTTCTGTTTTTTTCCAGGCTTCAGGCACTTCTGACTTCTAGCTTTGAGAGAGATGAACAAGGCTAATCCCACTTCATATTGCTGAAAAACGGGAAGATGAGAGGAGGTGGGAATCTCCTTTATGTCCCTATATCTAGTTTGCTACATTAGAATCTTTTGAGAAACTTCTAATTGTGTGAGATCTAAGACTCCTTCTGTTGGTTGATCTGAGTTACTTCAATCCCAATGGGAGAGAACCTTTGTTCTGTATTGTCTGGTATATATATTTTCCTACAAATACTTTCTCTGATGTCCCTTTTGCTAACATTTAGATAAATGGGTTTATTTTTAAACTTTTCTATGTGTATTCAATGTGAAATTGGCATTTGGAGGGAAAAGGGTCAGGCCTTAGATATAGAGCTTGGGGCCCTCTTCCCCCCCAATACTGAAACAACAACCAGAAGTTAGCTTGAATCTGACATTTACATCTCCTAGACTAATAATATTTAAGGGAGCAGGTACATATAGATCTGTCCTGGTACTTCTTTCTCTAATGAAAGCCCATTCTAGCCAAAGTTCTGAGAAACAGACCATTGAGTAAGGCAAAAAAGCTAGATTTTTTCCCCCTCCTTTCTAAAAGAGCTATATAGCAGGGAAAAAATCTCAATACTTTAAACAAAAAGAGCTTTGGAAGAACTACTGCTCGATGAGGAAGACATCACCCTCAGCTAAAGCTACAAGCAGAGAAAAGCTCTACAATTGCTTATCAAGTGGAGCCATGCCTAACAGTGATCACAGAACTTGTGGAGGAAAAGCACTGAGCATTGGCTAGACAAGAGCAGTAGGGAACAATGCCAGGCAGAGATGACAGGTCATGTAGGGCGCATAGGGAACAACTATGAGGCGCATCCTGACGTTGCTAGAAGGCATTGGTGATTCTGTATCACTATTTCCCATACAAGTGTTTCCTATGTGTATTCTCTGGCTGCATGTGTTCTGTGTCTACCTCTCCATGCTTCTTTTTTCTTTTTCTTTTTCTTTTTTTTGGAGGGGGGAAGGCAGGGCAGTTGGGATTAAGTGAATTGCCCAATGTTACATGGCTAGTAAGTGTTAAGTGTCTGAGTCCGGATTTGAACTCATGTCCTCCCGACTCCAGGGCAGGTGCTCTATTGACTGCTACCTAGCTGCCCCTTTTCCCTGCTTCTTGTATTCTGTGTATGGATGGTATGGATATTTGTTGGGGAGTGTGTTCCGTCTTTATGGAGAATTAATTGTGCCTCTGGTTGACTTGTAAACATGATGATGAGGGTTTCTGGTCTGTGATTTTGAGTGGATTCAGACCCACACATCCCTTTGAATCTGAAATTCCTTATCTGGAAGACTCATTGTAAGTTGGGGAGAATTTTCACAGGTATAACATTGGTGTATGTCTGTTTGGGGCTGGAAAAAGGATAGGACAAAGGAAGAACAACTTCATTAAGGTGACTTTTGAGAACTACAAAACACTCAGGTACTTAGATTGCAAATAACTTAGAATTTGGTTTTATATGTCTTATTTGTTTACTTGAGTGATATCATTAGTGATGACTAAGAATTCCAAAAGACACTTTGTATAAAAAGTTTTGAGCCTTCCTCCTGATTAGCCCAATTGACAAATCAAAGTACAATATCTCAGTAAGTATCCACAATGAGGAGATCACATTAGCCCGGTTCAAGGATATAATTAATTGCTCAAATAATTTTATTACATTCATTATTTTTAAGGTCATACGTAGAGTTTCTCCATCATACCTCCCCACTTCTCTTCTTCCTCTTATGTCTTCTCCCTTTAGAATAAAAACTCCTTGCAGACAGGGACTGTCTTTCTACTGGTATTTGTCTTCCCAGTGCCTGGCACATAAGCACTTAATAAATCCTGATCATCTATTTGTTGACGGATTATAATCACTCTTTAAAATGCTAGTGAGAGTGTATCAGGTAGACACAGTGCTAGCCTAAAACACTATCCAAGTGTGAGTTGCTATTATTATACTTTTGCTGCTTTTCTATGCACAACAAAGGAAAGATCTTGGAACAAGATGTACTTATAGAGTGGCAAAGTATCTTAAAGATCATGGAGTTCAACTCTCAAAGTATTCAGTCAGGTCAGAGGGAGCTTGAAGTGGTTAAATGATTTTTTGTAGAGTTACATAGCTAATAAGGAAGCATGGTGACATAGGAAAAATGATATATTGGGCTACATGGGTTCAGATCCTCATTCTGTCATTAAGCAGGTATGTGACTGTGGAGAAGTCACCCTTCCCCAGTCTACTTTTGTCTGTTCAACAGGCAGAAGTTGAACTGAAGGACCTCCATAGTCCCTTCTAGTTGATAGGCTAGGATTTTAAGTGGCGGAGATGGAACTTTAGACTCTAAACCCAGTGTCCTTTTGACTATCCCATGTTACCTACCAGTGAATACATGAGTATAGACAAAGGAAAGCATTTGATGTCACTAAATTAAACAAATATTTAATAAGTTCCTACAATATATAAAATCTACTGGGGATGGGAAGATTTAAAATGACATCATTGGGAGCCAAGATGGCGGCGTAGAAGCAGCAAGGTCCCACAGCTCCCACACCGCCACCTTAAACACCCAGAAAATACGAGCCCAGACAAAGTCTAGGAAAGTCTAGGACTCTCAGACTTACAAAAACACAGAGAACACAGCTCTCGCTGAAGGCAGCTCGGC
>CM053595.1:115044321-115075091 GCA_028646575.1 Pseudocheirus occidentalis | reverse complement strand
GTGGACCCGCCTGGAGATGATTAGAGTAGCCGTGTCTTGGTTCCTAAGACCATCAGAATATGTGTCTTCCAATGGTCTTAGGCCACCCTTGTGATCCCTGTGAAAGGGTCACTTGACCCCCAAAGGGGTCGTGACCCACAGGTTGAAAAGTGCTGCTATATATGATAGTTAACTCATAAGCTAAACATGGTAAGGTGACATTCAGCTACCAGGATTCTGTTCTCCCTGGCAATGAGGTTTCCTTTGCTGTTTGTTTTGGAAACAGCTACCCTGAAGCAGCAATATAATTTGGTAGGAGACCCATTTCGTCTGACTCTTTGGTTCAGTTTTGTTTTTTTACAAACGGTTTCTTTTTCTGCAATCCTTCCCATGTAAGTATATAAAAAAGGTAATGCATAAACAAGAGCCCAGACAGGAATGTTCTACCCAGTGCTTGGGAACATGTCAGTGCTCATCACACAGTCAGCCTAACCACTCACTGGTATAATTGGAGGAGGAAATAAAAGATTCGGCCTTCTCCCAAAATATCTCCCCTACCTAGAAAATCATTGCCCAAAACTCTCCTGTTAAATTTATTAGTAGATTAAATAACAATTAAAGAGGTAACAAACCCCAGTCATGAAATAGAACAGCTGCCATATCCCAGACCCACTTCAGGTTCTCTTTATGTGATCTCAGATGGAGGATTCATCTAATATCTTAGCACTTAGAGCTAGAAGAGAAACTAGAGTACTAGGACTAGAAGGAAACTTTAGAGACCTTTGAGTTCAAAAAACTAAGATTCTTAACAGAGATTAACTGATTTGCCCCAGGTCACACAGGTTTGTTAGCATTAGAGCCAGGATTCAAAACTAGATCTTTTGATGCTAAATTCAGGGCACCTTAAACTCTACTGCACTACCTACTGTTGTTGGTAAAGAGTAAGGAATAGATCCATCATTTTCTACTAACATTCATCCTAGGTCTAGACTCTGGAAATCCTGATTGCTCTCCCTAGCACATTTTCTTTTGGTCTTGATAGATACCCTGCTTTGTTCATTCACAATGGCCTTCAGAGGTTTTCAGAATTAATGGTCTTTTTTATATCATTGTCTCTTGCCAATGTTTCCTTTTCCAATCACCACTTGCCCTAAGCTAATAGAACTATCCCTTGGAACAAAGTCCAGTTAAGGTAAACAAATCAACACAATGGACATGTCTGACCATATATGCATCATTCTACCCTTACATTCTACCACATCTCTGCTGAGAAGCAGTAAACACGCTTCTATTTTAATTTAACTTAATTTACATATGCTTCTGTATCAGTTCCTCTGAGTGACAGATGGTCATTTCATTGATCATGGTTCTGATGTCTTTCAATGTTATTTTCCTTTATATTATTTTGGTTTTTACGTATATGCATTCTGGTTCTGCTTATTTCACTCTGCATCAGTTCATATAGGTCTTTCCTAGTTTCTCTGAATTCTTCATATTCATCATTTTTTTTTTGCTTTTTGGAGGGCAATTGGGGTTAAGTGACTTGCCCAAAGTCACACAGCTAATAAGTATGCCAAGTATCTGAGGCTGGATTTGAACTCAGGTCCTCCTGACTCTAGAGCTGGTGTTCTAGTTACTGTGCCACCTAGCCGCCCCATAGTAATCATTTCTTAAGGCACAATAACATTACATTACAGTCATAGATCATAATTTGTTCAGCTCTTCCCTAACCAATTCACTTTATTTTTGTGCTTTGCTTCCATAAAAAGTGCTGCTAAAAATATTTCCATATGCATATGGGGCCTTTTCTTTTTTATCCCTTTAGGGTTTATAGTTTATGTATAGGGTATATAGCTTAATGGCTTTATTAGTATGATTCCAAACTGTCTTCTAGAATGGTAGGAACAATTCATCATCAAGGCATTAGTGTGCCTGTTTTCCCAGCCTCCTTCAACATTTAACATTTTCATCTTTTGCCATTGCTTATCTGATGGCTATGAGGAGAAACCTCAGATTTCACTTACTAGTTTTCTTAGTATTAATGATTTGGAGCATTCTTTCATATGGTTGTTGATAGTTTCTATTTCTTCTTTTGAAAACTGCCTGCTGATATCCTTTTACTGTCTGTCTGGAAATGGTTCTTGTTCTTATGATGCACATTAAGCTTTTCAAAACGGCTTTGGTTCACAACTAACGTAAAGAAAGTAAACTAAAATGGGATTATAGGGTACAGAATTTATATTTGAAGTAATACAGAGCATAGAAGAAACCAGTTATGGAATTCTACAATGATTTAAAATATCTCTAATCTATACCTAAATGACCAGGATAGCTTTCTTGTTTTACTAGATCTGATCTCCTCTAAATAGACTCTGAGGCTGGTTCTTACCACATGGCTAGTTACTAGGTTGCCTCCAGAGAAAACCAAGCAGGTGTCTCTCCTTGCTTATACCTTAAGTTGGATGCTATAGCCAAAGAGTCATTGTTAAGATGTGAAGAGCTTTCTCTTATTAGTAGCATCATAGGATTTAGGGCTAGAATGGACCTTTGAGATGAATCTGAGACCCAAAGGATTTATGTGACTTGACCAAGGGGACACACTTAAGATTAATATAATACAGAGTTGGGATTTGAATCCAGGTCCCCTGAGTTCCAAATCTAGAGTTCTTTCCACTAACTAGCCTCCAAGATCATTTTACCTAGTTCAGTTGCCTAGGTAAGATATAACATAGATGAATTTCCAGAGAAGAAAAAGAATGAATAAAGATGAAAGCACCCAGAAGAGTGTTAAATAATTCCAGAGGGTAGAGAGCTTAAATCAAACACCTTGTTGAAGTGTGAGTGGCCCTGGAAGGTAAAGAGACAAACCAAGTGCTTTAAAATGTTCCATAAGATCAGTTCTGCTCATTAACATCACTGAACAATATAGTATTTCAAAGATGGCTGGTTGTGTAGTCGGTTATTGTCCTTCACTTTTTCTTCTTTTGAGAGGGGAAGGTAAGGAAATTGGGATTAAGTGACTTGCCCAAGGTCACACAGCTAGTTAAGTGTCAAGTGTTTGAGGCTAGATTTGAACTCAGGTCCTTTTGACTTCAGGGCCGGTGCTCTATTCACTGAGCCACCTAGCTGCCCCCCTTCACTCTTGAAGATGACCAAAATAATATCACAATGTTGTTTTCATCCTTATCAAAGGCATCCAACAAAATTAGTGAAAACATTATGCCAAAAAATATGGGAGAAAGTACACAGCCCTGCCTCACTCCAGTACTCACTAGGAAAGCTTGAGAACATTGTCCATTATCCAGAACTCTGGCAAGCATGCCATCATAAAACTGACATACAATACTGATGAACTCCAGGCCACCAAATTTTACCATGATCTTCCACAGGTCCTTATAACTGACAGTATCAAAGGCCTTAATCACATCGGCAAATGCTGTGTACAGACCTCTGCTCTGGCATCTCCCCTAGAGTTGTCAGGCGGCAAACACTCTATCAACTGTTCCTTGGCCTTTTCTAAAGCCATACTTGGCTCTCAGGTAGGCAACCATCTTCCAGGTGAAGGATCAGACTATATGACTAAAAGAGAGACAACCCTATGATTGAGAGGGGAAGGCAAGAAAATTGGGATTAAGTGACTTGCCCAAGGTCACATAGCTAGTTTAAGTGTCAAGTGTTTGAGGTTAGATTTGAACTCAGGTTCTTCCATCATCCCTCTCTATAAAGGTAAAGGAAATAGATTGTTCTCCTAGGGGATAGTCTCCTCTTGCCATATATCCCAGAAATTTCATTAAGCTTTTGTATGAGCAGTGGACCCCCTGCCATGTAAATCTCAGCTGGAATAGAATCAGCACCAGGTGCTTTGCCACACAAGAAGAGCCTAATAGCACTCAAAACTTCTTCTCCAGTTGGAAGTTCAGCTAGAGAGGGATTGATTCAACCTGACATATGTGGTCAATGGCTTCAGCATTGGTTGATGACAGTATATTGAGAACACTATGGAAGTGTTCTACTCACCTCTCCAATATCATGTCCTTATCACTAATCAATGTGGCTCCATCAGAACAAGATAGATGAGAAGCACCATAGTTCTTTGGCCCAGAAACAGCCCTTCAGGGCATCATAAAAGTGTGTTAGAGTCTCTCCAAGCTCCCGACGCCGCTAACATGGCTAAAAGAACCAAGAAGGTCGGAACTGTTGGTAAATATGAAACACGTTATGGTACATCCCTCAGAAAAAAATGGTGAAGAAAATTGAAATTAGCCAGCATGCCAAGTATACCTGCTCCTTCTGTGGCAAGACCAAAATGAAGAGACTGGCTGTGGGTATCTGGCACTGTGGATCCTGTATGAAAACAGTAGCTGGTGGTACATGGACCTACAATACCACCTCTGCAGTCACAGTCAAATCTGCCATCAGAAGACTGAAGGAATTGAAAGACCAGTAAAATCTTCTTAACAAATCTCTGTAGCCCATAGTCCAACAATAAATGGGTTAATTTATGGAATTTTTAAAAAGTGATTTAGATTGTTACTATCTGCATAAAACTGAATTTTATCTGCCTTCTTATGGAGCCAAAATTCCTTCATCTCTAAGCTTTGCTTGCACTTTACTTTTGATGGAGTTAAATACTGTCTTCTTAGAAACAGATGAACTATCCCGTTGGCAAACCCTGTGGAGTTCTAGCTTTTCATTTAGCAGTTTCTGAATTTCTCCATCATTTTCATCAAACAAATATCAATGTCTGTGAGTGTTCTGGCCCAGGTGAATAAATGCAATGCTGTACACTAAGTCTCTGAAAACTGCCCACTCCTTTTTCTGTTCCACTGCTGCCAATGATGTGTTAGCTCAGCCTTCTCTCCAAGTTAGCAATCAATTTTTCCTGCTCACTGGGAGAAGTTTTCTGATAGTTGTCTTGCCTGGGGACGTCACTTTTGTTGCAGGTAAATATTTAACTTGAAGAGAATAAGGTTATGCACTCTGCACCACACATCACCTTAGTCACTCTCCCGATCTATCTGTCTCTTCTCCTTACAATGACATACTCTACTGACTATGTTTGCTGTGAGGATGCAGACATGCATTTCTATTTTATTTAGGTAAATGGAAGATAGTGTTGGTGATAAGGTCATGAGATGCACAAGTCTTCAGCAGTGACTGTTACTGTTGCTCTTTCCAACTCCATTACTCCCAAGGATGCCCTGCCATGTCTAATAGTCTGTGCCTACCCTTGTGTTAAAGTTACCTAGAATTAAAAACTTGTCCTCTTTCATCACACTGATAATGAGGGTCTCCAGGTCTTCCATGAAATTTTCTTTGACCTCATCAGGGTTCATCATGGTGAGTGCATAGACACTGATGATGGTGGCATGGTGCTTTCCTGTAAGTGGCAATCACATTGTCATGAGCCTATCTTTCAGTCCTTTTGGTAGGCATACAAAATTGTTGACTAGATTATTTTTGATTTGCAATTTTTGATTACAAAACCTATGCCAACTTCACAGCACTCTCCTTCAGCCACTCCAGAAAAACATGTATCCAGCTCCAGCTTCAGTAAGCTGGTCTTCATTTGCCGGCTTTGTTTCACTCTGGGATGCTAGTTGAACGCAATATTTGCTGAATTCCCTCTCAATAAGAGCTGTTTGTCTTTCAGATCTACTGGATTTTTTTTGTCTATAAGTGTGCACACGTTCCATGTAACAATGGTGAGTGGAATCATCTTTGCAAAAGTTTTTGTACATTTTTTTCTGTTTTGACTGTAAAGCAGGATCCCTGCCTGCTGCAGTAAGCAGGTCAGGGTTGGGTAAAGCAGACAATTTTAGGGCATCTTTTCTAGCCCCTTCCTGACACCAAGAGGTAAGCAGTGAAGCCTTTAAGAAGGGCTACTCAGATAATAAAAATGGGAAAAGGACCCACGTGTACAAAAATATTTATTGTAACTTTTTTTGTGGTTTCCAAGAACTGGAATTTGATGGGATATCCATCAATTTGGGAATGGCTGAACAAGCTGTGGTGTATGAATGTAATGGAATACTATTGTGGTGTAATAAATGATAAACAGGTGGACTTCAGAAAATCCTAGAAAGACTTATATGAACTGATGCTGAGTGAAGTAAGCAGAACCAGGAAAATATTGTTCACCGAACAGCCACAGTGTTCAGTGACTGATTTTGATAAACTTAGCTCTTCTCAGCAATGCAAGGACCCAAAACAATTCCAAAGGACTTGTAATGGTAAATGCCACCCACATCCAAAGAAAGTCAGAATGTAGGGTGAAGCAGACTATTTTCTGTTTTGTTTTGTTTTCTCTCTCATGATTTCTCCTATTCATTATAATTCTTCTATGCAACCTGACTAATGTGAAAATGTGTTTAATAGGAATGTATGTGTAGAGCCCATATTAGATTGGATGCTATTTTGGGGAAGGAGGGGGAGGGAGGAGGAGAAATTTTAAAACTTAAGGAAGTTAATGGTGAAAAATAAAAATTAAATTAAATTTGAAAAAAAGAAATAAAGCAAGAACGGCTGTTCAAACACCCAAGGGGCTGCCAAATCCCACTGCTGCTTCAGTTCAGTTAGAAGACTACCTTATGGCCTGGGACACCTGTAGGCTGGGTTGTGACAACAGATCTCAGTGTATCCACACCTGCTGCTTTGTCGTTTGCCTGTTGCCACAGGACTTTGAGGTAGGTAAAAACTGTAAAATGGTATGAGTAATGTCTTTTGCTTCATGCATAAATAAGATTTAAGCGAGGCAGAGCTGTGCGAAGTCATTGGCCTCATTCTCTCTTCCACAGTCATTGAGTCCAGTGGAAAAGCAAGAAAAAAGTCAAGATAATTGGTGATGGCTTGGGATACAGTAGATGACCTTGGAATCTTTGATATCTAACCAAGCTTTAAGTGCTCCACAGCACCCACTTCAGCTGCCTTCATGACTGTTGGAACAAATTGTTCTCCTCTACCTTTCTGCCAAGAGAAGTCTTCACATGCCTGGGGTAGACACCCTTCTAATTCGCCAAAGGGTTTGAAACTCCTCAGTTACCCTCAACCTGATTTAGCCCATCTGCCAAAACAGTGTGGCCACTGTGCACACTACAACTTCTTGGAGCCACCAATGACAGTTGGGTGAATCAGGTGAATCCACCAGTGATGGATGAGAAACCATGAAAAGTGCTTGGCAATCCTAACACCAGAGATACTAATCTTTCTTGAATACATCCTACACCTCATTTACAAGCACTGACCTAAAGAAGGGATAAAGGCAAGATTTTATCATACACATATATTCCCTAATCATTCTTTCCTGTCCACTGACTAAGTGGAAGCATTGGGGGTGGGAGGAAGGGAAGTAGAGGGAGGAGGGAAATAGAAGTAAAAACATTAGAGATGGAAGAAAATGAAATAACCAGAATATTTAGCCTGAATACATGAAAAGAGTGAAGAGTATAAATGGCTAATACAGAAAGTCTAAGGGTGAATACAAATGAAGCTGAAAGGGTCAACAGGGAACAACTACAAAAGGTAGCATCATTAAAGTATCGTTTCCATGAATGATGAATGAATATTCTCTTCAATTGGTTGGAAATTCCTTTTGTCTAAGGAAAACATAATGGGGACAGCTACCCAGAAGTGTCTTATCAGGCTGCAAGAGATTAATATTTAACAATTTATTAAGCAAATATTTACAGTTCTAGGTACAACCTAGAACTACTTTGTATCTCCTGCAAGGGGTCTAGAGCTTAGTAGACTGTGAATATACACTTATTATAAGTATGGGCAATGTTATAATATTTAAAGAAACTAAGCTGATATGACCAAAGGACAGTAAAATTGTGCATACCTTTTTATCCAGCAATAGCACTATTAGGTCTGTATCCCAAAGAAATCATAAAAAAAGGAGAAAGGACCCACATGTATAAAAATATTTACAGTATCTATTTTTGTGGTGGCAAAGAATTATGAATTGAAGGGATGCCCATCAGCTGGGGAATGGTTGAAGAAGTTGTAGTCTATGAATGTAATGGAATACTGTTATTTGGTAAGAAATGATAAGCAGGCAGATTTCAGAAAAACCTGGAAAGACTTACATGAACTGATGTTGAGTGAAGTGAGCAGAACCAGAAGAACATTGTACATAGTAACAGCAACACTGTATGATGACCACCTTTGACAGACTTAGCAATTCTCAGCAATACAATGATCTAAGACAATTCTAAAAGACTCATGATGGAACATGCTATCCCACATCCAGAGAAAGAACTGTGGAGTCTGAATGAATGCAGATTGAAGCACACTATTTTCTCTTTTTTTTCCTCTCTCTTGGTTTTTCTCTTTTGTTCTGATTCTTCTTTCATAACATGACCAATGTGGAAATATGTTTAATATAACTGTACATGTATAGCTTATATCAGATTGCATGCCATATTGGGGAGGGAGGAATGGAAGGAGGGAGAAAAAAATTGGAACTCAAAGTCTTATAAAAGTTAAAGTTGAAAACTAAATATAAATAAATGTGTTGTTTTTTTTTTTTAAAAAAGAAACTAAGGGAGAGCGGCTAGGTGGTGCAGTGAATAGAGCACCGGCCCTGGAGTCAGGAGGACCTGAGTTCAAATCCGGCCTCAGACACTTAACACACACACAAAAAAACTAGCCGTGTGACCTTGGGCAAGTCACTTAATCCCCAACTGCCCTCCAAAAAGCAAAAACAAAAAAAAAAAAGAAAAGAAACTAGGGGGTGGCTAAGTGGTACAGTGAATAGAGCACCGGCCCTGTCCAACCTCAGACACTTAACACTTACTAGCCAGGAGACCTCAGGCAAATCATTTAACTCCAATTGCCCTGGCTTCTCCCCTCCAAAAAAAAAAAGCAAAAAATAAAAAAGAAACTAAGTTGAATTCTAATCATAATGAGAAACACAGTGGTATAGTGGATAAAGTGTTGTTCTCTGAGACAGAAAGATCTGGGTTCAAGTACTGTCTCTAACATAAACTGACTGTGAACCTGAACAAGTCAACTAATCTCTCAGTGTTCTAGTCTAAGATGCTGAGTTACAAAAAAAAGTGCTGACCTGCTGCTAGGGGGAGTTCCTTATGCCCACAAAACCGTATCCAATCCAACCCCCTATCCACCTATGATGCCATAAAATCTAAGCAATGTTAGCGGACGTTTTGCATTCAGGACATCCTCTAGTATCTCAGCATTGGCTATCTCAGCTATGATCTTGAAGGCTTTGTTAATGGTGCCCAAAGTCTGACAGGTCCTACTACGCAGATGTGTCTCTTTCAGTAAGGTCCCACTGATGGTTTTGTGCCTGCCATCTGAACACCAGTCTAACCTTCAGAAGCTAATCTCTCTCTCTTTTTTTTTTTTTGGAGGGCAATTGGGGTTAAGTGACTTGCCCAAAGTCACACGGCTAGTTTTGGTTTGTTTTTTTTTTTAAGTGTCTAAGGCTGGATTTGAACTCAGGTCCTCCTGAGTTAGGCCAGAAGCTAATCTCCAAAAAGTTGCCCATTAAGCAAATATAAAGTAATGCTCATTGAGTATAAAATAATGCTCACTTTTGTACTATATGGATAAATGTACACAGGAACATACTTAGTTTCAAAGAAGACAGGGTTTTTTAAATTATGTATTTTTTAAAAATACAATACCTTACTATTCTGGAATTCAGCTGTTCTACAACTTCACTTCTTTAGACCACAAACAAGAAGCAGGAAGCTAGCAAAAAAAAAAGTTTTATGAATGACCAAAATGGATTAAAAAAAAAATCAAAGTACTAAAGTTTATGGACTTATCCTTGAAGCCTTCACTAACAACCAGTTTATTCTTGCTTTCAGTTCCATTCAACAAGTACTTATTAACACACTGACCATGTGCTAAGCACTCAGTTTTAAGTACTGAAGACATAACAAAAAAAAAACATGAAAGCCAACTTTGTCTTCAAGGAGCTTACATTCTACTTGGGAGAAATATCATGTACACTGATAAGTTCACCACGGGAACCTAGGAAAAGTTATCAAAAAGGAGAGACTATACCTCTGCCACATTCTGCCTTGGAAGTAATAAACCTCAGAGCTGCCTGGAGTGAGAGAACTGGAGAAGCTTCTGACAATCTTATGCCCCTTCTAAAAGGGCACAGCACACCCCAACTGAAAGACCAAGGTGGGATCCCAGAAGAAAGAGACTTCCAGCTGAGCCTGGGGCTGGAGATGGTGGAGAGTGCAGTAATCCATTAAAAAGAAAACCCAAGGATTTCAGCAAACCAACCCATCCAGAAGACATGCAACATCTTGTGCAGAGTCAGCTCATCAGCTGAAAAACCTTCCTAGCCCAACCCAGAAGAAGCATACTGCATCCTCCAATAAAAATATTATTCTTTACAAAAAGCTAACCCAGGTAAGCCATCCATCCTACAGAGATGCCATGCCCTGTGAGGATCCAGCCTCACCTAGCAATAGAGCAAATTGTCTATCACTGATACCATGCTTTGCAGTGAATCTTATTAGGGCTTTCTGAAGAGAGAGAGTCTGTCAACACTCTGCAATTCCAGAGTTATGAGTTGCAGTGCCCACACATGCTCCTTATACTGCCATTTTAAAAATTTCTGTCCTCTCTCAAACCCACCTTCTCCCACCATTTGTTGAATTTGTGTATTTGTGGAATAGTACACCCCTGGATTTAGGAAAAAAATCTTTTCTAAATACTGTTGACATATTGAGTAGATGTCTTTTCTGAGAGCTAATTTGAGTCTAGTAGTTGATTGTTATTTGAAAGCACAATGGCGGGGGCTGTTAGGCTATCCTGTTAGGAAGTCATCTACATGGCTACCCCCTAGGGTCCAAGATAAAAGTTTCCCCTCTGGGGACTCAATATGCCAATGCAAGTACAAGTGAGAGATAGTAGCCCAGAGAGGTTGCTGTATACACCAAATAGATAAAAAGTGATTTGGAAGGCAGAAGGACTAACTATAAAGGAGGGATCAATAACAACTTCATATAGAAGATGCCACTTGAAATGGAGCTAAGGATTATAATAAGTGGAGATGAGAGGGAAAGCAAGTCTTCCAGAGAAGGGAGATTGTGCAGAAGCATGGAAACAGGAGATAGATTATTGTGTATAGGGGACATCAAGAAAACCAGTTTGACTTGAATGTAGAGTATATGAGAAGGAATAATTGAAAATGTTTGGAAAGATGATCTGGAATAAAAAATTTAAAGGGCTTTAAATGTAAGAAGAGTTGAGAACGACTCTAAGACAGCATACCTAGGACTGGTTATCTGCTTTCAATCGTATAGCAGATTAGAAGTAACAAATTAAAATTCATGTGTGGTGCAACTATAGGGAAGCACAGTTATTGCACCAGTACTGAACAAAGAGAAAACAGAAAAACTGCACGTAGAATCCTACTGGCTTGTCCTCTCCCTCCTTGTACCTTAGGATGTCTTGATTCAAGGTCCTGCATGTGACTGACATCATAAAATTTTGACTCCAAAAAGAAAGAGAAATCCCCTTCTTTGTTATCCTCTCCAAGAGGTACTCAACATGTATTCAAGAGCTCTGTCTTTCCTTCAGAGATGACTCCTAGGAGTTGATTGTCTGTACTCTAGAGAATAGAGCTGTCTTACTTTTTAAAGGCCACTAGGAGGATGGCTGATCCTTAGCCAGCCAGCCAGATGTTCCTTGTGTCCCATCAGGTGTCTTTATCTAATGGCCAACTCCTTATAATCAAGTTATTTAGGAAACACTTTTGTATTCTGTTATGAAGTTGTTTAGTTAACTCCTTAACACTTTGTTGCTGTATGTTTAGGAAAACTCCCCAATTTGATCAAGGACTGCCCATACCTACCTCTTCTACATGTATAAAGCTCAATCTTTCTTTCTCCCTCCCTCCCTCCTTCCTCTCCCCCCCTCACACACACACACACACACACACACACACACACACACACACACACAAAATCATAGTAATGTAGTTCAGGGCCCCTTTGTGTAGGAGTGAATAACTCACACACAGTAGTGAACAAGCCCCAATTCAGCTCTACATTTCTGATGCTATCATTTTTCAACCCAATGCTAAAATAATGGTATTACCATATGACAGCATCATACAAAACTGATGTGATATGATATGATATAATATAACAAGATGACTCATAATCCTCCCTCCGTTCTTTCTAGGACCTGAGTTACTAGTCTGCTCTGTTTCTGCGACATGTCGCGTACCCTCCTATTTTTGTGCTATTGCTCACACTGCTCCCTGTGTCTGGGATCTCTTTCCTCCCCTTCCTTACTTGTTGAATGCTTATCCCTCCCTTAAAACTCAAATCAGATTTCGTCTTCTCTATGAAGTCTTTTCTCATCTCCTCCTTTCTCCTCTCCACTGGTAACGATCTTCTCTGTCCTCATACTTACCATGTATTACTGTGTGTTCTAATTAGGCACTGTCTGTCTTAGCCTGCTACCAGTCTTCTGTGAATTCAACAAAGGTAGGCAGCATGTCTTATCTAAATTCTGTTGCTTTCCCAGTGCACAGCATCGTAAGCAGGTATAATATGTTAATAACTGCTTATTTGGGAAATGAATATATAATCATCACTAGTCTAAGAAGATTTGAGTTCAAGGCCTGCCTCTGCCTGGTCTCTGGGGTGACTTTCGACAACCAAGCAGTCCATGAATATATTTAGGTACTTACTCTGACACAGGTGCTATGCTAAGTGATGGGGATAAAAGGAAAAAGAAAAACACATACGCCAAAATAGGTCGTTTTACTCCCAGTCTCACAACCTTGGTTGTCATATATACAAAGTGAAGAGTTTGGATTAAGATCAGGAGTTCTTAACTGGGGTTCAACAACTGATCTTTTAAAAATATTTTGATAATTATTTCAATATCAATTGTTTGTAATCCTATGTACTTTATCTACTTAAAATATTGTTCTGAGGGGCAGCTAGATGGCACAGTGAATAGAACACCGGCCTTGAAATCAGGAGTTCCTGAGCAAAAAAAAAGCAAAAAAAAAAAAAATATATATATATATATATATCCATCCACAATGGCTAAAATGCTGGTGCCCAAATGGTTTAAGTCAGGGCTGGGGAACCTGTGGTCTCAAGACCACATGTGGCCCTCTAAGACCTCAAGTGGAGCCTTTTAAATGAATCCAAAGGTTTAAGGCCTCAATTTACTGGGGAAAATGGCTCTCTGGGATAATATTCAGTTAAATTTAGACCAGATGGAACGTTGACTCACTTTATTCATTCATTTAAAAAAAAAACCAACAACTACTAAACACCTACTATATGCAAGATCTTGTAGGGGAAACCCCAATGAACAAAACACATTCCCTGTCCCAATTATTCAGCCATAATTTAAAGAATATTTTCAGTCATTCAGTTCATTCATTCAACAGATATCTACTAAATGCCTACTATGTGTATGCATGAAATTAGCAAGTTGTTTTTTTTATCAGATTTTGTTCTAGTTTAATAGAATCTGTGAATAAACTAGATTGGCTAAATTAATTATGGATGTGTTTTTTTAAACTTGGTTAAATAACAAATGAATATCTGAACTGGATTGGGATTTAGTGAGTAGTATACTTTGACCAAGTGTTCATTCATAATTTGGCTTATTTCAAGTCCCTGGTTAAACTATAATCAATAGAACAGTGGCGCAGTTCTCAGGATGTAATGACAGCATTTGCAGTCTGGCAAATATGTTAGTGAACATTAAACCCTTAAAAATGCTCAGATGAAAGTCTATTGTGTTCCTAATGGATGTTAATAAACTCAGAACCAAAATCACAGAATGTATAAATTAGGATGGTACCCCAGAAGCCACCTAATCTAACCTATACCTGACTAAAGGGACCCTCCTACATGCCTGACAAGTAGTCTTAGAACCTTTGAATTTTTGCTTGCAGAACCTTTGTCTCATCTCTCTCTCCCTAGGTCTGTCATGTCTCAAATGAATTGCTCCCACATGTCAAAGTTCTTTCTTAATTGCTCTTCTCAAGAGCCAAGTAGAAAAAAATCTAATTAATTATCCACAGGACAGTATTTCAAATACTTGAAGACAATTTTCATGTTCCCCCAAAATTCTCTACTCTAAACTGAACATCCCCAGTTCATTCAATATTTCCTCAAATGACATGACCTCAAGGTCCTTCCTCAAGTTCATTGCCCTCCACTAGACTCCTCAATTAAAGCAAGTTGCTCTGGATTCTCAAAGACTCTGGCATCAGAATTCAAGCTCTAGGAGCAGCTAGTTGGCACAGTGAATAGAGCACCGGCCCTGGAGTCAGGAGGACCTGAGTTCAAAGCTAGCCTCAGACATTTACCACACATATAAAAAAACTAGCTGTGTGGCCTTGAACAAGTCACTTAGCCCCAATTGCCCTACCTTCCCCCCCCTCCAAAAAAAAAAAAAGAATTCAAGCTCTATCATGTCCTGCCTAGCTGGAAAGGTGTCCTCTAACAGCCCTGTCATGGAGGATTGCATGTCTATCACCCCAAAACCACTCTACTTATATTCAGAGAAGGCCATCATCATCAGGTTTGTTACAATGTGACAAATTTTTCAGGCCAAGCAATTCTTAAAGACCTTTTACCAAGAAATATTAGAGTTATGGTGACCATGGTGGAAATCATAGATTCTAGAAGTCTCAAAGTAGAAGTTGATAAACTATATCTCCCCTTGAAAGGGGAATGTTGTGAAATCCTGAGGTTAGTCAATGTTTTGACCAGCCTTCCAAACTCCGATCATTTATTAAAGCAAATATATAATACTAATATATGTTATTTACTATAATTTCTTCCCTGGTGCAACCATTGGGTTCCTTTCAAAGCCAGCTCATTAAATGCAATTACCAGGAGGAAAAAGTACTGTTGAAAGAAAACTTGCCTTTTGTTAATGAACTAGGCAAACAGAGAAGCAAGCTCTGAGTGAGTCAGGCATTGGAAATTGAACCATTTCCATCAACATTTTAGCTTCTCTTTCACTGTTTCTCAAAAATGTAGAGAAAAGAAGAATAGCATGCCTATGAAATCATTATGGCCAGGCAAAAAATAGACCTGGTCCCATTATAGGGATTTTCATGTCTGGCTAATTCAAATGATATAAATAAAGGCTGCCACATACCCTGTCAGGCGACGTGCTCATCTAAATGTAAATAGTGGGCCTCTTTGACAGACAATCTCCCTTCTCCAATGGAGTCACTAGACTCGTGGGGGGAAAAATGGGAAGAAATATATTCCCATATGAATTTTAAAAAAAAAGGAGCTCATGGCATCTTTTCTGATTGTGTGTACTTTTTTTTTTATTCCCCCAACCTGGAAAGTATTTCTTGCATTCCTGTCTCAGTATACTACCTTAACATCCCTTAATGTGCAGCTCCATAGTAATTCATCATTACCCAGCCTCCAAATTATTCTAGTGTTGATTAAATTAGTAAATGCAATCACAATCTGAAGTGAGTTAATTGAGAGAATTTATTTGGGCCTGACAGTTTTATGCATGTTTGATTAAGTATTATAAGGTTTGTTTTTGATTTTGCATAATTTAACTTTAAATCCTGCACTGGGGGGCCCATCAACCATTAACGACCAAAATAAACTCTTTTAAGATGCATATATTTATGATTTATTTCTAAATGCAATGTCTTCCAGATTTTGTTTTATTTTATTTTTTGGGTGCCTTTGCCAAAGTGACAAATATGTTTAAAGTAACATTTTGAGCCATTGGGTTCGTGCTATAAATCTTCAGGAATGTATACAATTCATTAAAAGTTTTGAAAGAACTACAAGTTCGCATTTATATTGCAACAAGTGACATATAAATGCGTATGTTTGTCTTCCCTGCTTGCCATAAAATATATCTGCAATTCCTGGCTGCTTTGACTAATACAAATAGCCCACTCTCTGGTGCAATGATAAGTTTCATCACAAATCTTCACTCCTGTCAACACAAAACTGTTCAATCAACAGGAATATGAGTTGTGTCTTTTGTGAAATTAGCACAGGAAAGAAATACAACCTATTTTCCTTGCCCAGGGATGCGTGGGCGGGTCCTGTAAGACCTGAACTTATGATGTTTGCTAGGGATCTGATCTCTTATCTCTGAATGTCAAAGCTGCAATTCCCACTTGGCCTCAAAGACATTTGTTTTATGAGGACACATTCATTAATGAGCCCAGGAGCTAGCTGCCTCGAGAGAAGGCAAGGGCTTCCTAGTCTGCCTCCTGTTTGTGCTTCTTCTCAGAGGAGATCAGAATTTTAAGAAATATGGGTCATATTTTCCCACTCTTAGTGATGTGGTTGTTTCTTAGTCCTGCTAATTAGTGCTGTGATTTGCTTTTTGTTCTTTTCTTGGTGTAAATGGATGGAGAGATGTCCTTGAAGTCAGGCAGATCTGCTGGGTTCAAGTCACACACAAATTCGCTATGTGACCTTAGAGCTCCATGCTCTAAGACTAAAAACTGACAAGAAGGCACCAAGCTGCCCATACCAGTGAAATTACATTCCAGTCTGTAACCCTGTCACTCTTTTTTTGTTTTTTTTTCTTTCTGGAGGGGAGAAAGCAGGGCAATTGGGGTTAAGTGACTTGTCCAAGGTCACACATCAAGAAAGTGTTAAGTGTCTGAGGCCAGATTTGAATTCAGGTCCTCCTGACGCTAGGGCCAGTGAGCCACATAGCCACCCTGACCCTATTACTATTAAATATCTAAAATGCTGGTGGGGGAATAAAAAGGTGAAGAGAAAATTATTGCTAACTTTTTTAAAAATGTAAGACATTTTACTAGTTAAATGGAATCTCAAAATGTTCCTGTATATTACTCCCTTCACATGTATACACACGAACTCTACTGAGAGCATAAAAAACTCTACTGAGAGCTAGAAGAATCTAGGTACATAGCAGACACTTGATAAAGGCTTGATGATTGACTGCTTGATTGGCCTTCTTTGAACATCTAATTTAACAGATGTGGAAACTGAGGCCCAGAAACAGGAAAAGATTTGCCTAGGCAGTAAGGCTGAGGTCATCTACTGCATCCCAGGTCATTGTTTGTCCTGACCTTTGTCTTGCCACTGGACCTTGATGTTTCTGGAAGAGAGAGTGAGGGTGAGGACTCTGTCTCACTTAAATCTAACTCATGACTAAGTCAAGGCATCACCCCACCATGTCACTGGTCCTCTTTGAAAACAAAGGATGAACAAGAAGTGTTGATGATGAACAAGTCAGAATTTAAAAATCCTGGCTATGCCTTCTGTTTCCAAATTCAGTGCTTTTTCCCCACCACTACACTATCATTTCCCAGAGAGGATTGCAGTCCCATTTTCATTGGTTTTGGAAGTCATTTCAGCAGGTACTTTTCTCTTCCATTTAACAAATACCGAACTACGTATGTATTGTGTGCAGACCATTATCTGATCAATCAGCAATGAAAGAAATAAAAAGTTTCAAGAAGATACAGCTTGGACTCTCATGGAGTTGGCCCTCTAGAAGGGGGATAAAATATATACAAATACCTATAATCCACTCTAAGAATTTGCTAGCTGAGCTATGACTAAAGACCTATGTGGAGATAATCTTTGTGAATATTCCCTAACAAGGTTATTGTAAAGTTCAACCATAATCACAAAGCAGAATGCAGGGAGCTCAAGGACGGTCACATTCTGCTAACAGGCCTTTTAATTAAACACAAGCTCCTGGGTTCTCTCTCTCTCTCTCTCTCTCTCTCTCTCTCTCTCTCTCTCTCTCTCTTTGTCATAATATTGACTAGTAAAATTTTACTTCTTATGTTTCTACATTCAAAGGAGATAAAAGAGGCCTCTTCCTTTCCTAATCTCCACTTTCCAATTTTATCTTGGACTTTGACCCTCCCCTACTTTTTTCTCCCTTTTCTTCCTACTCCTCCCTCCAGAGCCCACAAAGTCTGTCTTGGAATATATGCAATCTTCTCTCGCATAGTTGGTGTTTAATATACTTTTGCTGCCTTGTTTGTTGAATTTATTAAATGCTTGATATGAACAGAGCCCTAGGCTAGACCTGTGGGGGCATCCAAAGATCAGTAAGAGCTGGTCCCCGTCCACAAAGCATTTTCAATCTAGTAATAAAAATGATCGTGATACAAGTCACTATAACATATAGCAGTTTTCAATTTAATTCAACAAACATTTATTAAGAATAAGAATAATAATTTAAAATAGCTAACATTTTATGCATTGTTTTCAGGCTTGCAAAGAACACTACATATATTACAGCATTTAATTCTTATTATAGGATAAGGGGAACACCATTATTAAGCAACTGCTATGTTCCAGGTATTATGTTAAGCACTTTATAAATACTATCTCATTTGAGCCTCACCACAACCCTGTGAGGCATCATTATTCCCATTGTACAGCCAAGGAAACTGAGGCAGATAGGTTAAGTGACTTGCCCACAGTCATGGGCTGCATTTAAATGAATTCAAATCTAAGAAAGACCGGACTCTTCCTGACTGTGGGACCAGCACTCTACTCACCACAGCACGCAGCTGTCATTTACCCACTCGGTGAGGCAGGTGCTATCATTGTCCCATTTTTACAGATGGAACTAAAGGTCAGGTGACTCATCCAGGCTAGATACCTAATAGTCTGAGGGAAGATTCAAGTTCAGCTCTTCACTGGATGTGGAGTCAGAAGACTTGGGTTCAAATCCCACCTCGGATGCTATTTGCTATCTGTGTGACCTTGGGCACTTCACTAATCTGGGCCTTTGAATCTATGATCCTATAATTCCAAGTCCAGTGTTCTATCCATGCTGTTGAGGTGAAAGGGCAGGGCATCTCAAAAGAATTCATTCACGTTGTCCCCAAGTGAAGGCATTTATTTGGAGTTCACCCACCCAGCGGGTTCCCTCTCCTTAAGGGAGATTGTGCTTAACGAAGATAGTCACTAGCCACTAGCCCAAAACCAGGGATTCTTGGGGGCACCTAGGTGGTACAGTGAATAGAGCACTGGTCCTAGAGTCAGCAGGACCTGAATTCAAATCCAGCCTTTAACATGTACCGGCTGTGTGACCTCGGGCAAGTCACTTAACTCCAATTGCCCTGCCTTTCCCCCTCCAAAAAATAAAAAGACAAAAGAAACACTAGGGATTCTTATAGAAGGAGATGAGGTAATCAGAAATTTGCAGGCAAGGGGCAGTAGCTCAGAGTTTTGATTTCATTAAACATTAATCTCATCATCTCCAGAAAGATTTTAGGTAATTTCATTAATGCCACCTAAGTACCCCTATTCCTATCTAGTATGTGCTCTGATTTCATAGCAAGGAACATTCACATTGGAACGAAATGTTTTATTTTGCCCAGATGGTGCAGCAACTCCTGGCTGATCCCCACGTGTCCACATAAGGTCCCACCCCCTCTCCCCCACCAATGGAATCAGGTGGACTCTGCCCTCTCAATAAGGCTCTCAGAGCTCACTAGGACTGCACTTCTCTCTTCCAAGCCTCATCTTCAGCCTGATCCAGTGCTAGTTCTTCTTGTCTTACATGTCTAAGAATGGAATTAAATTATTTTCCTCCTCTCCAACCTCCAAAAGCAATGGCAGTTACAACTCAAGCACATACCAGCCAGGAAACATGCCTGCCAAGGGAAGCGTGAGGCCAGACCTCGAGGCCCTGGCTGCTTCTTCTGTTGTGTTTCTTTCTCTAAGCCTGTCATGAACAGTGATCCTGAGAAATGACCATTTCCATTCCTAGTGGTAACATCACTTTCATGGAGGTCCAAAGTTTCCGAGTCAGTGCTGGCTGCCCATCAGGAGGTGCGAGTTTCCTGCAATTACCTCACTTCTTGGAGAAGAAGACCAAGGACCCAGACAGCAAGGTGATGCAGTGAATAGAGCACTGGCTCTGGAGTCAGGAAGACCTAAATTCAAATCCAGCATCACACACTCACTAATATGTGCTAGCTGTGTGACCTTGGGCAAGTCACTTAACCCCAATTGCCCTGCCTTCCTCCTCCAAAAAAGAATAAGAAGCCCAATGACCTGACTGTGCTAAATCTGAAGAAAAAAAAAAAGAACTCTGCTTGGCTAAATAGAATATCTGAGCCATGTGATTTGCTCCAACAATGGAGATTTGAAGTGAATAGGGAATATCAACTCAGGGGCCTCACAGCCTTTATCTCAAGAGGGAGCATAATAGGGGTGATGGGTCATTTTGTGGTTTAAGTAATTGTTAAGGTGCATTTTATGGTTTAAGTATTTGCTAACGTTTAAGTAAGTTGTTGATGTGTTTAAGTATTTACTGATGAGTCTTTTGTGTTTTAAGCCTTTCTTTTGAGGAAGACAAGATAAATAACTCTCCTATGACTGATATTTATTTTGTACATTGAGTACCTTCTCCAAAAAGGAATTTGTTAATAATCCCTTTTGGGGAGACCCTAGACATGAACCATACATAGACTCTGTTTTAGAGACATTGCTCCCCAAATCTACTCTTAGTTGGTAGAATAATGACCCTGAGAGTGTGAGAAAAAAATTTACTCCTTTCTTTTCAGTCAGGCTGCCCCCAGAATCAGTTCAGGTTCCACATGAGTCCAGAGCAGAAAACCATCATGGGAGATCACTCCATCCCCGAGCACTGGGTGACACAACTATTTTTAATAGTGTTTTTCCCCCAATTACATGTAAAGATAATTTTTAACATTCATTTTTTATAAAATTTTGAGTTCTAAATTTTTTCCCCTCCTACCCTCACCTTCCACCCTGACCTCCCCCTTTCCCTAAGATAGTAAACCATTTGACAAAGGCTATATAAGTGCAATCATGTAAAACTTATTTCCATATTAGTCGTATTATAAAAGAAGAAACAGTTTATAAAACAATTACAATTTGCAAAATGAAAATATCATGAAGAAAAATAAAGTGAAAACAGCAAGCTTCATTCTGCAATCAAATTCTATCAGTTCTTTCTCTGCACATGGATAGCCTTTTCTATCATGAGTCTTTTGAAATTGGGGTGATAGAGATTATATGCAAAACAGTCTGCTAGGTACTGGTGATAGAAAGACAGACATGACACAAAGCCTGTTTTCTAGGAATTTATAATTTAATAGTTTGTGGTAAGTGCCTAAGAGAGATACAAAGTTTAGAAAAAAAAGAAAGTACTTCCAGCTGGGGGAAACAATTTTAAAAACATTGATCTGGGCCTTAAAAGATGAGTAGTAGATTTTTAAAAGGCAAAGGCAGGGTGAGGGTGGAATGTATCATTCAAATACAAAACAATGACATGGAAAATGTGGAAGTATTCAAGAAACAGAGAAAAAGAGAGCTTTCCAGTTTAGATAAAGTACCTTAGGGACCTGACATAGCCTAGTTTGTTCAATATTTTTATTAAGGACTCAGAGGAGAGCACTGATGACATGCTTATCAAATTTTCAGATAACATCGTTGTTGTCTGAGGGCCATGACATCAGGAAGGTGATGTCATGACTTGCAAGTGAATTGGATTTAAGTGAGGAATAGCTGTGCAAAGTAACCAGCCTTACTCCCTCTGGAGTCATGTGGTCTACTGGCAAGATGGAGATCAGAACGACTGGAGATGGCCCGCTCAGACAATTGATTGAGGAGGATAGCAATTCATATTGCTAAAGGACAGGTCTGACCATGCCACTCCTCTGCTTCGGTGGTTCCCAGTTACCTTCCCCCTTTGCTTTGGATTTAAAGCACTTCATATTCTAGATCAAGCTTACCTTTCTAAGCTTATTACATATTATTCTCCTTCACCTTGAGCCAAATTAGCTTACTTGCTCTTCCCCATAAATGACATTCCATCTTCCATCCCCCACCTCCATGCCTTTGCACAAGCCATTTCCCACGCCTGGGATGTATTCCCATCTTACCTCTGACTCTTATAACCTTTAACTTCCTTCAAAGATTAGCTCAATTGCTAACTCTTAATGAGAACTATCACGATCCTCCTACTTAAGCAGTTCCTAATCTAGGATACGCACCCAGAGAGGGGGGTACAAGAAGACTGTCAAGCAGATATGGAAAATATTTGTTAAATAACCAAATTATCCTACTGGACTATTACAAAAGTGGTACTGTTGGGGGGGGGAAGTGTGGATTAGAGAGAGATAATTTTACAATACTGAAACTGTTATATACTAACAGTTTTGTTTATGAAAAATTCACCTCTTTATTTTGTTTCTCAGGTGCATATATATGGTAAACTCTATTCTCTATTTCCTTTATACTGAATAGGGAGTACTGGAAGATAAACTGAAAGCTAAGGACCAAGGGGTCAAGAAAGATTAGGAATGTCTGTCCTCTTTGCTGGTGCCCTCTCTCTACCTCTAGAACAGTTCTTTGTATTTATTTTGTATTTACTTATCTATGCTCCTAATGTTTCTCCCCAGTAGTATATAAACTCCTCAAGGATAGAAATTGTTTCGATTTTGTCTTTCTAGCACCAGGAACTAGCAGTACTACTTAATAAATTCTTACTGAATGAATGAATGAATGAATGAATGAATGAATGGATTGCATAAATGATAGCTAGAATGATGGGACAAAGGTAATGAGATGAAATTTAGTAGCAACTTAATGCAAAGCCCTATACTTGAGTTTTAAAGAACTGCACAAACACAGGATGTTGGAAGCATGGCTAGACAACAATCCATGTGAAAAAGAGCTAGGATTTTAGTTGACTATAGGCCAAAAAGGCAACCAAGAGGTATATAACATAGAATGCTCGGTCTGGAGTCAGAAAGACTCTTCTTCCTGAGATCAAATCTGGCCTCAGACACTTACTAGCTGTGTGACCTTTGACAAGTTGCTTAACCCTCTTTGCCTCAGTTTCCTCATCTGTAAAGTGAGCAGAAGGAAATGGCAAAGTACTCCAATATCTTTGCTGAAAAAACCCCAAATGGGGCTGTGAAGAGTTGGACACAATGGAAAATAAACCAACAGTAGTACAGGGTTCACACTGGAGGTTTTCTAGCAGAGACTGGATGATTGATGACTTCCCAGTGACATTAAAGAAGGGATTCCTATCTTAGATTGGAGTAGATTCTGTGATTCTGTGTACAGAGCACATTGAGTGTAATGTGAGGCAATACTGGAAGAATAGGTCGTAATCAGATTATAAAATGCCTTAAATGCTAAATAAAAGGAATTTGGACTTTTTTCAGTGGACAAGAGGTGCCTTTATATGACACCTACTATGTGCCAGACACTACTAAGTGCATGACAAATATTATTCCATTAATCCTCACAACAACCCAGTGAGGTAGGTCTATTATTACCCCCATTTTACAGCTGAAGAAAATAAGAAAGACAGAGGTTAAATAACTCGCCCAGGGTCAGAGAGCTGATAAGTGTCTGGGGACAAATCTGAACTCGTATCTTTCTGAATCCAGACCCAGTTCTCTATCCACTGCTACCTAACCATTAAAGGTTTTTGAGTAGTGAAGTCTTATGGTCAGATTTGTTCTTTAGGAAAATAATGATAGTATATACAGGATAAAATGGGGGAAGGGAAGTGGAATTGAGGCAGTGTTATTATTTAAGTTATTACAATAATCCATTTCCAGGATAAAGATAAAAGAGGGCCTAGACAAGGTTTACTGCATGAGTCTAGAAAAGGACTGATATCAGAGACAAAATAATTTTTAGTCAATCAACAAGCACTTACTAAGTGCTGACTATGTGCTGGGCCCTCTGCGAAACACTGAGACTACAAAGAAATATTTTAAAACACCCCCTGCCCTCAACGAGCTTACATTCTAATGGGGGAAACAATATATAGAAATAACTAAGTACTTATATGATAAATACAGAGTACATAGAAAGTAATCTCATAAGGAAGGCACTAGCAGCAGAAGGTCAAAGATCAACCTCCTCCAGAAAGTGGATTTAAGATGAGTCCTTTTTAAAAAATTTTTTTGTTTTTTCCCCAATTACATGCAAAAACAATTTTTAACATTCATTTTTTTTATTTTGAATTCCAAATTCTCTTCCTTTCTCCCTCTCCTCCTCTCACTGAGGAGGAAAACAATATGACATAGGTTATACGTGGGCAGGCATGCAAAGCATATTTCCACATCAGTCATGCTATAAAACAAAACACAGACAAAAAAAAGACCAAGAAAAATAAAGTAAAAAAAATTATGCTTCAATCTACATTCAGACTCCATCAGTTCTTTCTCTGGAGGTAGACTGCATTTTTCATCCTAAGTCCTTCAGAATTGCCTTCGATCATTGTATTGCTGAGAATAGCCAAGTCATTCACAGCTGACATGCAATAATGCTGGGTAAATACACTGTTCTCCTGATTCTGCTCCCTTTACTTTGCATCAGTTCAAGTAAGTCTTTTTAGGCTTTTTTTTTTTCAGAAAGTATCTGGCTTGTCATTTCTTATAGTATAATAGTATTCTGTTACAATCATATGACACAACTTGTTCAGTCCTTCCCCAACTGATGGGTATTACCTCAATTTCCAATTCTTTGCCACTACAAAAAGAGCTGCTGTACCCTTGTACAAATTAGTCCTTTTCCTTAAAAAAAAAATCTCTTTGGGATACTGACCTGGTAGTTGTATTGTGGGGTGAAAGGGTACACACAGTTTTAAAGACCTTTGGGCATAATTTCAAATTGCTCTCCAGAAGAGTTGGATCAGTTCACAACTCTACCAACAGTGAAATTTTTTCCTAGCCCTTCTAAAATTTGGCACTGAAGATGAAACTTAAAGGAAGCCAGGAAAACTAAGATGCTGAAGTGAAGAGGGAGAGCATTTCAGGCATGGGGGACAGCAAGTACAAAGACATGGAAATGAGAGATGGAATAGCAAGTAAGCCAATATAGTTGGGTTACTACATACATGGAGAGAAGTAAAGTGTAAGAAGAGTAGAAAGGAGATTGTGGAATTTTTAAAACGCAAAAAAAAAAAAAGACCATATTTGATCCTAATGGTCATAGGAGGGCCCCTGGAGTTTGTTGATCACTGGGGTGACCTGGACACAACTATACTTCAGGAAAATTGCTTTAGCAGGTTGGTGCAGGATGGATTCAAATTGGGAGAGACTTGAGGTAGGGAGACCAACACTCAACAACTCATTATGAGGGAAAGAGGAGGAGTCAAAAATGCTATTTTACTTCATCAGATTACAAATCCTTTGGCGGCAGTGATCTTTTTTTATTTTACCTTTAAAATCCCATCTTCTAACAGTGCCTTGTATATATTTCAAAAGTTGACTTCCTCAGTGGGGAATAATCCCATTGGACATTGATTACAGTTTCATGAGTAGCTGCAGCTGAAAAAAATTCATCACTTAGTGGCCAACCTTCCTATGAATTTAGGTAATCTGGTCTGTGGACTGAAGACATATGATCTATTGTCAGGCCTCTACTCAAATGCTTACTTGGTAGGACCTGCCAGAGCTTCAGTGAAGCATTGGATAATGACTCTAGTGCTGACCTTTATGGGGAAATATTTTATTATGTTGTTTGGAAAAAACCTAATTTATTATATTGTTTGAACCTAGCTTCCTGTGACTAGAAATTGTCTAACTCCAAAGCTTACTGTAAAGGTCAAGATGACCTCAGAACCTGGGGAGGCAGGGGAAAAGCTGGACAGGAAATGCTTAATATCCTACCCTGGTCTTATTTTGGGTCCACACTTGTGCAATGCTTATGTTTTGGGTTCTCCAAATTTGAATGTTTATGCTTACTGGTAGATATCTCAATGGACCTCACCTGGGACCACCCTCTCTACAAAACTGCTTAGCAGCTACAGGCAGATTCCTGTGCTTGTACTCTTCTCTGAACTCTGTATAATATAAATCCTGAAGACTTGGAGGAAGGATTCACACCTTCTTCCTGCTCTCTCCTCTGTGAATGTCCAAATACAGTTCTTTCTAAAACTATTTCAAGTTTTGGGGCTTGTTCTTGCAACTGACACCTTGCATATATCAGTGCTTTGAACACTAATAAATATTTCTTGAACAAATGAATTCTAAGGCTTGGTGCCTTGGCAGCCACGAGAACAACAGTGCTGCTGGTGATGTAAGAAAGTGATGAGAGGATGCTCAGAGAGGACACTCCCAAACTCACCTCCTTCCTAGAGATGGGAAGTCCAGAGACTGCACGGTTCACATGTTTTTCAGACTTCTTCAATGTATTGAGCAATTGTGCTTATTTTCCCCTATTCTTTTTTTTTAATTTGTAAAAAAAAAAATAGTGTTTTTTATATGGGATGGCTCTCTGAAAAGAGGAAAAGGGACACCAGGGAAAACTATGATGATGTTAAAAAACAAAAGACATCAATAAAAACTTTTTTAAAATAGAAGCAGGGAAGTCAAGAAGAGGAATGAGTTTCAGATAAAGACAATGAATTCATACAATCACAGATTCAGAGATTTGGAGCAGAAGGGAACTTGGAAGTCACCTACTTTAATCCCCTTATTTTATAGTTGAGAAAAATGAGATCCAGAAGAGATTAAGTGACTTGCCCAAGGTAATACAGGTAGCAAATGGCAGAGGAAGGAATTAAACCTAGTTCCTCTAACTCAAATAATCATTCACCTTGCAAAAAATTTAGTTTAATGTACTGGGGAAATATCCAGGTCGAGATGAATAGCAAGCCAACAGAAATACAGGTATGGAGCTCAGGAGAGGGGATAAATTGGAGATAAAGATTTAGGTGAACCTTCTGCATCCCATTAGATTTGCATCATATTCCCTGGGCTTTTAAATTTTTCCTCTCTGTATACTGGAGAGCAAGTATACTATGGATAGTACAGCAGAACCATGATCAGGTTAAAGTAGATTTCTATATCCCAAAATAGTCAGTATTCAACTGAAATCATTATTTATATTCAAGGTATATGACGTAGTCCAATAGTTTGATCACTGGTACCAGCTAAGTTGGTCTGATGTACAGTTGAAAATGAAATATAAGCCACAGGAACAACGGAGGAGGAAAGAATGAGCCTTGCTTTGTAGCAGTCTTATTCCTCCACTTAAACTTGTAATCAAACAAAAGGATAATCTTGCACTGTCTTTATAGAGAGTATACGGTTATTCCTATTTTAGGGGAAAGACCACTGGCCCAAGAATCATGACCTGGATTTCTAAACCCAACTCTTTTATTAGTCAACTTTGTAATTCAGCTTAGGCCAAAACACATTTATGATCTTTGATAAGCTGTTTACTACCACGTGTCTCAGTTTCTTCATCTGCCAAAATTAAGCCTCCCCTTCCCTTCAGGGTTATTCTATCAAACAAGAGAGAGCTGATATACTGAAGTGTTTGGGACAAGTTAAAATCACTACACAAATGAAAATATACATGTTGCTGTTCTAGTTTGGGCCTCTTCTCAATTTCTAGGAACCAGTTTTAAATCCACTTAAGGTCACTGTTTATAAGCTTTCTAGATAAAAATTTCATAAATAATGCTCTGTTTGTTGGTATACATCATTACTTTGCGCCCAGGTCAAAGTGTTTCCTCTATAATCAATCAATTAATAGGCATTTATGAAATTCAGTGTGGTCTAAGGGAAAGAACACTTCTCTGGGCCCAGGTTAAATGCATGTATTACCTCCTTTGCAGGATTGTTTAAATGAATGCAGCAGGTACATGAGTCTTTGACCCTTCTCCCTTTCAAAGCTCTTTGGAGAAGCTTCCCTGAAACTACCTGGGCTAATTTGCATGACCTAGCCCAGCTGTCCAAGAGAATGATGAAAATGGAAAGGTAAAAAAGGGATCTTTCTAGCACCAAAATGAGTCAATGGGAGGTGGTGACCAAGTGAGAAGCAAACATGGGCACTGGAGTTCTAGGGAACTAAATGGGGCTGATTCATCTTAACGACCTTATGAGAAACAAAGACTTTGAGCAAGGTGAGTAGAACTGGTACTCATAGTTGCCAGTGAAGAGAAAAAGCACAGGAATATGGGAACTAGGAAAACATGAGAAAGCATCAAATGGTCTGTAGGCATTCTGCCATGGGGTGAAAGAGCTCTAAGCCTGTCTGCTTTTCCTTTTGACTTGTAATTCAATAGCTGGAAGGCTCAATATCATCTTCTAGAAAAAAAGAAGCAACTTCCAGAATGCATTTGTGAAACAGAGAGACTTTTAGGAACTCTCAGGAATACAAATTTCTATCTACTGCTTTTGCCAGGGTGCCATTCACAGAAGTACTGGGAGTCAAAAGGACCGGAGAGGTCCTTAGGTGTAAGCAAAAATCCACTGACAATGCAAAGGGAACTTAACTCTCTGGGCAAGAGTATGGCTACTTTCTGTGTCCCGTACTGTGTAAATAAGACAATTTTTATGCTTGATTCTTCCTGAGCCTAGGAGCTTGTAGGAGATGATGGTTATCCTTGAGTAAGTTCCAGGCACTGACAAATCTAGGTTGCAGCTGGGAGGGGAAGATCAAGAAAGCTTTCATGGAAGAAGTAACATTTTGAGGAACTTTAAACCATAGGTAGCAATTCAACAGGTGGGGGGAATTTTTGGTACAAGAAACAGGTATAAGCAAGGGGGAGGAGCAGCAGATAATCCAATTTGTCTAGAGTGAAGAGTAAAGATAATACATTTTGTTGTACAGTCATTTCAGTTGTCTCTGACTCTGTGACCCCATTTGGGGTTTTCCTGGAAGAGACACAGGAGTGATTTGCCATTTCCTTCTCCAGCTCATTTTACAGATGAGGAACTGAGGCAAACAGAGTTAAGTGACTTGCCCAGGGTCACAAAGTCAGTAAGTGTCTGAGGCCAGATTTACATTCCGGTCATCCTGAATGACCCAGTGTTCTATCTGCTGTACCCTCTAGCTGGCCCCACAGGATAATATTAGATAATTTGAGTTGTTTTTTCTTTTTAATCACTGCTTGAAAATTTTTAGTGGCTTCCTACAGAGTAAATTACAAATTTCATTGGCTAGAATTCAAGGACTTCACATTCAGGTGGTATCACATGATGATATATTTTTTAAATAAGCCATTTAATGCTCATATATAACAGAACAATACCATCTATATTATTTTCTAATGTGAATGTATTATGAAAGGCAGCATAAGCATATGAAAGGCTAGAGGATCAGCAGACCTGAGTTCAGATACCACCTCTGAAACATCAAGCTCTGGGACCAAGGACAAATCCCTTTTTTTTAGACTTCCAGACAACTTTCCAACACAATAAATTACAAACAAAATGATCTGCAATAGTAGAGGGAGTTTCTCTGCATTGACAAAATTGCAGTATAGGCCTAAAGGAAAGTTTTGCAGGTAACAATTTATAATTACATCTTGTACAACGAACCCACAGAAAGATATTTTAAATATTATAACACTCAAGTTCTCATTGTCGGGCAACACATATAAGGAAGATGGAGACAGAACCCTGGCTGTGACACATATCTGCTGTACCACCAGGAGGAAGTCACTTGCCATCTCTACTCCTTCGTTTTCTCCTAAGTAAAGTCAAGGGCTTTCTGTGTTCTAGATTTTAAGTCCCTTCCAGTTTAAACTGTCGGTGTTCTAAGAGGCTTTCCAGTGCATGAATCTACACAACACAATGAAAACATTAGGACTAATACTCCACTACATTGCACTTTAAGAAGTGTCCCAGCAGGTGGTGCCCATCAGCTTCCTTTGGCTGTACTGGGGATGAGAGGTGGAGATCCTCCCTTTTACCAGAGGGGGGAAAAAAGAGTCCTTGTCTGTTGGGTAGACAAACTGCTAATATTTGTAACCCAAACAATTAAAAAACAATTCACTCATAATTCCTTCCCTCCCCCAAGCCAAACCTTCCCTCTAACTTTCCTCTCTCTGTCAACGGGATCACTCCTTGTCACCTAGATTCAAAAAATTCGATCATATCTGAATTTCTTCCTTCCATTGTGTCCCCCACATCTATTCAGTTGCCTGGCCCTGTCAATTTCAACTCCAAACTATCTCTCAAGTTCACTACCTTCTCTCTATCTACCCTACTAGTCAAGGCCTTCATCCATTTTTCACCTGGACTATAACAGCCTCCTAACCAATTCCCTCCCTCTTCTGTCTTCAATGTATCCTTATAAAATTGTTGATTTTTTTTTTCTAAGGCACAGGGCTGACCATGTTATTTTTATGCTCACAAACCTTCACTGGTTATGCTTTTAATGCCAGGATAAAACAACTTCCTTGGCCCAGAATTTAAGATCATACCCAATTTGGCTTCAGTCTACTTTTCAAATCTAATTTTACTTTACTCTTGGCCTTCAAGTACCCCATGTTCCCGGCAAAGGGGACCACTAATAATTTCCCCAAACTCAATATACCATCTCATCCTATGCGTTTAGATACAGATTATCCCGAGGTTCAGAATATACCCTGTCTTGTTCCCTGCCTCTCAGAGCTCCTCTTCCCTCAAGTCCTAGTTTAGATTCTATTTTATTAATGGATTCCACTCCTCATCAAAAAGTGGGATTTTTTTTCCTCCTCAAAATTTCCTAGAGCACTTTGTCAAAATCTCTCTTTCACCCCTATAACTCCTTACCTTGCACTATATTTACCTATGTACAGATCCAAATCTACTGTAATACGATGTAAGCTTCTGGGGACAGGAGTGGAAGAGGAATGATGTCATTTTATTTATTTTTTTAATTTAGTTTTTATTTATTTTCTTGCTTACATTATTCATTTTCATTACATTTTTTGAATTACACATTTTCTCCCCGTCTTGCTCCTGCCCCAACCCCATAACAGCAATCCCACTGTAAAGCCCCTCCCCTGCTCTGCTCTCCTATTTTCTGGTAGGGCAGGAG
>CM053595.1:115025625-115043821 GCA_028646575.1 Pseudocheirus occidentalis | reverse complement strand
AGGGCTCTGAAGCAGCCCAGTGGAAGCCACTGCGGCTCTCAGACGTTCCTGCTGCTACAGCTGCCTCGCACTGCTTCCTTGCCCTGGGAGCAGTTTGGCCGGACCTGCTCTTCTCCTCCCCAGTTAGCAAAATCCACTGACCTTTCTCTTAGCCTTTTTTTCTTCTGGCCTGATAGATGTGGTCATTGTGCCTCCAGTGCAGCTGATCAGCTCTCCTATAGCCGAGGTTCCAAGCCCGATGTCCCAGGGCTTGACCCGGCCGAGGTTTCGGCAGCCGGTCCCAGACTGCTGCGAAGAGCCCTGCCTGCTGTGCTGCCTGTAGCAACAGATGTGCTTTCTGTCTTGTGGAGAGTTTTGGAGCTTGAAAATCTGTTTAGCGTCCCATTTTATGAGTTTTTTAGCGTGTTTGTGTGGGAGCTGTGGTGCTTTGCTGCTTCTACGGGGCCATCTTGGCTCCGCCCCCCCAAAGTGCTCCTTCTTAATGCACATTTCAGTTGGAAGTTCTTTTTTCCCCCAATGGAAAGAGAAAGTCTCACATTCTTTAAATTCTTAAGGTTTGTAGTTTTGAACCCAAGAGAGAGGTCTTAAGATGATAATTAAATTTTGCCATAATTGTGTTTTGTAATTACTCTTACTTTTTTTTTTTTTAAACCATTCGCTCTCCAACTTGTAGAAGCTCAGAAAGGCTAGATGACTTGTCCAGTGTCAATGTCAGGACCAGGACTTAAACTCAGGTCTTCTGACCCCAAATCTTGCTCTTTCTAATATACCTCAGAGAATTTGAAGTCAGAAGACAATGGCTCTAATCTGACTTCTGCTATTTATTAACCTGGGTGACATTTCTTAAGTGGTCTAGAATGTGAAATCTGGAGGGGACTTCCAAGGATTTACTGTCCTTGGGCTTCAGCTTTCTCATCTTTAAAATTAGGTGTTTGACTTAAATGATCTCTAAAATCCCTTCCAACTCTAAGTTCTATGATCTCTTATTCAAAAATTTGAATCAATAAATATTTATTACATGTTTATTATTTGAAAGGTGTTTTGCTTGATGCTGGGGACAGAAAGAGGAAAATCAACTAACCAACCACCAAGCATGTATTAGTACTTACTGTAATCTAGACACTGTTAGACATCAGTAGTACAAAGATAAAAGTCAGTCTGTGTATTCAAAGAACTTACCAGCTAAAATGCACTATGACTACCCTAATCCTATACTATGCTAAGCAGCGAGGTACTGTAATGGATAGAGCCCTGGGCCTGAAAATAGGAAGATCTGAGTACAAATATAACCTCAGACACTTCCTAGCTATGGGATTGTGGACAAGTCACTTAATCTTTGTCTGTCTCAGTTCCTTCAGCTATAAAATGGAGATAATACTAGCCTTTACATCCCAAGATTACTGTGAGATCATATTCTGGGAGCCAAGATGGCAAAGTAAGCAGCAAATTGCCTTAACTCTCCCATATTCACCTTCAAACAACCATGAAATAGTGCCCCAAAACAAATCTTGAGACAGCAGAACCAGCAAAAAATACAGGGTGAAACAATCTTTCAGCCCAAGAAACCTGGAAGATTGGCAAGGAAAGTCTATTTCACTTGGGTAAAAGGGAAACACAGTTTAGGACAGGAAGCATCCCAACAAGCCAGAAGTGAGCCCTACCCCAGCAAAGCAGTGGAAGATCCTGAGCCCTAGTGTGGTGGATCAGGAAAACTCCAAAACCAGCCTCTTTCCCTCTTCCCCCGCCTCCCGCCCCCTAGCATGGCTCAGTATAGCCAGGGGAGTGGGCAGACTCCAGCTCAAAGAACTACGTCATGCTTCAGCTTACAGTTAACAGGCAGGTGCCAGCAACCAGATAAACACATGCTTCAGTGCAGCCCCAGGAAATGCAGAAACACCCCACTGGTCTCAGAATATGCCAGACATCAGCACTAGGAGCCTGGCTCAGCACCAAGTAAGCTGCCAGATCCTTACAGTCTCTAGCAGCACCAGCCACCTCCCACCCCCACCCCCTCAGTGCACCACCAGACATGAGGGTACCCTGTTGACCTCAGGGCAATATCAGTACAACACCAGGTAAATAGCCAGGGTCTGTAGCCCATGGTACAAGAAGCCTGAGACAGTACCCCTTCTACTTCACAAGCAGAGCTCAAATTTAAAAGAAAGGGAAAAGTTCGAAAAAGCTGAACAAAAAACAAAAAAGGATCTGACCATAGAAGATCAAGGAAGGTTACAGGAAAGATCAAACTCAGAAGAGGACAACAATGTAAAAATACTTATGTGAGAAATCCCAAGGAAAAATAGAAAATGATCTGAAGCCCAGAAAAAAAACTCATGGAAAAGTTCTAAAAGGAGCTTAAAATTCATATAAGAGAGGTAGAAGAGAACTTGGGAAGAGAAATGAGAGTGATACAAGAGAATTATGAAAAAAGAGTCAATAGTTTGGAAAAAGAAAACTGCTTAAAAATAGAATTGGCTAAATGGAAAAGAAGATGCATAAATTCATTAAAGGAAGTAACTTTTTTTTTGTAGGGGCAGGGCAATTGGGGTAAGCTGACTTGCCCAAGGTCACACAGCTAGTAAATATTAAGTGTTGGGGGTCTTCCTGATTCCAGGGCTGGTGCTCTATTCACTGAGCCACCTAGCCGCCCCTCAAAAGCAACTCTTAAAAAGCACAATTGGCCAAATGGAAAAGGAAGTATAAAAGCTAACAGGAAAACAGCTCCTTAAAAGTTGGAATTAGGCAAGTGGAAGTTAATTACTCTTTGAGACATCAAGAATCAATCAAACAAATTCAAAAGAATGAAAAAAGAAAATATAAAATATCCATTAGAAAAACTCATTGGGAAATAAATTCAAGAGAGACAATGCCAGAATAATTGGACTGCCCCCCCTCCAAAAAAGACCAAAAAAAAGCTTTTACACAAAGAAAACTAATGCGACCAAGATTAGAAGGGAAGCAGAAAGCTGGAAAGCATCTTTACAGCAACTGTCTCTGATAAAAGTCTCATTTCTCAAATATATAGAGAACTGAATTAAATTGATAGGAATACAAGTCATTCCCCAATTGATAAATGGTCAAAGGATATGAACAGGAAGTTTTCAGATAAAGAATTTGAAGCTATCTACAGGTAAATGAAGAAGTGCTCTAAATCACTTTTTATTAGAGAAATGCAAATTAAAACAAGTCTGAGATACCACCTTACACCTATCAGATTGATTGATATGACAAAAAAGGAAAATTAGAAATGTTGGAGAGGATGTGGGAAAACTGGGACACTAAGGCACCATTGGCGTACCTGTGAACTGCTCTAACCATTCTGGAGAGTAATTTGGAAGTATGCTCAAAGAACAACCAAATTGTGCATATCCTTTGATCCAACAATATCACTACTATGTCTGCATTCCAAAGAAACCATAAAAAAGGGAAAAGGACTTACATGTGAAAAAATATTTACAGCAACCCTTTTCATGCTAGCAAAGTATTGGAAATTGAGGGGATGTCCATCAACTGGGGAATGGGTGAACAAGTTGTGGTGTATGAATATAATACTATTGTGCAATAAGAAATGATGAGTAGACAGATTTCAGAAAAACCTGGAGAGACTTGTGCAAACTAATGCAAAGTGAAATAAGTAGAATTAGGAGAACATTGTGCACAGTATCAGCAACATTGTGTGATGATCAGCTATGAATGACTCAGCTTTTTTCAGCAGTACAGTGATCCAAGACAAGTACAAAGGACTCATGAAGAAAAGTGCTATTCACATACAGATAAAGAGTGGTGAACTCTGAATGTAGATTGAAGCATACATTTTTCACTTTATTCTTTTTTTGTGTGTTTTTCTTTTGATCTGTTTCTTCTTTCATAACTGTGACTAATATGAAATATGTCTTATATGATAGTGCATGTATAACCTGGATCAAATTACCTACCATTTTAGGAAGGGGGAGGGAAGGAGAAAAATTTGGAACTCAAAATCTTGTAAAAATGAATGCTAAAACTTGTCTTGACCTATAATTAGAAAAAAGGATACTATGAAAAAGAAGAAAAAGAGATAATATTTATAAAGTCCTTAGCACAGTGCCTGATACATAGTAGGCACTTAATAAATGCTTGCTCCCTATCTCCTTCCCTTTCCCTCCCCCCCCCATTATATCCTAAGCCTTTTGATAGTAAGGACTTTGTTGCACCTATCTTTGAATCCCCAGGTCCTATGACAAGACCATAGAAGGAACTTAAATTTTTTTGAGTTAACGTGCATTAGTCAGAATTGAATTGAATGACAGGCGTTAGGTCCATCATTTTTCTCAAGAAGAAACAAGGAATGTGATAGTCTTCAAATCACTTTTCAGGACTCTGGGAGAGGAGGCTGATCCTAGGCAGAAGAAGAGCAGTCAGGAAGCTAAGGAAAGGGAAGCGATAAGGTGCGTGGGAATGTGTAAGAGTAGGTGTCTAAAATAAGGAAACACATTCACATTGCTGGTAAAAACAGGGCTCTCCAGAGAAAGTGATAAAAAATAAAATTCACTCTGCAGGCAAAAGAAAAAATAGGTCACAACTTTTGGGAGGCCATCTTGCACACCTATCCCTTCTCCCCCTCAGGAAAAAACAAACACAAACTTTTAATACAAAGCTCTTGACCAGTGGCCCTTAGTTGGGGTAAAAATTCTTACCGACAATGGTATAAGTACATGACCAGCATGGGGAAAACTACTTTCGTGTTTGTTTAAAAGCCTTAGAACATTCTGTTTAGGGGCAGCTAGGTGGCACAGTGAATAGAGCACCAGTCCTGGTGTCAGGAGGACCTGAGTTCAAATCTGGCCTCAGACACTTGACACACTTACTAGCCATGTGACTTTAGGCAAGTCACTTAACCCCAATTGCCCTCAAAAAAAAAAAAAAAGAACATTCTGTCTAAATGGTTAGATTAAAGGACCATGTTCTAGGAAATTTTGGCTTTAAAAAGTTTTATTGATGCCTTTTTTTGTTTTTACCACAGTTGTCTCATAGTCAACCATTCTCTCCTCACCTTCATATACACACATTGAACCCTACTTTGAGTAAAGAAAGTCAGCTATACAAAATGTACCAGCATTAATCTCCCGACCAATCAATTGATACTTTTATTAAGCACTTACTTTGTGTCAGATACTGGAAGAAAGATCAATAGAAAAATAATCCCTGCCTTCCAAAAGCATACATTCTATGGGGGGAGGGAAGGAGTATGGTAAAATAGGTTCACATATAAGTAAAATACATAATTTTGCAAGTGAGGAGCCACTAGAAGTTTGGGAATTGGGAAAGCTTGCACGTAGGTGTTTGCGCTTGAGCTGAGCTTTGAAGGTGGGCAGCTCGGTGGCACAGTGGATGGAGCACCAGCCTTGGAGTGACTTATCTTCCCAAGTTCAAATCTGGCTCCAGACATTTATTAGCTATGTGACCCTAGGCAAGTCACTTAACCCTGTTCCCCTTAATCTTCTGGAGAAGGAAATGTCAAAACACTGTAGTATTTTTGCCCAAAAAACCCCATGGACAGAATTGATGTGCTGCAGTTCATGAAGTCAAGAAGAGTCTGTCATGACTGAACAGCATCAACAACAGGGATTCTAAGAGGCAGAGAGAGGGCATTCTAGGCAGGGATCCAGAAGGAGGTGGTGGAAGGTCCTGCATGGAAGGAACAGCAAAGAAGCCAGTTTGGCTGGGACATAAAATTTATGGGAAGAGTAAAGAGCAATAAAGCCTGAAAGGTGATAGGCTGGAGGCAGGTTGTAAAGATCTTTAAATGCCGGATAGAAAGTCTTTAATGCTAGGAGCAACAGGGAACTCTGGAGCTTGTTAAGGACAGTAGGGACATGCTCTGATTTGTGAGTCAGGACTATCACCTTGGCAGCACTGTGGTCTATAGATGAGGGGGAGAGACTTGAGGCGTAAAGATTATGTAGGATAGCCTCTTAACTAGTCTCTCTGCTTGAGGCCACTCACCCATTCAGTTTATAGATGGTGGACTGGGTGCTGCTCATGTGAGTGCAGGGAAAGGGAAGCCTGGAAGTGATGTTGTTAAGAAAACTTGTCCACCGATTGGAAAGGAGGAGGGAAAGGATGAAAGGATGATTATCCTATATATTTTCTTCTCTTTGAGGCTACACTCCTTGAAAAGGCTGTCTACAGAAAGTGCCTCCACTTTCTTTCCTTTTACTGTCTTCTCTTCATGCCTTACAATCTGGCTTTGGACCTTCTACCAAAACAATGTTCTGCAAAGTTGCCAGTGGTGTCTGGTTGCCAAATCCAATGGTCTTTTCTCAATCGTCCTTATCCTCAACTTCTCTACAGCCTTTGACACTGATATTTGCCCCTCACCTCCTTGATTTTATCTTCTTTCTGGGTCTTTTGAAAGGATGGGGAAAATAGGGAAGAGTTAAGGACAACTCTGAGGCTGCCAACCTAGTAACCGGAAGGATGGTGGTGCCCTCTATGGATATAAGGAGGTTTGGAAGAAGGGTGAGCTTTTCTGTTTTGGGTATAACGAGTTGGAAATATATATGAGACAATGTATCAGTGTTCTGGAATGATAGTTAGGGAGGCAACATGGTACAGTGGAAATAGAGCTAGCTCTGAAGTCAGAGGACCTGAGTTCAAATTTCACATCTGATGCTAATTACCTACTAAATTTCTGTGCACTTTACATCTGTAAAATGAAGGAGTTGGATTAAATGACTTCTAAAGTTCCTTCCAACTTTAGATCTATGATTCTATGATTCTCACACCTCTTTACCCAGAAGTTTGTTTTGTCACTTATTCTCTTGGATCAAGATTGGTCATTACAATTAATTGAGTTGAGTTGCTTTTTAATGCTGATGTCAGATATATTATTATAGTTATTTCATACATTGATTTCTTATTTGATATATTATTTCATATATTGGTTCTTTTGGTTCTTTTCCCAATCCCATACCCCACACCAGCATCATTTCCAGCATATCTTCCCACGTTTCTCTGAATTCCTCATATTTGTCCTTTTTCCCAGGACAGAAATATTCCTTTATATTCATATAACACAGTTTGTTTATTCATTTTCCAGTTGGTGGGCACTCACTTTATTTCCAGTTTTTAACTGACACAAAAAGTTTGCAATGAGTGTTTTGGCATACATGAAACTTTTCTGTCTTTGACCTCCTTGAGAGTCAGTGGTGGGATTGATTAGTTTTAGGATAATAGGTCTAGATCTAGAAGGTACAGAGAGGTCATTTAGTTGTCTAATATAACCATTCATTTTTCAGGTGAGAGAACTGAGGCCAAGAGAGGTGGGTAATTTGATCAAAGTCTCATTGGTTTTAAGTGATGCAGATAAGATTCAGACTCACATCCTCTCCAAATCCAGTGCTCTCTCCCAATGAACTCAGTTATCTCTAAGGGTAATGAAAAGGCAAGTGACTTTTTCTCATACAGTTCCAAACTGATTTCCAGAATGGTTGAAACCCTTTACAACCACACCAATAGCACATTGAGATTCTTGGTTTTTCCTGGAAGGCTGTGCCTTCAAGAAATCAGACCTGACTGATCCTTCTTCTTGAAGTAGCTTGTAAAAAGGCAGGTTTGCTACTTCCATTCTTAAGGGACCATTGTTTGTGAAAGGAAGTATTTATGTGAAGAGAAACAGGGAGGGAGGAAAGAAAGAGGAAAAAAAAGGGAAGAGAGAAAGAGAGAGAGAGAGAGAGAGAGAGAGAGAGAGAGAGAGAGAGAGAGAGAGAGAGAGAGAGAGAGAGAGAGAGAGAGAGAGAGAGAGAGAAAACGAGAAGCTTTGAGACCCAGAAAGTGACCGTTTAGTAGTGGAAAAACAAGTGCCTCAGTACTGTGACCTTTTTGGACTATTTTCTGTGGAGAGAGTCAGGAAAGTTACAACAGAGGGGTGAAGGGTAATGGTAACACTGTCTCTTTACTGACATTCATTAAATCTCCCAGGAGGGGAATAATCTGTTGGCTACTGAGATGGAGAAAAGGCATGATTAGTGAAAAAGAGAAGTTACAGTCCCAGATGGAATTTAAAATCAAGGAACTTCAACCAGATAGTTTCTGCATTCCCTTCCAACCCTAAATCTGTGATCCTATGATTTATGAAAAAGTATTCATGTCCTTAATGCTTCCTCACTGTTCCACAATGTCTGTAAAAAGAAGCTATTATCCAGAACTAAGAAATAACCACCAATTCCTCTGCATGTGCTTATAGCTCTCACTTGATCTATCTGCTAACTATTGTCCTATATATTTTCTGCTCTTTAAGGCTAAACTCCTTGAAAAGGCTGTCTACAGAAAGTGCCTCCACTTTCTTTCCTTTTACTCTCTTCTCTTTGTGCCTTACAATCTGGCTTTGGACCTTCTACCAAAATAGTGTTCTCCAAAGTTGCCAGTGGTGTCTGGTTGCCAAATCCAATGGCCTTTTCTTTTCTTCTTCTTTTTTTTTTTTTTTTGCTTTCTGGAAGGCAACTGGGGTTAAGTGACTTGCCCAAAGTCACATGGCTCATACGCTTTTCAAGTGTCTGAGGCCGCATTTGAACTCAGGTCCTCCTGACTCCAGGGCCAGTGCTCTATTCACTGCACCACCTAGCCACCCCTTAATGGCCTTTTCTCAATTCTCATTCTCCCTAACCTCTCTACAGCCTTTGACACTGTTGTTTACCGCTCATCTCCCTGATATTATCTTCTCTCTAGGTCTTTATTTTACATTTTTTATGTTAAATAATATACGTTGTGTTGAGAATTGTCCATCTTTGCTTTCTTGTAAGTTTTCTTTTGTTCTCTGATGTACACTTTTTTACTTTGTCCTTTTTTTATACAAGAGTACATGTTTTAAACAGAGTTCAAACTAAAGAAATAGCTCTATTGATGAATAAGTTCTCCAGATTTCTATTCAAACTGATTATGTGCTAATTTCAGTAAACTCAGGAATATTACAAAGGTAAAATCCAAAGCTTTGCCAATGATTGGAAAATCAAATTTGTTTAAAAATCATCTTTCTTGGACTCTCATATGCAAGTGAATGAGCAACTTATCATAGGATCGTAGACTTCAAGTTAGAAGAGATCCTAGAGATCATTTAGTCCAACCCTCTTATTTTATAGTTAAAAGACTGAGATACAAAGTACCAAAATCATTTTCCATGTTCATATAGACAGCAAAAGACCCAGAATTTAATCACATGTTCTCAAAACTTAATCCATTACTGTTTTTTTATTCAAAACTTTATTTTAGATTCAAATGTCAGAGTATAAGTACAGAATAGAGAAAAGAAACAAGAAACATAAACTTAAATATTGGAACTTAAACACAAAGTTAGGGGAAAAAAAGGCATGTTCTGTGCATAGCAGAACATACGAGAGGATTCAAAATATTCAATAAAGCCTATATGATAAATAATACTTGTTATTGTTGAAAATTGTCCATATTTGCTTTCTTGTGAGTTTTCCTTTTTTCTGTGCTGTGCACTTTTTAACTTTGTTCTTTTTTTCCCTTCCCCAACCCAAGTTTAAATACAAAGAAAGAAAAAGCATGTTGTGTACATAGCAGAACATAAGAGAAGATTCAAAATATGTAGCAATAAATTTTCATTTCAAGAAAGCCTGTATGATAAATAATACACATTGTGCTGAGAATTATATATCTTTCCTTTGCTTCCTTGTAAGGTTTTCTTTTGTTCTTTGCTGTGCACTTTTAAAATTTTGTTCTTTTTCTTTCCTTCCCCCCCCCACTACGATAACATTTAGACATGTTTCTCTATAGCTATATATACATATACATGTATACATACATATATAGACACATAGTTTCCCAAACTTATTCTACTCCTGATCTTTGTTTTTATGTTTGTCCATATCTCTTGTTTCCTATCCCTCCTACCTCCTCTACTTTACTTCTAGCCTTTACCTAGCCTCTTTTTACTTGCCTAGATCCCTCCCCTATCCTCCCTTTCCTATAAATCTAAACACCCTTTTATACCACCCCTTTTACCTGTTCCCTCAGCCTCTCCTGTAAAGATCACTCCCTTGTCCTCTCCTCCCTCTCTATGCACCTACCATTTTATTTCATCTGAATTTATAAGACTTTTATACTCTTCTAAATATATATAGTTCCCTCTTAAACCCATTCCTGATGAAAGTAGGTTACCAGAACTACTAGCCTTCCTTCCCTATAATTCTTCTGTATCAATTCTTTCTCTTGTACCCCATTTGCATGAAATAATTATTCTTTTTAGCCGTTCCTAAATGGTTTTACTTTTTTGAGTTCATATCATGCTCAGGTTTACCCCAATCTTTCTTATGAACTGCCCAATTATTAATAAGAATCTTAGACATACATTTTACATATATAAAAAAATAAACAGTCTGTTCTTATGAGTCCCTTATAATCAGTCTTTGGTATGTGCCTTATATTTCTCTTGATTCTTGTATGTTGAGTCTTCTGTTAAGTTCAGAATTTTTTTTTTAACAAAGTCTTGAAAGTCTGAGAATTTATTAAATATCCCTTTGTTTTTCGTTCAGGATGATACTTAACATTGCAGGGTATGATTATTTTGACTGGAGTCCCAGTTCTTTTGCTCTTTGATATGTTGTGCTCCAAGACCTACGGTCCTTTAATGTCTCTGCTGCTAGGTCTTGGGTAATTCTAATTGTGGCACCATGATATTTAAATTGTTTTAATTTTGATGCTTTTAATATTTTATCCTTGAGCTGGGGGTTTTGGAATTTGACTATGATATTCCTATGAGTTTTCCTCATAGGATCTCTTTTAAGTGGTGATTGATGGATTTTTTTCTATTTCTACTTTCCCCCCTTGTTCTTTTTTTTTTCCCCTAAACCTCCACAGACTGCACCAACCCTTTATTTGTAATTCTTATGGTCATACTTCTTGATGCCAATACCTTAAGTCTCAGGAGTATTCTAGTACATGTTTAACAACCTGCTCTGTGAAAAGCAGGATACACCTGAAAGTTAATCTATGGTATTAATATTTCCTCTAGCACTTCTTTTGTTTTGTTTTGCTTTTTAGAGTGGGGAAGGCAGGGGGATTGAGATTAAGTGACTTGGCCAAAGTTACATGGCTAGTAAGTATTAAGTGTCTGAGTCCAGATTTGAGCTCAGGTCCTCCTGACTCCAGAATTAGTGCTCTATTCATTGCACCTTCCCCCCTGTTTTAATGCTTCAGGACAATTTTCTTTCATTATTTCTTGTATTATTTTATCAAGATTCTTTTTTTGATTGTAACTTTCAGTTAGTCCAATTATTTTTATATTTTCTCTTCTTGATCTATTCTCCTAATCTGTTGTTTTTTGTATAAGATGCTTCACTTTCTCTTCTACTGTTCATTATTTATATTTTGTTTAATGATTTCTTGATCTCTTATATTTTCACTGGTTTCACTTTGCTCAATTCTAATTTTCAAAGTGTTGTTTTCTTCCTTAAGATTTTGGATCTCCTTTTCTAATTGGTTGAGTTTCCTTTCATACCATTCTTGTTTTTCTTGGATTATTCTAAAAAAATTTTTTTAGTTTTTCTTCTATCTCTGTCATTTGATCTTTAAAGTCCTTTTTAAGATCTTTTATGAATTCTTTTTGGGCAGGTGACCATTTGACATTACTCTTTGGAGGTTTCTTTTTTTTTTTTTTTTTTTTTGCTTTTTGGAGGGCAGTTGGGGTTAAGTAACTTGCCCAAGGTCACACGGCTAGTTTTTTTTGTGTGTGTTAAGTGTCTGAGGCCGAATTTGAACTCAGGTACTCCTGACTCCAGGGCCGGTGCTCTATTCACTGCGCCACCTAGCTGCCCTTTGGAGGTTTCTTTACTTCAATATCCTTCTCTGTAGATGAACCTGTTCCCATGATAGCTTTCAATGGTTGAATTCTTTCTCCTTTGTGTATTTTTTTTGGTCTTAGTAGCTTAAATTTTGTAATCTCCTCTAGCACCGGGGTATGAAAAATGGTGCTTCTTGCCCTGATCTTCAGTTTTCCTCTCTAGCCTGTAACAGAAGTCAAACCTCCAACCTTCTGTAAGTGCCTACAGCTAGGGGCTTTCTGCTCCGCTGCTTCTGCACTCACTGGGCATGTGCTGGTTCCTTCTCGCCCCTGCAGCTCTTTGCAGCACAGCTGGGTCTGGTGCTCCTTGTCAGCAGAGATCCCCTCATCTCCCTGGGCACAGATGCCCAACTCCCCTCATTATACTGGGGGAAAAAAAGTTCCTGTGGCTGGGGCTGAGGTGGCCCCTCAAACCAACCCCGGGACTTGTGGCTTGTTATTAAAAATGGAACCTAGCTTGGAGGTGTTTACTCTTCACAGGGACAAGACCTCTTCCTGGGATTTTTCTTCCAATCTGCTCAAATTGTCCCAGGAATACCCTGGTTGTGCCCCCATTCTTATTTATCTCCGCCCACACTTTGTTTGCCCTAAGGTGTTATTTTAACTCTGTTGTGGGGTAAAATCTTGAGAGCTCAGAATTTTTCTGACCTACTCTGCCATCTTCCCAGAATCCTCTCTTCTCTCTGGGTTTTGAGAATACCAATTTCTCCATGTTCTCCTGCCTATCTGACAGCTGCTTCTCAGGATACTTTGCTGGATCTTTATCCAGCTCACACCCTCTAACCATAAGTGTCCCACAGGAGTCTGTCCTGGGCTTTCTTCTCTTCTCTTCTCCCTCTGTACTACTTCCCTTGGGGTTCTCATCAGCTCCCATGGCTTTAGTTACCATCTCTATAATTCTCAAATTTGCCTCAAACTCTCTCCTGACCTCCAGGCTTACATCTCTACCTGCCTTTCAGACATCTCTAAGTAGATGTCCAGTAGACATCTTAAACTCAACATGGCCAAACTCAGCTCATTATCTTACTCTCTAAACCCTCCCTCCTTTCTACCTCCCCTGTTACTGTAGAGGACAACACCATCCTCCTCATCCCTCAGGTCTTGCCTCCAGGACCAAATACAACACCCTCTGTTTGAAATTCAAAGCCCATAGTAACTTAACTTCCTCCTGCCTTTACACTCTTCTCAAACTTTACTGCCCACCATATATTCTTCAGTCCAACAATGCTGGCCTTCTCTCTATTCCAATCAATCAACCAGTAAACATTTGTTAAATGATTGCTATATTCTGGGCACTGTGCTAAACTCTGGGATTTACAAAAAGGGTGAAAAGACTCTTGCTGCAAATTTTTTGTTGCTTATCTGGGCTAAAGAAAGTGATGGTGAGAATATTAATAGTGCAGATTAAAGCCGCCCCCCCTCAAGATCTGATTGTTAAACATTTACCAGTATACCATTTATCAGGAGGATTGCTAGAGTTGAATAGGATCAGGGGTGAGGACATTCTAAGATGGAGTAAGGGACTATCACTAGAACATTCATGTAGTCATAACTGTTGTAGCTTTTTAAAATGCCGGGTGCCCTCTGAATAGCAGTGGATATCTGGAATAATTTTTATGGGCTTGCAAAAAGAAAAGTTTATCTTAAGGGAACTGTAGGAGAGATTACCAGAATCGGTTACTCCTCCCAAAAAGTCAATAAGGTCATGAGTTCTTGGCATTGGGTAAATGTCAAATGCTGAAAGAGTATTAATTTTCCTGAAATCGATGTTCTGGATTTGCTTGTATTTCTTAGGTGACATTATAGACAGACTAGACTCTCTTTCACCCCTTTTTCACTTCCTATCACTTTATCACTTGGCCCAGAGACAGAAAAACCATAAAAACCAAAGTTTGAAAATTGTATATTCTTTCTTCTTGACCCCCCCTTTTATCCAATTGTTATTAACCTCTGGAAGCTTTGAGTCATAGTCTAATATATGCAACTTGACATCACAAAATAAATGCCTCTATGCCTCAGAGAGCAGAATTTTCTGGCATTGAAAATATATGTATTCATAAGAAACAATCTTAAAAATAATTCTTTGTTGTTCTACCCTGTATATTATATCTTAAGCAACTGCCTACATTGTTTACTGCTGAGTCCCAGTTCTGATTTGATTCCAGAGAATTTAATGATCTTGGACTCCAAGGTTGAAGCTTTGGGCTTTGAAGTGGGGTTTGGGGGAGGGTTATATGGAGTGGCAGACAGGGATATACATGCTAAAGAACACTGAAGACAGGCCCACTGCCCATCACTGGTGTATCTGGCATAGTCAGTATCTTTTGTCCTGTGACATAAAATAAGGGTTTGGAAAAAATCTGATATCTTCACTATTCTCTGTGAATTCAAGAGACTTTTTAGAGGAACCTATTCATTTTTTTACTCTATTTTTCTTTTATGTGAGGCCCCCTACCCCCAAAATGATCCTACCTTCAAAGTACTCTGTGATTCTCTATGCACTCAAAAAAAACCTCGCTTACCAACCCCCACCTATGTGTTCACTTTTATTAGTTAGGTAACTGGCACAAGTAGTTCAAAGTGAAGATACTTAATGAAATAGCATAGTAAGGAAAGTAGCACTAGGACATTGTGGGAGAGCTTATTCTCTCATAAATACACACATTACCAGTGAGAAAAGTAGTTATATCTAGGAAACACATATGGAGAAATATATTCATAATCAACATGTGTGGCCAAGGCAACATATGGGGGGCACACGTGTAGGGAACACATAAGACTAAGGTTCACGTTTAGAATAGATCACACAAGGGTTTGATGGTAAATGTTAAACCACTAGCTCCATAGAAAACATGTCCAACACACTTTTAAGTTTTAATCAGCATTATTCACATTTTTCTTTTACTTTCTTAAGTCTAGGCAATCAACAAAATAAACAAGTCCTGATTTATAATGTTTTAAATTTCTAAGATGTAAATGTCCACACTGAAAATTTAATGATTGATGTTTGCAAGTCAGTACAAGCTGACTCCAGAATAACCCTGAACTCAAATATAGGGGATATATATGTCACCAAAAGGCATATGTGGAAAGACAGTGGATGCCTCCAACACTGAAAGGCCATCCATGTCCTCTGGTAATTTGATAGAATAGCCCCAGTGTACCTGTTTCTCACTGGATGGGACATAGATTTTTTTTGGGGGGGGGAAGGCAAGGCAATTGGGGTTAAGTGACTTGTCCAAGATTACATAGCTGGTAAGTGTGTCAAGTGGCTGAGGCTGGATTCAAACTCAGGTCTTCCTGACTCCAGGGTGGGTGATCTATTCACAGTGCCACTTTGCTGCTGGGACATAGATTTTCTTCTGAGGATGTGGCTGCGTTATTTAGTCTTTGACAGGCACTGCTCCCTTCTAGTCTCAAATGTCATTTTAAGGCAATACACTGCTCTACTGGTCTCATAGTGACATGCCTTTGCTGGTTTCTTGGCTAATGATCTACTCTCTGCTACTAGCTTCTGGGTTGTCCCTCTTCAGAGTACCCTACCGACTGCCTTGGTTCCTGTTTTCTAGGGTATAATTCTGTAAAAGCCTCTTCCTAATAAAGGTGGAAAAAAAAGTTCTTCAGGCTTAACCCATATCAGCTACTTGATCCATTTAAGATAAAAACTGAGGAAGAATGCCCACAGGATATTATTGCATGCTTTTTGAACTCCTATGTCTGAGGCTGAATCACATTTCCTTGTCCCTAAAAACTATCTGACTTAGGGTAATAAAATCCTTGTAATGTTTGTTTAGTTATCTCATAGAGATCCCATGTTTCCAGATATATTTTGTGAGCCTCAGACAGAGAAACCCCACAGAGCATATGGGTTTAAAAATATTGTGCTTTTTTCAGGTTCTTCAAATCCTTTGGGCCTTGCTAAGTAAATGAATCTGAGTGAGCATTAATACTGAGCTAAAAATGAATGAATCACCATTTCCCTCTAACATTAGGCTGTATTCCTGTCTTTATTATGTTTATATGCCCAATAACAAAATTCCCAGTGTTTGAATTCTCACATTAGGGTTTTTTTAAAAAAAAATTTAATTCAATGGGTTAAGGTAAAAAAGGCTTAAGAGATTTATTTGAGAGGCTGTTTGATGTCACATGCTTGTTGTCCCTGCTGCTAAGGCGGGTAAGGCTAGCAGATATCTTGAGCTCTAAAGTTCTGAGGTACAGGGGGCTAAACTGTACTGTGGGCTTTCCAGCATCAATATGAAAAGAACCCAGGAGAGGGGGGAACACCAGTTTGCCTAAGGAGGGGCAAACCAGGTTTCTGACCAGGTCACAAATAGAGAAAGTTAAAGTGCTTGTCAGTCAGCAGTGGAATCAGGCCTCTGAGTAGCCGCTACACTGCCCAACCCAGGCAAGATAGAGAGGTCCATTCTTTAAAAATGAGAAAAGAAAAGAAATTGATTTGACACCTTTAAAGGCCAATTCACTTTGCACATAGAAATGGTTTACTATGTCTCTCCAATAAATAACTTGTCAAACGACATGAACAGTTTTCAAAAACAGATTTGCAAAGTATAAGCAAGTGCATGAAAACATACTCCCAGTTGTTCTTTCTTCATACTCCCAATCGTTAATGGAAAGATAAAAGGTAAAAGTTAAAACAACTCTAAGGTTTTACCCCAGCCATACAAATTGACTAAGATGGAAAAAAGATGATAGTAGTCAGTGTTGGAGGGAATGTGGAAAGACAGGTACACTACTGCATTGTTGGTGGAGCTGTGAAGTAGTCCAATTGTTTTTTTTTTTTTTTTGCTTTTTGGAGGGCCATTGGGGTTAAGTGACTTGCCCAAGGTCACACGGCTAGTTTTTGTGTTAAGTGTCTGAGGCCGGATTTGAACTCAGGTACTCCTGACTCCAGGGCCGATGCTCTATTCACTGCGCCACCTAGCCGCCCCCCAATTGTTTTTTTTTATTTTCTTTTTGAATTATGGGAGAAAACTATTAATAAACTTTGGCCCAGCAGTCCCACTACTGGGCATATACCCCAAGGAAGTTAAAGATAGAAATAAAGGTCCAAAATATTCCCTGGCAGCCAAAAACTGGAAATGAAGTGGATGCCTATCAATTAGAGAATGATTTTTAGACAGTACAATATGTGAATATAATGGATATTATTGTACAGTAAGAAATGTTGGTTTTGAAGATCAGAGATGAAAATGAACTGATACAGAATGAAAAAAGCAGAACCAAGAAAACAATGTGAACAGTGACTACAGCGGTATAAATGAATAGCTCCCTAAAAAGAAGATGAACTCCGACTAGAGAGGGGAGGATCAGAGGGGGAATGGGGAAGATCCTGAAGGTATAATGGAGCATACCTCTTCCCTCTTGTCAGAAGTAGGGACTACCCGGACAGAATATTGTACACATTGCCTTACGAGAATTCTTAGGAGATGTTTTTGTTTGTTTTCTTTTGTCATAAGGGAAGTCTGTGAGGGGGAGAGGAGGGAAAGACTATGATGGAAAGACAACAATCATAAATACACACACACACACACATATATACATGTACATCTATCTACATATATTCAACTTTCACAAGTTGAACACAAAGTGTGAACACATAAAGTTCAATGCATAGAGAGGTTCCAGTGAAAGCCCTTTTCTTTCTTTCTTTTTTTTTTGGTTATTAACTTTTGTTTATTTTTAGTTTACATCATTGATTTCCACAGGATTTTGAGTTACAAATTTTCTCCCTGTCTTTCCCCTATCCACCCCTCCAAAAACAGCAGTCCCACTGTATACTCCCTCCCCCAATCTGCTCTCTCTTATATCCTCCCCCATCACCCCTCTGATTTTCTGGTAGAGCAAGATGAATCTCCCTATCCCAGTGCCTATATATCTTATTTCCCAGTTGCATGTAAATAATAATAATAAAATAATGATAATAATAATATATTTTTAACATAAGATTTTAGAACTTTAAATTTTAGATTCTTTCTAGAGTTTTTTTTTTTTTGCCTGGATTTCCTCCCTTGTCACCCACCTCCATTGAAAAGACAAGCAATTCAATACAGGCTGTACATATGTAGTTAACGCAGAACGTCTCCACAATGGGCATATTATGTAACACTGAGGGTATTTCCCTTCTTTCTGTCCCATCCTCCTCTTGTTCTATTCTCTGCTTTGTCCCTGTCCCTTTACAGAAGTGTGTGCTTCTAACAACCCTCCATCTCAACCTGCCCTCCCCTCCGTCATCCCGCCTCTCATTCCTGTCCCCCCTACCCTCTTGCAGGGCAAGATACCCATTTTAGAGTGTATGTCATTCCCTCCCTAAGACACATTCAATGAGAGTAAGGT
>CM053595.1:114997143-115025125 GCA_028646575.1 Pseudocheirus occidentalis | reverse complement strand
CTACCTCTTAATTTCACCTTTTAAAATATCATCCCTTCCTATTCACTTGATCCTGTGCCTTCTGTCTATGTACACACACACACACACACACACACATATACATTCCCATGTATATTCATATGCATATATACAGAAGTCACTTTCTCTACCAAAGACAAACTCCTGATTTTGGCATTCAAAGCCTGGCATAATCTAACTCCAATTTAACTGCCTGACTTTACCTAATATAATTTCTCTTTACATACTATGTTTCCATCAACGTGAATGTTTATCTGTTGTCTTATTCTCGTCTGTTGTCTCCATGACTGTCTATGACTTTTTTGCAATACTTCCTTCCCTACAAATATTTAGAATAGAGTTGCCAGCTCTACAATAAAAGTTCTTCTTTTGGAAAAAGACACAAGAGCAAAAATATTTATAGTGTCACTCTTTTATTATAGTAAAAAAACTGGAATTAAGAATGTTTCCATCAATTATGGAGTGGCTAAACAAACTATTATACATGTATTAATGGAATATTATTGTGTTGTCAGAGATGACAAAAGGGATGAACTCAGGGAAACCTGGGAAGGTTTATATGAACTGATACAGAGTCAAGTGAGTAGAAACACAAAAATGATTTACACAATGACAACAATGTTATAAAGACACACAACTTTGAAAGACTGAGGACTCTGATCAATGCAATGATGAAGTATGATTCCAGAGGATCAATTATAAAGCATGTTACTCACCTCCTGAGACACAGGTGACATACTTGAGTTGCAAAATAAGTGCTAAATCTTCAGACACTGTCAGTTTGGGGATTTTTTTTTTTTGCTAGACTGTATATTTGTTGCAAAGATTTTACTTATCCCCCGCCCCCTTCAAATGGGTGATTCAGGCAGTAATCAGGGGAGGGAGAAGAAAGAGAGATAGAGTAGATAAAAAAGAAAGAAAACAAAGTCATTGAAACATGTTTTTGAAATTCACAAAGGAGAACACAAAAAAAGTCCAGAAAGAGTCACAGAAAAGCAGGACAGCTTTGAAAGTAACATGTTGGATTTATTGTGGACTTAAAAAGAAAAAGCAAACTACATAATGGAGATTTTCAGTTTCTTGTTTTACCACGTATAAGTAAGTCTCATTTTAGTTGGTGTTTGTATTGATTTTTTAAAAATAGGAACAACAAAAATGTTAAATAAAATCCAGGCAAAAAGAAAAAAAATTCTTCCTTTACATCTGAGTGCAACTCACATGCTACTTCCTCCACTGCCATGAAAGTCATTTCACTCCTCAAATGTCTTTTTCTTATTTGTTTAACTTTATTTTATTTTTTTAAAGGTTTTATAGTTGCCTTTTGTATTTATACCAGAGTAATTAGTTCGAATAATGAGTCCCCCTGATGTAGTCATATGTATTCAAATTTGTACTATTTGAAGTTGTAATTATGTAAAATGTGATAATTTGTCACAGGCCTCATTGAAATATGCAGTGCAACTTGAATAATATGACCCCTTCAGGGGATTAATTATTTGCACCAATTGAAACCCAGCTATACAATTCACAAGAGTTCAACTACTTTTTAATGTTTTTTATTTACTTCATTGTAGTCATTTAATGTTGTCCTCTTGTTTCTCTTTTCTTCATTCTTAATTACTTCAAACAAATCTTTTCCAAATATCTTTAAATTCCTCATATATATTATTTCTTATGGGACAATAGTATTATATTATTTTAATTGTTCAGCCATTCTCCAATCGACACCCATTTTCTTTCCATTTTTTGCTACTATATATAGTTCTGCTCTGTATATATGATTATGTACTGGATCTTTCTTTACTGCTATTGACTTTCTTGAAGTATGTGCCCAGTAGAGGGATCTCTATTTCAAAAGTATGAACAGTATGAACAGTTTAATGAATTTTTCACAAAATTCCAAATTTATTTCTAAAATGGTTTGACCAATTCATAGTTCTACAAACAGGTTATTATCGTGTCTGCCTTTCCATTGCCTCACCAATACTGACTTTTGTTTTTTAAAAAAATTCCTTTTTGCCAGTTTGATGGGTTTGTTGTGAAACCTCACAGTTGTTTTAATTTGCATTGCTTTTATTAATACAGATTTGGACTTGCTTGATTTTCTCTCATCATTGCGGATCTTCAGTATGGTTGTTAATTATTGCATTTCTTGTTCATGTCCTTTGACCAAGCATTTACTGGGTCAACAGATGAACAAACATTTATAAAACTCTCACTATCTGCCAGGCACTGTGTACTGGGAGTACAAATAGAAATAAAAATACAGTCATGCCCCCCTCAAGTAGCTCATGTTCTAATGGAAGAAGACAACCTGTAAAAGGAAGCTAAAGTACTAAGGGTGGAGGGGAAGGTACTTAAGAAGGTATGATAGAGAAAGGAATCAGCAGAATCAAGAGCAGAACTTGGAGAGGACTGAATGAGTGGATGGGGTTGGACCCTTCCTTGAAATGGAGGTTCTGAGAGGAACTGGTCGATTAAAAGAAGAGATGGTAGTGGCAGAGAGATCTCCGGTGAGAAGACTGCTAGGACATGGAGAAAGAAATCTTGAGAGGCAGAAATAAAGGCCCAGAGAAGGATCTTCAAATGTCTTGTCATCTTTTGCCCTAATCATATTTTACCTTCTAGTGTACTTATTTCCAGAAGATCATAAACTTATTAACATTAAAGATTTGTCACTTTTCATCTTTGTTTATTTTTTTGTCTTTTTGGAGGGGGAAAGCAGGGAAATTGGGGTTAAGTGAATTGCCCAAGGCCACACAGCTAGTAAGTGTTAAGTGTCTGAGTGGGGATTTGAACTCAGGTCCTCCCGACTCCAGGGCCAGTGCTCTATCCACTGCATCACCAAGCTACCTCAGCTTTTCATCTTTGTATCCCTAGAGTCTTGGATGGTACTTTGCATGTAGTAGGTATTTAATAAATCTTTGTTGTTTTGGCATTATGATGATGGGTCAGAAGTCTCACCTTCCTGTAGGAAGGATGGCACATTAGTCAAACTAAGGCTCTTTTCTTTGATTGCATCGTTGACAACAAATGACTATCCTTATATGAGGATAGACCTGTCTTTTTTTTTTTCAGGCACAAGGTTAGATGTACCTGGGGATTGCTGTAGTACTTCACAGGTATATCAGACCCATTATAAATGCAGCCAACATCAAGGATAAAGGACCAATATGGTGTCATCACAGTCGAGGTAATGTTTTTAAAATTAAAACGCATGATAATGCTTTAATATATGCAACACAGATACTGTCTTAATTTTTTTTCCCTCCAAATGATTAACTTCCTGGAAATTCTGGATGTGTTCAGTGCACAGAGAACATTCTCTTCTTTGATCAGGAGGGGGAGCTCCCAGCCTAGGTTGGGAACCATGGATCATGCCTATGCCAGAGATTTGAGTCAGGCAATGAACTTTTAAGAAAGCTACACTTTTAGGCTCTGATCTTCAAATGACTTCATTTTACGTATTCGTAAAGAAATGTCGAGAGAATAAAGCACAGCCCAGAGGATGATCTGGGGAAGAGTTCAAAACTTGGCTCAAGTCATTTAATTGTGAAATTAGCTATAGCTTGAATGCAGACAAAAATTACTTTCCATTTACCTGCTGGCAAGACACTGCACGGACCAGTTGGAACAAAATAGAGAGAGAGAGACTTCATTTTATGTGGTTACTGTAAATACCAGTTACCTAGGTCTATATTTCTATATTTAATTCTTAAATTGACTTTTCATTAGTTCATAAACTCCATAAGTATTTAATCTTTTTAGTGATTCCAAAACTTTTTTTTTTTTTTTGAAACAGAGTCATTCTATCTCACCCAGGTTGGAAGTACAGTGGCTACTTATAGGCCCAATCCTCCTGCTGACTGGTATATAAACTTTGATTTGTTACATCTTTTACCCGGACTGATTCACTACTTTTTAAAGGCAGCTTGGTGGCCTCTCACTGCACATCTAAGGGTGCAGTCTTAATGCAGAAACCCAATTAACTCTAGTCCCATTGGAGCTTAGAACCCTAGAGTTCAAGAGATCCACTAGTCTCAGCTTCCCCAGTAGCAGGGAATATAGGCATGCACCATCACACAGGGCCCAAACCACTTCTCATAAATTCCTGGTAGCCTTTAGAATATGGAAAATAAGTAGTTTCTATTTTAAATATGTAGAGGCTGGGGCACAGTTGGAAATAATTATAATCTGTGGGATTGAACCAGAAATATCCAATTCCTACCTTCTCAGGGCTAGTCCTCTAATGAGTATACACATATGAAAAGTTAAGTAATAAGATGTGTATTGCCAGTGCAACCAAGATTAGGAGGGAAGCAGAAAACTGGGAATTTTTACAACTAGTATCTCTGATAAAGACCTCATTTCTAAAATATATAGAGGACTGAGTCAAATTTACAAGAATATAAGTCAATCCCCACTTGAAAAATGGTCAAAGGATATGAACAAGCAGTTTTCAGAGGAGGAAATTAAAGTTATCTATAGTCATATGAAAAAATGCTCTAAATCGCTATTTAAAAATTTTCTTTCTTTTTTTTTTTTGGAGGGCAATTGGGATTAAGTGACTTGCCCAAAGTCACAGGGCTAGTAAGTGTGTCAAGTGTCTGAGGCTAGATTTGAACTTGGGTCCTCCTGACTTCAGGGCCAATGCTCTATTCACTGTGCCACCTAGCCACCCCTCTAAATCACTATTAATAAGAGAGATGCAAATCAAAACTCAGAGGTACCACATCACACCTATCAGGTTGGCTAACATGACAAAACAGAAAAATGATAAATGTTAGAGATGTGGGAAAGTTGAAACACTAATTCATTCTTGGTGGAGCTGTGAGCTGATCCAACCATTCTGGAGAGCAATTTGGGACTCTGCTGAAAGGGCTATAAAAATGTGCATACCCTTTGATCTGGCAATACTGTTTCTAGGGCTGTATTCCAAAGAGATTACAAAAATGGGAAAAGGACCCATATGTACAAAAAACATTTATAGCAGCTCTCTTTGTGGTAGTCAAGAACTGGAAATTGAGGGGATGCCTCAGTTGGGAATGGCTGAACAGGTTGTGGTATATGAATGTAACGGAATACTATTGTGGTATAAGAAATGACACAACAGGCAAACTTCAGAAAAACCTGTGAAGATTTATATGAAGTGATGCTGAGAGGAACCAGGAGAACATTGTACACAGTATCAACCACAGTCTGCGATGACTGATTTTGATAGAATTAGCCCTTCTCAGCAATACAAGGACCTAAAACATTTCCAAAGGACTTGTGATGGAAAATGCCATCCACATCCAGAGAAAGAACCATGGAGTCTGAATGCAGTGAAACAGACTCTTTTCTTGTTTGTTTTTTCATTCTCATGTTTCTCCCATTTGTTATAATTCTTCTATACCACATGACTAATGTGAAAATATGTTTAATAGGAATGTATATGTAGAGCCTAGATCAGATTGCAGGTCATCTTGGGGAGGGAGGGGTGAGAGAGTGGGAAAAATTTAAAACTTAATGGAAATGAATGTTGAAAACTAAAATAAATTAAATAAAAACAAAAAAGATGTGTATTGTGTGCATTTCTGACTACTTGTAACCAAGGGATTTGTCCAATGCTTCATTGTGGCAAATATGTTTTTCCTTACCCCACAATAGAATGTAAGCTCCTCAGGATCAGGGAGTTTTTTCCATCTTTGAATTTCAGTACCAAGAACAGCAATGCAATTTGGTGGACACTCAGTGAATGTTTGTGGAAATGATGTGGAAATACTTAGTATGCTTATGTTCTTACAGGTGCTTATGTAGCCATGGAATCTGTGACTCTTACCTCTGGAACAGCCTACTGAAGTTTAAAGAAGTTTATTACAGGAAGATGGCCACTAGGTAAGGAATTTTGGGGCTGTAGCAACTCATGAAACCACCTACTAATGAATACAAAGGAATGCTTATATGAACAAAATCATACAGTATCTTAAGCTTCAAGAAATATATGGGTATGTGCATTTGTATGGTATCTGTGTGCATTTGTGTACATATACTTATATATAAAATATGTATATATGTGTATAAATACATACAAATAGGAGACATAGCATGGTATGGTAGAACTGAAATAAAAAACAGGAAGACCTAGATTCAAGTTTTACCTCTGACACATACTGGTTGTTTGACCATGGGCAAGTCATTTAATCTCTCAGTGCCCTGGGTGACTATAAGACTGTAAGCTGTACCGCTTATAATGCACTTGCATTAGAAGGAGTTTCCTTTTCAGAGAGACCCCCAATACAGTGAAATGACAAGTTCAGTCTCTATTCCTGTATACATTAGCATATATAAATATAGGGGGCTGGATGTTATCCAGTCTAAGCTCAAAGATTTCCAGTGATGAGGAGCTCATTACCTCATAAGCCGGTCCATTCTACTTTTGGGTAGCCTTAATTGTAAAGAAGTTTTTTGTTGTATCAAACCAAAATCTGCTTTTCTGTGACTTCCCTCTATTATTCTTTGTCCAGGGTCTTTGGGATGCAAGAGGAAATTCCAGCTTAGTTATAGCTTGAGCTAGATGACCTCTGAGATAACCTTCCAATGCTGAAATTCTGTTATAGTTGTAGCAGGAAGAGGGAGAGTTTTGCATTTTAAAAAATTTCCCAACAGTTCATGTAATCACTATAAAGAGACACTACAGCTGGGTTGAAACCATGCCAACGACAAATGAAAGCAGAAAAAATCAGCCAATTCTTGGAGTATTTAGTGTTGTTTGGACACAGTTACCATTGGTATTGGACTTGTATCAAATTGGGGTTAGAACGATGATGATACCAGTTCTGATGGTTTATTGATAGCTGATGCAATTGGGATCAGTGATTCTTGAGCTGACTCCTAACAAGCAGGTGTCCTCATTAAAACCATCATAAAACAAAACACCCTATTTGGTGGCATTTGCATTTTTTCAAACTTGTGGTACAGCTGTATATGTATTTGAGTGAGGCAGTAAATTGTACCAAAAATATAGTATTTTCACTTAGATATATTACTAATGGGAGACAATATCTAGGAATAGAGCCTTAAATAAAACCCATGGTAACAGATATCTACATATATGTATGTATGTATACATGTATATATGTATATATATATATATCAAACATGTGGATAATAAACAGGATGGATTAGAGATTCAAATGCAAGAGGGAAAATTTGTCGTGATAGGCAGCATTAAGATTTGATGACATGAGACTCAGGACTGGATTTTTGCCCTACAAACATGCCCCATTCCAGAGGAATAGTATGGATAAAGGGGGGAATGAATGAATACTATTAACAATATATACTCATATGATAAATCCAAGAACCTGACAGGAAAAACATGGTAGAAAGCATTTGGATGAAAAACAACTGATGTGAAAGTAGAGGTGATATTGTTGTAAGGGTAAACTATAGCCTGTGGGCAGCTAGGTGGAGAAGTCAATAGGACACTGGACTTGGAATCAGGAAAACTCATCCTCTTGAGTTCAAACCTGGTCTCAGAGATGTACTAGCTATATGCCCTTGGGCAAATCACTTAACTCTGTTCGCCTCAGTTTCCTCATCTGTAAAATGGGCTGGAGAAGGAAATGGCAAACCACTCTAGTATCTTTGCCAAGAAAACCCCAAATGGGCTCATGAAGAGACAGACGTGACTGAACAACAGCAATAACAAGTTCCAGTATAACTGGTTTCCTTGGTAATGCTATGTTACTTAATTTTATTTATTTATTTATTTATTGTTTTTTGGAGAGGGGAGGATGAGGCAATTGGGGGTAAGTGGCTTGCCTAAGGTCACATGGCAAAGAAAGTGTTAAGTGTCTGAGGCTGGATTTGAACTCAGGTCCTCCTGATTTCAGGGCTGGTGCTCTATTCACTGTGCCATCTAGCTGCCCCCTACTTTATTTTATTCATTTAACAGCATTATTCTGAGAAGGGAACCATAGGTTTCAGCAGATTCCTAGAAGGATCCAAGACACAAAAATGTTGTTCCTGTTGTGAAGTCAAAATGGTTCAAATAAAGCTAGCTTATTTTACCCTTTGTGAGTTTGCTTATCAGCACTATAGGTTCTTTTATTCGATTTCAAGATGTGCATCAACAATAGTTTACTAAGTAATGTCTAAACATCAGTATGATGGCAAACTTAATATTTTAAAGTATTGTGCAAAACATTTGTGGAAAAAAGGTTGTCCTACATGGTATTTGGAGCAGCAGTTAATTTTATATCTTCCCTAATATCGTTCACAGTTCCATAAGTTGCTGACAAGATAGTCCGAGTAATATTATGATAGTCATGTCAGACTAACCGTTTCCTTTTTTGAGAGGGTAACTGGATTGATGATCATAGTCTACTTAGATTTTAGCTAAGTATCTAATAAAATATCTCATGCTAGCCTATGGATAAGATAAAGACATGTGGACTAAGTGATAATAAAAGTATGTGCATTTGAACTGGTTTGATATCAGAAACCAAAGTGTAACTATTAATGAGTGTATAGCAGCTTGGAGGCAGGTCTTTAGTGAGGCACCCCATGGGTCTGTCCTTTATGATGTTAAACATTTTAAATCAGTGACTGGGAGAAAAGTAATAGAAAACATACTTATAAACTTTGCAAATGGCATGAAGTTGAGAAGGTTAGCTGACATGTTGGATGATGATAGTCTTAACCCACAAAATCTCGATAAGGTAGAATGATGGAAGAAATAAAATAAGTTGAAATGAAATATGGATATATGTAAAGGTCCACATTTGGTTGCAAACAGCCAACTTCACAAATGCAAGATGTGAGAAATTTGACTGCAAAACAATTCCTATAACAAAGATCTGGAGTGGGGTTTAGTAGAATGAGAACTCGATATGAGCCAACTGTCACATGCCAGTCAGCTCTGTCCCTTGCCAGTCCCCAAGCAAATGCTACCCTGGACTGCATTAAGGGAAGCATAGCATTTGGAATGTAGGAACTAATGATTACTATGCCGTACCCTGTTCAGGTTACATCTGCACCACTATATTTAGTTCTGAGCATCAGAACTAGGAAAGCCATAGTTGAGCTGGATTATATACAAAAGAGTACATCACTGGAAAGGCACAAGGGCTGGGGAATATGACCTTTTTATCATCAATATTAGTACGGGCAATGGGGAGGAGACATTTCAGATGTTTAAGCTGGATGTAAGGAAAATGTTAATGATTAGAGCTGCCCAAAAGTAGAATCAAGGCAGATGGAAGTAATGAATGTTTCTTCATTGTGGGACTTTAAGAAGGGGTGGGGGGGGCAGCTAGGTGGCGCAGTGAATAGAGCACCGGCCCTGGAGTCAGGAGTACCTGAGTTCAAATCCAGCCTCAGATACTTAACACAAAAAAACTAGCCATGTGACCTTGGGCAAGTCACTTAACCCCAACTGCTCTCCAAAAAGCAAAAAAAAAAAAGGGGGGGCGGTACAATCACTTACTGGGGAGCATGTCCAGAGGAGGACAGTAGCATGATTGCCTGAGAGTAGGAATAGGGGAAGAGAGGGTTGGTTGTTGTCCTTCATCTCCAAGAGGACAAAAACATCACCGCACTAAAGTCAAGTTTCAGTGTGTCTGACTGTGGCTGATCAGACCAATACGAGCTTGGGCACAGTCTGCAAGAACATTTGGAGTGGAATTGCCAAATTTGCACACCCTGTGTTTCCTTTTAATTACTTCAATTCTGCTTTGCTTATAGAGCACAGCACCTTGTCTGATTGGACTCTGTGGTCCTGTACTAGTATCTCCCAAGTCACACAATCAGTTCCAAAGTTCTTGAGAGAGATCTTGAGAGTGTCCTTGTATTGCTTCTTCTGACCACCATGTGAACACTTGCCCTGTGTGAGTTCTCCATAAAACAGTCTTTTTGGCAAGCATACATTTTGTATTCAAACAACATGGCCAGCCCATCAGAGTTGCATTCCCTGAAGCAGAGTTTGAATGCTTAGAAATTTAGTTCAAGTAAGGACTTAATTGTCTGGTACCTTATCCTGCCAGGTGATCTTAAGAATCTTCCTAATGATATGCCCTAATTCAAATCCTGGATCACCTGCCCACCACCTGAGCATGGCCCACCTGTGTCCCACCATCAAGCCCCTTCTTACTTTTGCTTTCTGCCCCTATTTCTCTGTCTTAGCTAGAAACTGCTTAAGGCAAAAGTCCAGAAACGTAGCCCAAGGCATAGTTCCCTTCCTCCCTTACTTCCTCAAATTAGCATTCTGTATATTGTACAAGGATTAGCCTGGGGTGCAAGGACTGTATCTAGGGACTACCCCCTGTCCTGTCCCACTGACCAAGCAGGGTCCCTACACCCTTTGCCCAGAACATGACCCTGGTCTGTTCCAGCTCAAGCAGGGTCCCTACACCCTTTGCCCAGAACATGACCCTGGTCTATTCCAGTTCCCCTTTCCACTTGACCCTGCACCTGGACCCCACACCCTCTGCTCAGAACATGACCCTGGGACTTTCTAGTCCCCCTCCTCATGACCCTGCACCTCACCCTGTTCTGGGAGGGACCCTTATGTCATCGGGGGTTGGACCCTTATGCTTTTGTACCCCTGCACCGTATTCCCAAAATAACTAACCAATCTGCTCTTCTAGCTTCTGTATGTAATAGCTTATGCCAGCCCCCTCTCTGATTATGATTTGTGATTTTGGCCTATATAATCAAGTCTATGAGAGCCATTAATTACTACTCATTTGAGTAATTTTACTCGAGTAGTCCTTGCGTTTGAGCAATAAATCCACTCCTAAATTTACCTTGAACCCGGGTCTCGGCTTGCTCTTATTCTCAGCACAACACTAAGACAATTCAAATGGAAGCTATTCAGTTTCCTGGCATGGCACTGGTAGACTGTCCAGGTTTCACAGGCATACAGCAATGAGATCAGCATAGTGGCTCTGTAGACCTTCAGTTTGGTAGTCAGTCTAATACTTCTTCTCTCTCACACTCTCCTTCAGAGCCTCCCAAACACTGGGCTAGCTCTGGCAGTGCATACATCAACCTTGTTATCAATGTGTACAGCCCTGGTTTTCATACACTACCAAGGTAAATGAACTTATCCACAGTATTCAGAACTTTTCCATTTGCTGTAACCACTCATTCCACATATGGATGATGTGGTGCTGGCTGGTAGAGAACTTCCGTTATCTTGGTATTAACTGTTAGGCAAAATTAGCATGAGCAGCAGAGAACATGGTTTTAAGGTCTGTCTCTGACAGAGCTACTCATTGTGTGAACTTCTTTCAAACTCTGTTTCTTTTCTATAAAATTAGAATAACAACAGCACCTACCTACACAAGGCTAATATGAGAAGTCATGTCATGTTAAGCATCCATTGAAGGAACTTGGAATGATTTTCCTGAATAAGGGAAGACTTAGGGGTTAAGGTAGCTGTTCTCAAATCTTTGAAAGGTTGTTATATAGAAGCAGGATTAGACTTGATTGGCTTGTCCTTAGGGGACAGAACTAGGCCAATGATTGGAAATTACAGAAAGGCAAATTTCAGATGGAAATGAGGAAAAGTCCTAGGAATGGGAGCTATATAATAGAACGGAGAGTTATGTGTGGTAGAGCTTTCTCTTTCACTAGAGGTTTTCAAGCATAGGTTAGATAATGGTACAAGTTCTACTTAATGCCCTCCCAGGTCCCTTCTTGATAGCCTATATTTTTTACATATAAATAGATCTATATTTTTATATATCTATTTCCATCAAGCTATTCTATATTTTTATGATTCCTTTCTTTTATCCTGAGTCTAAAACAGGAAAGCCTTTCCCAAGCTTTAAAAGTATGTTTTTTTCTATTTTAGGCTGGAGGGTCAAAAGAAGACATAAAATCTTACAAGATGAGTGACCAAAGAGAAATTCCATTCTTGAAGGATACAGAAGCGGGGAGGGAAACAAACCCCCAAATGCACTACAGATTGCTTGACAGTAGATGGAACCCCTGTTCTTTCTTATACAACACATCCCACTTCCCCCACCCCTTATTCCACCAACAAACACCTTCAACAGGATAGAAATTTCTCCTTCTACTTGTCACTTTCTAGGAATTCTGTGCTCAGGAACCTCAAAGAAAACTCCTGAGGGCTTGCCTATGCCATGATTTTAATTGCACAGAGAAAACCTTTCTACATTTTACTTGGAAACCAATGGAAGAAGTTCGTTGGGTCAGGCAAGATAATGATTTGGGTTTGTTTTGTATCTCCTTTGTGTGAATGCAATGCACTGGTTAAGACAAGCAGGGTAATACTATAAAATCCTGGGAAGAGAGAATAAGGTTCCTTTTGCTGTGACAGTGCATTAATAAGTTTCCATATTATGCATTCTAAGATTTTATCCATTCTATTTTGAATTTCCTGAATTATTAAAATCAGTTTTTCTCATGCATCCATTTTAAATTACATTACTTTTTCTTTTCTTTTTTTTTTCTAACTTGCATTTGAGGGTTGGTTTTAATGGGAAATTATGAGGAGAAAATGGAAGAGGGAATATATAACTCCAGATAATTAGTCTGAAATTTTGAAATTTCTACTTGTCAATTATTTTTTCATCATTTGAAAAAATACAAAACTATCCTCCCTTCTTTGCAGATGTGGTGGACTATGGGTGTGGAATATTTTATACACACTAAACTTAACTGATATGTTGGTAGGTTTTCCTTTTTTCCTTGCTCTAGATGCTGGTTCACTGGCTAAGGGGAGAAGGAGATGTATATTTGGAAATGAAGGTGACATAAACAAAAACTATCAATAAAAATTATAACAGCCTACAGTGTTTGTTGGTGGACAGACTTCTAACATCCTCTTTTTTTGAAGTAAATTTTATTTCTTCTATTAATGCAATTTAGTTTTTTCCCTTTTACCCCTTCACCATTGAAAAAGAAAAAGAAGAACTAATTCCTTTAACAAATATGCATGGTTGAGCAAAATACACTTTTAAACTGGTCATTTAAAAAAAGTAAGTCTTATTCTGTACACTGAGTCTGCCATCATCTCCCTGTCAGAGGGTGAGTAGCATGCTTCCATGGTCCTCTGGAATCATGGATGGTCATTGCACTGATCAGAGTTCTTACAACATTCAAAGTTGTTTATTTTTATAGCATTTTTGTTATTGTATAAATTGCTCTCATGCTAACTTTATTCTGCATCAGTTCACATAGGTCTTCTTATGTTTTTTTTAAAGTCATCTTTCATCATTTCATATATACCACAGTGTCCCATTGCATTCATATACCATAATGTGTTCAGCTGTTCCCCAGCTGAAGAGCTCTCCCTTAGTTTTCAGTTCTTTGCTACTACTATAAATATTTTTGTGCTTATGTGTCCTTTTCTCTATTATTGATCTCATTGAGGGTATAGACCTAATAGTGGTATGACTGGGTCAATCAAAGGGTAGTTACGTCTTGCAAATTTTTTAGAAGAATGCTGTACTTGGACTCATAAAACCTGGGTTTGAGACTTGGCTATTCCTATTACTAGATATGTGAGCTTGGGAAATCATTTCCTTTCCCTGGACTTTGATTTGTTCCTCTTTGAAATGAGAGGTAGGACTAGATGACCTCTGAGGTCCTTCCTACCTCTGAAAAGCCATGATTCTTTAATCCATCCCCCCTTTTTGAAATTCATAATATTAGTGGTCATCTAGGTTCTTTCTATGAGCTTCTGTAAGTTCACAAAGCAAGAGTTTTCCTTGACCTCTACAGCATTGTCAAGGTATTTATTGGGCTAATATTTTAAGACACTGATTTTGAGGAAATGAAAAAGCGGATTCAACCTTTGAACCTTCTGAGATCTTTAGAAAGCTACACCTTGCTAAGGACCGACATCTTAGATGGAAATACTGATTCCTAAAGTCTTTGTGACTGATAAGGGACATCAGACACAATGGAATTCCTTTTCCCAAGCCTGTCCAAGCTAGAAGTCATCCTTAGCAGGAATTGTACTGGATTTGGAGACAAGTGAACTTGGTTTTGAGGTCTGTCTCTGGCACAGCTACTCATTGTGTGAACTTCTTTAGTACTCCATTTATTCTCTGTAAAACTGGAATAACAACAGCACCTACTTACACAAGGCTAATATGAGAATCAAATATTTTGCAAATCTTAAAAGCACTATATAAATGTTGGCTGTTGTTATTGCTCATTCAAAGAAAAAGACACTAAGAGAAGATCACTTAAGAAAGTGAATCTCAGAAATAAGGTCATGTACTCAAGCAAAGGGGACCTCACATGGAATTCCTGGTCAATTTGGCCGATACATGTTAGAATTTATAAATAATCTCAATATGATGATGGTTCAAGTTATAGACATTTGGGACCAGAAAAGGAAAAGTGTGGAACACAGAAGACAGAAAGCACTATGGCTCAATGACTCTCCTCCCTCCCCCAACAACACCAAATCAATTGCATTCTGATGCTTGGCAGAAGATTCTCTGGTCTGAAAGATTTAACTGCCGGGCATAAAAGGCGCAGCAGCCCAGGCGGCCAAGAAGGCACTCCTTTGCTCATCTGCATCTGTTCCTTATCTTACAGTTGTTAACAAGAAATAAACTCTCCAAGAGGCTACGTTCCCTTAGTAAGAGCTCCAAGATGATAAACAACAAAAGGCCTCATCAATCATAGCTCCAGTTTCCAGCTACAATTAGCAAGTTCTATTATCTCCTGAAGGACACTTGTAGCACAGTGCAAACCATAGCATCCCTAATATTATAACACTGCATGGAGAAAGGGGAAAACTTGAATTGCATTAGCATTACATTAGGGTCCCATGACTGTTTATATCAGCACTTTGTGGTTATTTATGAATTCATTTATTTGCTAGGACAAGCCTTTCTGCATTCTGTTGCCATGGTTGCTGTAACTCCTGTATCCTATTAATTCTGCATGTTATGAAATAAATATAGATCAGACAATTATGGTGGAGGTTTTTTTTATTTTTTATTGTGCTGTTTGATTCTTGATGTCTTGGTAGGAAAGCTTCTAGCATCCAAGCATCTCATGGAAACATCATTCTGAACAATTCATCATAGAACTGGGGTAAGGGAAGGCTACGGAATATTCAGGGACTGAAAGACAGCTGCAAAGAGACACAGATATAGAGATCCGATGTGCAAGCATCTAGTTGAGTCAACAACTTCCAAATTTTTACAGTGGTGATAAGTAACAACAATATGGATTGATTCAAACATTTATTGTGTGCCTACTATGAGCAGAGATCTGTGTCTGGTACTAGGGAAGGCACACAGATAATAAGACATTACTATTCTCAGGGAGAAGGAAATGGCAAACCACTCCAGCATCTTTGCCAAGAAAACCCCAAATGGGGTCACAAATTGTCAGACATGACTTGAAACAGCTGAACAACAACAAAAAATTTTAGGGAGTTTATAGATGAAAAGGAAAACACATTTCTCAGTGTGTTAACTTTTTGTTTTGATCTGATACAGTTCCAAGTGCTTTGTCTGTCCTGAACAAGGTCTTGCATGCTATAGTAATTTAATGTATGTTTGTTGAATTGAGTTGAATTTTGATAAAAGAAAATGTTGGAATCTTCACATAAATAAGCCAAGAAATATGATGGGATGAAACGTTTTACTTCTGCTATAGACTTGTACTTTTGTGAGGTAACTATTGGATATCTGAATTATAAAGTCACTTAGCCATACAAGAAAAGAGAGATTTTATTATTTGTAATAGGGATAGTCTTGCCCAGAACCAAATTGCTTAAGTTTTGAGGGTTTGCATTTTGGGGGTGAGAGGGATAGAAGATGGTAAAGATGTGAGGGTGTTGGGAAGAGGTCAATATGATATGGTTAACGAGTATTAGATTTGAAATCAGAAGCTTTGGGATTGAATTTCACTTTTGAAGATAGCATTTGACTTGGGTTTTGGAGAATAAATAGAAATTCAGAAAATGAAGAAGGGGAGGCAAGGTGTTTTGGTTCACACAGAATGAATAATAGCACAGAAGTTGGAAAGCCAAGGATAGCGAGTTATCTAGTTTGGTAGGAGTATGTAGAGAGGAGTGAGGAGAGAGAAAGTTGAGTAGAGCCAAATTATGAAGAGTGATCGTGAGATGTAGATTGCTTATCAGCATTGTAAAAAATTTTAGAAGTTATTGACTCTAGATGTTTGTACACTGCATCTCTATGTTTGTGTCTCTGTACCTGTCAGTCCCTCAGTCTTTCTGAATCTTTAATGGCCTCCCCTAATTCTGGTTCTATAATGAATTGTTTGGAGTGATTTCTCCATGAGACAAAGAGATGGATTTGAACTTTCCTTAGCAGAAAAAAGAAAGTCACTGAAGACTTAAAATTTTTTTGGTCTTTATTTATTTGTTTGTTTACTTTTAGTTTACAAAACTTAGTTCCATCATCCCTTGAGTTTTAAATTTTCTCCCCCCCCTTTCACTGAAGACTTTCGCACAGTTTGACATAACCTGATTTATGTGTAATGACCGAGCATTGTAGCTGTCTTTTCATTATTTCTTTTAAAATTTGCATGAAACCCTATCATAGGCATTGTTTTCAATGACTTTTAGGTTTTCCAAAGAAATTTGGAATGGTTTATATAAACTGATCCAAATCTGATGCCCTGTCTGGTCATAAACTTGGAAACTGTCTCTCCAGCTTGTCAGCACTTGGATGGAGAAGGTTGGTGGTGGTTATTGTCCTTTGTTCTCAAAGAGGATCAAAATGACATCATGCTAGAGTCAAGTTATGCTGTGTCCAACTGTGGCTAATCAGGCCAATACAAGCTCAGAATGTTCTACCACAGGTCAGGCACAAATAGTCCATGTGAACATTTGGGGTGGATTCTCTAAATTTGTACATTTCATATTTCTTTTGAGTTACTTCAATTCTGCTTTGCTCATAGAACACAACACCTTCTGTAATGTGGACACACCATGCTAAGTGGTCCTGTACCAGTGCTTCCCATGTCACACAATCAATTCCAAAGTTGTTTAGAGAAACTTTGAGAGTGCTCTTGTATAGGAAATCTTTATATGCTTGAGGTAGACACTCCCTGCCCAAGTCATTGATTGGTTTGAGACCCCTCAGTTTTCCTTAACATGGTTTAGCCCATCTGCCAAAATGGTTTACTGGGGTGTGACTATGGTGCATGCTGCAACTTTTCAGAGCCACAGGTGAGAGTTAGGTGGACCAGGTGGACACCAAAGGTTACCCACCATGTGCTTCAGTTTTCACATATGTAAAATGACAGGTTTGGACTACACGGTCTATAAGATACCTTCCAGTTCTAAGATGCCTTGAGTAGATTAATGAATGGAAAAAAACCCAATCATTAAACACTTATTTTGTGTCAGGCACTATGGAAAGTGTTGGCAATACAAATGCAAAAGAGAGACAGTCCTTGCCTTCAAAGAGTTTATGTCCTTTTTCTTTCTTTTTAATGCTTCAGTTTGTATTCAGACATCACCAGTTCTTTCTTTGGGGACGGATAGCATTTTTCATTACAAGTCCTTCAGAGTTGTTTTACATCATTGTATTGCAAGAAATGCTAAGTCACTCATGGCTGATCATCTTTCAATATTGCACTTACTTTGTACACAGTACATTTCACTTTGCATCTGCCCATGCAAGTCTTTCCAGATTTTTCTGAGAGCATCCTGTTCAGTTTTTTCTCTCTCATAATTTCTTATAGTTCTTTAGTATTCCATTATAAGCATATGCCACAACTTGTTCAGCCATTTCTCAATTTATGGACATCCCCTCAATTTCTTATACTTTACCCCCAGAAAAAAGCTGAAAGAGCTTATATTCTAAAGGAAAAGGTGTCCAGAGAAGCTGGAGAAATGATGAAGGCATTCTTCTAAGTATGTCTACCACAAATAATACAATGGTTTTCCTGCTTACCTTCTTGGGCCCTGCTCTAAAATTATCTTTATTCCTGTTAGGGAAAAGAGATGACTCTTTTTGGATTCTACAGTGCCCTAGGATGGGAGGGAGGAGGACAGGAGCCATAGCATCTGCTCTGTAATTCTGCTCCCTTTTGCTTCCATGGTGTCAGCCTAGTCTATGAGGTGGCTGATTGCTGTACAGTATTTCATGCTGTAAAATTGACAAACTCCTCACTCCGGGCGCCAACACTGATTGATCCAGTTTGTGTAAATTACTCAGAAGCGTCACAATCCTCTAGGGTCTTATACAGAGCATCCAAAGAGCATGAGCTCTCACCATTTTAATTAAGCTTAGTTTAATTAAAAACCTTGAGCTCTTTATTAGTCTCAGTAATTGATTTAATTTTCCCGTGGACTTCTATTGCCAAATACCTCTAGCTTGTATGTTCCTGAATTCCAGGCGGTGGAGAAGAACCAGCCAAACGCCCCTCAGTCAAATATTCTTTTATTGAAGAAGATTTGCTTCATGCTGCACTTAGACTGTATATGTTCTTCTCACAATGCTTCTCTCCAATTGGATTACAAAGATATGGCCCTTCCAGAATACTCTGCCAGTGATGATTCTAAGCCCTTTTCATCTAGACTCCAGTTAGAGAATTCACATATTGGGAAACAGAAGGGCAAGTTGTCTTTCTCCTGTCCTCATGGCCTGCAAAATGGTAGACTCCTCTCTTTAGTCCCTAATGACAGCAATCTGAGACAGTGGATAGAGCTCTGGATTTAGAGTTAGGGGACCTGGATTTAGTTCCCAGCCCTGACACACTACTTGTGTGCTTTGTTTGGGTTTAACTTCTCCAAGCCTCAGTTTCTTAAGCTGTAAAGTGACAAGGTTTGGACTAGATCCCCTCTAAGGTCCCTGCTTGGCTCTATATCTGTGATGAGTGGGGGCAAAACTGAGAGAAGTGTTATCTTGCTTTCAAAAATGTTTGGACCAGAGGCTATCTCTGATGGCATTTTATTCCTGGTTTTGTTTGTTTGTTTTGTCTTCACTTATAAGAATGAGAATGATGGGTGAGGTAATCTTTAAAGTGTTCTTTCCACTTCTAAATACTATGATCTTAATATGGTGACTCTTGCTTTGGTTTTGAAAAGAACAAAAGAAAATTCCAATTCATTCCTACATTTTCTAATTAGCCAGAAAACACAGGGTTGGTTCCTCTAGGTTCTTGGGATATATTGCCTCTTGATGATTCAGTAAGTTAGTCATTTGGGGGGTTTATCTGAGGCAATATTTAACCGCAGGCTGACTCTTCCCACTGAGGGTACCAAGCATTCACATAGTCCAGTACATTGCACAAAATTCATGGAAATGCATGTTAATCAAAATATAATATAATTACAAAAGCAAATCTATTATTGTGAAGCTCATGTAGTGGACTACACACTAAAACCAAAAAATAAATTATGCTCTGAATATCCACTACCAAAAGTTATTTGTGATACTATTTCTCACTGTTTATGTAGTTAATTGAGACCTGGGTTTCTTAATATTTTGATCACTTAGAAAGACAAGAGAGAGAAAAAAAAATGATGTTACATTTCCAGACAGAAATATCCTCCTATTTCCTCCTCACAAGAATACCACTGTCTCTTTTAGCTGGATTTAACATGCCTCTGAGGTCCCCAGTGAGATTAAAATATCCTGGAACATCTGGGGCACAGCAGCTTGAGGTGATCCTTCATTATTAAGAACCTTAAAATAACTTTGAATGGAACCATGTCAATATGCAAGTGTACCTTTGAATCCTACATTCTTTTGAGTTCTTTAGAATCCCTCCATTAGGGATTTCTCGTTCTAAAGATTTGAAAGGGCTGGAACATATTCCTTTAATATTAGGGGGTCCCAGGTCTTATGCTTGTTTTCCTCCTTCCCTTCATCATCTGAAGCACCAATATTTGAAAACAATAGATACTTTTTATGTTTGCTTTTTGGAAGGCAATAGGGGTTAAGTGACCTGCCCAAAGTCACAGGGCTAGTTTTTGTGTCAAGTGTCTGAGGCCAGATTTAAACGCAGGTCCTCCTGACTCCAGGGCCGGTGCTCTACTCACTGCACCACCTAGCCACCCCAATAGATACTTTCTTTTCTGTTCTCATCAGCTAGAATACACTCTCATTGCTTTGTCAGTCTTAAGCATCCTTGTCCCAAGATCTCAGGGGGACAACAGAACATTGATTGCTTATTGGCATAATTTTAAAGATCATTATAACCATAATAACAATAAAAATATCCTGTATTTAATTTATAAAGTGATTTCATTTATCTGCCATTATCTCATCTGATGTTATGCTTATGACAACTCAGTACAGTAAGGAGGAGAGGGAAGATTATTCTCATTTTATAAATAAGACAGTTGAGAATCAGAGATGTTAGATGAGTTGTACAAGATCATGCTTTGCAGGGTGGCTAGGTGGTGCAGTGCATAGAGCACTGGCCCTGGAGTCAGGAGGACCTGAGTCCAAATGTGGCCTCAGACACTTAACACAAAAACTAGCCATGTGACCTTGGGCAAGTCACTTAACCCCAACTGCCCTCCAAAAAAGGCAAAAAATAAAAAAAAGGATCATGCTCTGCAATCAGGACTTGAACCCAGATCTTTTGACTACAGGTCCAATGCTCTTTCCCCTACATTACACTTTCTGAAAAACATTTGATTTCTCCTTCCTTAACCTGGAATACTTGGATTATCTGGGTGATCAGGACTTTTAAGTACATCCTAATGCTTAGAAGGGAAAAAAATTCTTCCATATTCCTATCTCTGTACTTTGTGCTACCTAGATTGCCCCCTTCCAACATTTCTCTCTTCCCTTTTCTCTTTTTTTCCCCTCTCACTTCTTATAGCCCTACCTAAGTACCACTACTTCGGCATTTAGCATATGGCACTGTGAACCACATAAACATAGCAAAAAATGAATTTAAGACAAAGAATTATTCTACAAAGTAGAAGACGGCAATGGGATCATCTTTTGGGCTTATTATTGCCATTGTTTTTCTTCATGCCCCACCCCGCCACTGCACACACTCTTCATTCCAATGGGAGACCCAGAGCCCTTTGGTATTTGTTGGAAGGTGAACCCTGAAATGATTTGAAAGAAGCTCAGGTTGGCCATTAGAAACTGATGAATGTTAAAGGAGATTTTCTTTTAAAAGTTTTTATTCAAAAGGTTTTTTGGATATCTTTTGTTTCTTACATAGTTATTCAAGTATCCTTTTCCCTCCCCCTCCCCTAGAGACATTCCATATGATAGATAGTATTTCTTTTTGCAGAGAAGTAAAAATCAGCACAAATGATATATTGAATATGTCTGAAAACATGTGCAATATGTAACACGTGTGGATCTCCTGCCTCCATCAAAGAATGGGTTGGGGCTCTTCACTCATATCTTTTTATTTAAGCCAGGATTAAAGGAAGTATTTCTTTTTTTAATTTTTTAATTTTTTTTTGGGGGGGAAGGCAAGGCAATTGGGGTTAAGTGACTTGCCCAAGGTCACACAGCTAGTAAGTATATCAAGTATCTGAAGGTGGATTCAAACTCAGATCCTCCTGACTCCAGGGTTGGTGCTCTATTCACTATAGCTGCCCCAAAGGAGGTTTTTCTAACTAAATCAAATAGAGGCTTGGGACAGAGACACTGATCCTCCTAGCATGAGGAAGTAGGTTCAAAGATAGACCTATAAGGATTAATTAGCTGACTTTCTTCTTTTACAAAAAGCTTGGCCCCTGAATACTAATACTCTAGTAGTTGAAAAACTTCTTTTCTTTGGAGAGAAAACAAATTTACTTAGTAAAACTGAGTACAGTGCTACAGGGGGGAAATGGATTTTTAATGAAAAAAAGAATTTCCAAACATTCCTGATGTTTGGAATCAGGATTTATTGGAAGGGCCACTTTTCAGTAATGTCTCCTGTGCGAATGAGTAATGTGAGGGGTTCATGGTGGTGGTAGTGATGCAGAGATTTTGAATTACAAACAAAAGAATGATAAGAAAGGGTAAACATGGATGAACAATGATAAAGGACTAACAAGAATAAACTTCTTACTTTCAATTATGGGGAGATGACACATTTTCCCCACTGCTTCCTGTCATTATCAGGGTTCATAGAGGGAATTTAATTAAACAAAGTCTAGGAATGTTTCTGTTATGTCTTGATCTCAAGAAAAGAATGGAAAGAGGGGGAAGAAGTACACACTGAAGGGGAAGGAAAAGGAAAGTTAGGGGGAAATTATCTCACATAATAAGTATGGGCAAGTAGACATCTACGCAAACTTCACTCTCATCTGAACAGAAGGATGAATATACACTTATGCACATAGTTGGCTAGAGAAAGACATTTTACTAAATAGTTAAATAGGAGTAAAAGAAGAAAAGGAGAGAGGGAATTAGAGTGAATTAAGGGAGGGATTAGTTCTAGGCAAATAAACTCTAAATATGTACAAAAATATTTGTAGCTCTTTTTAAGGTGGCAAAGAATGGGACTCTGAGGTTGGTACCCACTGGGTAATGGATGAACAAGTTACAGTATAGAAATGTGATGGAATACTATTGTGTTGGGCAGTATAATGACCAATTAGAATTATAGATTCATGATGATGAACATGTGGCCCATTTCCTGGTGGAGAGGTGAAGGACTTAGGATGAAGAGTAAGACTATGATTGGGTGTGTGAAAGCCTTGATTTTACTACTAAAGGAGCTGAAGCTTAAGCTCTGGTCCCTAAGGTGAAAACGGGTTAATTGATCCAATTCCTCCTCTTACAGGGAAAAGATAGTGCCTTAGGTGAGGATTTCTGCTGAGGTCCTGTAGGTGGCAGCAGTGAGAACAGTCCAGTAGAAATAGAGGTGGAAACACAAATAGAACCACCATGAGGGTGTAGATGGGCTTTGGGAAGAGAGAAGAGGAGGGGGCGGAGAGTAGGTTCAGAAAAAGCAGTGCAATGACATCACCAGAAGAAATTAGGGGTCTTGCAGCATCAGAGGCAAGAACTCTCCATTTATACGTGTACCTTGACCATATATGTTCTGTATGTGTTTGTCCTCTTTAAACATGTTCCCTAGAAATATCCTATTTCCTCATGTGGAAAAAACAGTCTGGGTATTTGTGAGAGAGAGTGGGCAGCCAGGTTTATGGGTGGGGAGAGGGAGGAGTTGCTACTTTCCTTACTATGCTAATTTTGTCCTCTGACCAATAAAAGTAAATGCAATAGTGCTAGTGACCTGTGCTTATGATTGCATGTGGACCCACAGAGTACCTTGGCTCACATACCTTGGCTTACTTTTATGTGAATGGGGATGCCCCCAGATGCTATATTAGTTATCTTTTAATATAAACATATTCTTTCTCTCCAACTACATATTTTATCCTTTGTATGTATTTCAGTATCTTATATATAGTAAATGTGCAAGATGTCTATCCATTGATCCTTCTCAGACACCCTTGGGGCAATACTCCCTTAAGCCTAAAGTGGCTGAGTCCAGGTTCAGGGAACCCCAGGCTAGGTCAGGAGAAGTGTGAAGTAGGCAGAGTAAACTTCTTCCTCACTCCATGTATTCCCCCCCATGCACCTTTGTTCATGATCCTAGCTGCGTTGGCTTCAAAAAATGTCAAATGAGATAATATATGTAAAGCATTTCACAAACCTTAAAGTGCTATATAAATGTTTGTTATTATCATTATTATCATTATTATTATTATTTTAGTAATAGTAGTAGCAGCAGCAGCAGTAACAGAATTACACTGAACCCCAGATGCCAATCCCCACCCTACATGAAAAATTTTCACCATCTTTGAAAGGAAAACAAATTTAATGAAGATGCTGCTTCCATTTAAAGCTGTTTGACACCATGGGCTTCAGAGAATCACAGATTTAAAAGCTGTAAGGGACCTTAGGTTTCATCTAGTTCAGTTTTCTCATTTTAAAGGGAAGGAAACTAAGACCCAGTGACTTGTCCTGAGCCACAAATGTTATAATTGACTGGGCTGGGCTTCAAACCCGTATCCCTGATTCTGTGCATCACTTTTTCTTTCTACTGCACCACACTGTCCTCAGCTGATGACCCCTCTCTAAGCCTGGTGACATTAGCCAGGCCTTTCTGACTAACTTTAAAGAACAGGAGGTTTTGATGATGAGCTGTTTATACAATATGCAAAGCATGCTTTGCTTCTTAAGGAGATAAGAATCTTTACATAACCCATTTTTCCTTTAACACTAATCCCTTGCCTGGATTAAAGAATCTTAAAACATCTGGAGGGGCTTGGTTGACAGATGCATGGAAAAAACTACTCAGGAGGAGGACATATGATACGCTAAACTTCTAAATGTATTATTTCTGCTACAAAGTAACCCATTTTTCTACTGCTGCTTTTTGAAACATTATATTGGTGTTAACATTTTTTTTTTCCTGAATTAGGTGATTTGGTCCTTAGTCCAATGGAAAGGGCAATGAATTTGAAGTTAGAAAACCTGTTATGAGATCCTAACTTAGTCACTTCTTAGCTGTTCATTCCCTTCACAAGTCACTTCTCCCTCTCTCAGCCCCTGTAAAATGAGGGTGGGGTTCCCCTAGATGTCTAAGGTACCTTCCAGCTCTAAATTCTACAATCCTAGGAGAGGGTCTTAAAAAGTCAACATAATTTTTTTTTTTTTGCTTTTTTTGGAGGGCAATTGGGGTTAAGTGACTCACACGGCTAGTAAGTGTGTCAAGTGTCTGAGTCCAGATTTGAACTCAGGTCCTCCTGACTCCAGGACCGGTGCTCTATTCACTGCACCACCTAGCTGCCCCAAAGTCAACATAATTTCAACTGGGTTATTTCTAATACTCAGAGATACATATGATCTCTCCCCCTTATTTTCTTTTTCAAAATTAGGTATACTTTAAGGCTGTCCCTACCTACAGCCTCTGGCTCCACTGTGAAATATTTATTGTGAGAGCTTTCTGGAGTACTCAGTGTTCATTACTAGATGCTTTAGGTTAAACTTTATGTATGCAGAGCTGACTCAGGGATTTCCTGTACCTGTCAATTTCATTCGTTTGTAGCCCTCCTCTTCCTTTTACTTCCCAGTTACACATGAACTGGACTTTCACTCCCAGAGAATGGCTGCTACCTATTCTATCTGTAGTTACTCCTGCCATTGCAGTTCACAAGCCCCCTCCCTAACAGAACTTCTCATTAGCAATCAGCCAGTAGACACAATTAGTGCTTAGCAAAGGCATTACTAAGATGGCATAGTAAAAACTATAGTTACAAAACATTTACTCTATCATAACTAGGGCTCGTTCACAAAAACGCCAACTGGACTTCATGGAAACAGTGGGTTCAAGCCATAGAATTAGAGCATGATCCCTGTGGAGCACATTTATAGGGTACTTGTATGGCAAAGTCAATCCAAAAGGTCTTGTACTGCAAGGCCTGGACTCTTTCTCTCTTTATAGAACCTGCTTGCAGCTACCCTTAGCATCTCTTCTAGAAGGATTGTTTAGTTGAATGTTCCCTTCACAGGATAAGGCGTTCCTGCTGGATGTATCATTCAGTTGCGTTCCCAGCAAAGGTCTGCTCATCTCCATTGTCTGAGTCTCTGCTGCTAGAAATCATACTCCTTGAAGCTGTTTTCTTCCTTCTCTCCATTTCTGTGGTTTTCTGGAGTGCAAGTGTCTGCTTCCTGGAGAAAACAGGTTCTCTTATTGGTCCAATAATTCCAACTCAAATCTACATGACTGATTTTAGGGAGGGAAAAGAGAAATTCCTTCCTCCCCACTGACAGGTGTATCCTCTATAGGCTTACAGTTCCCTAGAGCTTAGCTATTTAAATCTCCAGTGGTCTGACTAATTTGTTTTTCACCCTTTTTGACTCAGAGGTTTGTTCACGACTCAGAAAGGAACCACAAGGTATTTCATTCTTTGTTACCATATTAGAACTTTATGATGTGAGCTGGGTTAGGGGAAAGTGGGGTGAAATCACACCCCCCCTCTCCTTTACACATTCATGTTTTCTTACACAGTCCTTTGCCCTCTCACCCTGAAACTTCCCTTATGGCCTGAGGCCTTCCTTCCCTGGAACATTCTTTTACCTAGCCATTCTTCAATTCGTGAATTCTTCCCAGGGCCTCTGCTTTGGGGAGGAGCCTCAGCTGGCCAACCTTCAGTCCCTTCTCAGCTCTGCTTCTGACTTTCTGGACTTCGACAGCATGACTCCATGGAAGTGCCTCCACGCCCCACTTTTCCAGCTTCCTTTTGTATGTTGTTTTTCTCCATTGGAAAAAAAAGCTTTCTGAGGGCAGGAACTGTCTTTCTTTTTATATATATTTGTATCACCAGTGTTTAGCATTATGACTGACATATAGTAAGCATGTAATAAATGCTTATTGTTGCCTGTCTTTTATAAGAAATGCATCATACTAGGTACTAGGTGTGGGGCTGATACAGCAGAGATTAAAAACAAGGGACTTTCATGGGTACCTCATGGACTTTTTAATCTAGTAGGTAAAGAAAGATATGTACCTATAACTACTATACAAGGCAGAATGTGCTAAGTACTTAAGGATCACAGTGGCAGGTTGTCATCCTTAATAAGAATTTCTATATAAACTAGGATCACAGGATTTGTAACATTGAAATGAAACCAGTTATCATTTACTCTTTCTCTTTCCTCTTCCTCCTCCTCCTCCCCTTTCTCTTCCTCCCCCTCTATAGCCCCCTTCACCCACCTTATATCTAGAACTTTTCAATCAATACAGCTCAAACATCCATAGGATAATGTCACTCATTTCACTGTGAGCACAGATTTATTAGACATAGCAAAAATGCAAGAAAAATTACTAAATGTTTCCCATATGGTAAACCTTTGCCTGTCTGTCTCTCATATCTCTTCTCCTTGTTCTTCCAGCTTTTCTTTCTGGGGTGTTAGAGAAACAATCAGGGGAAAGATCAAGGAAAGTAGGGAAAAGGAAAAAGGAAAATAAGGGAAAAAGGAGAAATGTTGGTGACATGGCCCAGTTTCAGATTCCACATTAGGACAGTGAAAGCATGGGGAAATCAAGGAGTGGCAGGAAGTAGGTTAGTTTCCAGGTCTTTTCATCAGCTGGTGAAGTTTTTCAGAAGTTGCCAGTGTCTGCCACTGGTTTGGTCTATCCTATTTGTGCTGGCCTCATCCTCTGTTCTCCAGGCCTGGGCCATTCTGAGAACATTGGTCCTCTTCTCTTGCTTTACCATTCACCTTCTCACTCCATAATTGTATCACCATTAGTTTCATTCTGGTTTCAACTCTCCTACTACCAATCCTGGTCCCAACAGATAGAGGCTTGGGTTGCAGTTACTGGTGACATAGGGGCCTGAGCCCCAGTTTGCTGTTATCTGTCTCTTTGTCAAGCAGAGAGCTTTGGTCTCATTGTCATCTATCACTTTGCTCTTTGTGCTTGAGAATGACCAGCAGGATGTGACTCTCAAGCAATGGCAAAGGAAATAATCACCTTTAGAAATCTGTGTGTTGATTGGTGCTACAGAAGCACCGCAGCCATGGCTATTTGGTACCCCATGACCATGGGCCTCAACAAGGGTCACAAAGTTACCAAAAACATTTGGAAACTGCGACACTGCTGCCGCTGTGGGCGTTTGATCAAATACACATAGTTTGTGAGAGATATGATCCAGGAGGTGTGTGGATTTGCCCCTTATGAGAGGTGGGCCATGGAATTGTTAGAAGTCTCCAAGGATAAGCGAGCCCTTAAATTATCAAAAAAAGGGTGGGAACTCACATCCAAGCCAAGAGGAAGAGAGAGGAGCTCAGCAATGTCCTAGCTGCCATGAGGAAGGCTGCTGCCAAGAAAGACGAAACTGGACCCTGTCAACCCTCCCCCAACTTAAACAATAAATATTTGACCAAAAAAAAAAAAAAAAAGAAATCTGTGTGTCAAACAGTCAGGTCCTACCACTTCTCCAGTATCTTGCCAATCTGTTTCCCCATTCTGCTTCCCCTTACACAGAACTTATGAAGTCTCCCTCCACTCTTTTTTTTTT
>CM053595.1:114984694-114996643 GCA_028646575.1 Pseudocheirus occidentalis | reverse complement strand
GGTTCAGCCGTGGGTCCCAGACTGCTGCGAAGAGCCCCGCCTGCTGCGCTGCCTGTAGTGCTTTCTGTCTTGTGGAGAGTTTTGGAGCTTGAAAATCTGTTTAGCGTCCCATTTTCTGAGTTTTTTAGTGTGTTTGTGTGGGAGCTGTGGTGCTTTGCTGCTTCTACGCCGCCATCTTGGCTCCGCCCCCTCCCTCCACTCTTGACAGGAGTGAAATGCTGCTATGAAAACATTTGCTAAATAAGAAGCTAAATTTGACATCAATGACATAATTGAGATTTGGTGGGGTGAGAGCCATGATTAGAATATGGTTCTTGGTAGATATATTTCACTCGAAAAGAAACAAGACAGGTAAGGATTTGGTGGTAAGGGGTGGTGAGGGAAGAATAGAATTACATATTAAGAAAATATCCTTCAATTTGGAAACACAGAAACAAGAAAAGGGAAGCATGGTGGTAAACCTTTAGGTGATAGCAAAAGGAGGCATAAACAAAAATAATATTGTCATTGGACTGTACTGTAGACCAGGGCTTCTTAAACTTTTTCCACTTGTGACTCCTTTTTCCTCTTTGGGCAGTGTTTGTTGGCATTGCATGACCTAAGGGCATGCACAGTGCAAAGTGGATGTGCTTTCAGAACCAAGGTTGCAATGAAGTTGCCAGATGCAATATGGGCAATCACTGTTAGGAACACCTGGGATTCATTATGTGTTTGATTTTTAATTAATTTTTGGTCATTTTACATACAGAAATTGTTTACTGTTGCTAGATTTTTTTTGATCCCATATGGGGTTGAGACCCATAAGTTTAAGAAGCACTGCTATAGACCACCTGGACTGAAGGAAGAAATAGATGAATCATTTGAGAATCATTAAAAGCCTGGTTTAGAAAGATATATTAGTTAATGGAGAACTTCAATTATTGTTAATCTGCTGGTCCTCTCCCTGCAAAATCACAACAGATGATAATTTCTTGCTTTGCCTACATGATAATTTCATCTTCAGAATATGGAGGAACCAATAAAAATAACTTCTAATCCAGACTTGATTTTCACTCACAATTAAGAACTGGATCCCTGATGAAAACCTTAGGAGTAAGAGATTACTCCAGTTTAGATTTGTGAAAAAGGACAGGAAATATAAGCACAGTCTAATATGCTCCCTAAATTTGGGGAGTATTTCAAAAGGTTCAAAGAAAAGATGGGATCCTATAGTCTAAAATTCTAGAGGGAAAGTCAGCTGGGAGAAAGATGGGATCCTTTTAAAAACAAAATTCTGAGGATTCAAAGAGGAACAATTCTCATGTAAATAAAGAGGGGAGATGTCTAAAGAGGATGGCATGGATAGACAGAGAACTCATGGGTCAATTTAATTTTTTAAAAAATGTTAAAAAAAAAAGATCTACAAAAGTTGAAGGCAAAGGTAGCTAATGGAAGATGAATACAAAACCATGTCATAGTTCTGTCTAAAATGGGGTCCTACTGTAGTGAGGAAAAAAGGCAAATCAGAGAAGAGATAAGAAGATGGAAGGGATGGTGATACTGGATGATGGAGAGAAGATGGAGTTGTTCAACTTTTATTCACTTAGATATATTTTTTTTTTGGTCAAAGAGAATGGAAAAGACAAAACAAAAAATGAATAATTAGAGTTGAAACTTGACATAAGTAAGGAGTTTGTAAGGGAGTGTTACAAAGTTTAAGTCATAAAGCCCAAACAACTACACCCCAGAGAACTGGAAGACTTGAAAGACATGATTAGTGAGCCACTATCATTGATCTTTGAAATATCATATAAGATGGGAGATGGATTATAGGACTGAAAAAGAGCAAATATCCCAATTTTTATTTTTTATTTTTAAATTTTTTTTGCTTTTTGGAGGGCAATTAGAGTTAAGTGACTTGCCCAAAGTCACGTGGCTAGTAAGTGAGTCAAGTGTCTGAGCTGGATTTGAACTCAGGTCCTCCTGATTCCAGGTGTTCTATTCACTGTGCCATCTAGCTACCCCAATGTCCCAATTTTTTAAAAAAGAAAGTTAAACCAGAAAACTACAAGCCAATGAGTTTGACTTTGATTTTTGGCGAAGTTCTGTAATGTATTATTAAAGGGATGGTTTGTGAACAATAGATGGTAGTAATAACAAAAAGTCATCATGTCTACTCGAAGAATAGGTTATGCCAAACTAGCCTCATTTCCTTAAAAGATGTGAACTAAAAGATAGTACAATTAGATTGAGAACTGATTGATTGGGCCAACCCAAAGATAGTTTGATGCCAGTTTGGAAGGAGAACTCTAAGGATCTGTGCTTGATCCTATACTATTAATTTAAAATTTATATTAATAATATTTTAATCAATGAATTGAATAAAGACATAGATCATGTGCTTAGCAAATTTTCAGATGACACAAAGCTAGGAAAGATAGCTACCATGATGGGATCTGAAAAGATCTCCTTAGGTTAGTATTCTGGGCTGAATCTAGCAATTTGGAACGGTTGATTGGGCAGGTTTATGGTATCAAACTATGATATCAAATAATTGGCTTGATTGATTTTTTTTGTGGAATTGACATATATTGGTGCTGTGTAAGGCATAGAATTAAATGATTTTTATGGAGTAGTAATAAAGCTACTGAATCATAGAAGCAACCAAGGAATGCAAGCTTTGTTTCCTACAGCCTCATGCCCAGAGAATCATAAACATGGGACTGGCCTTATTAAGAACTTACTGTATGCTAGGTACTGTGCTAAGCCATGGAAATGCAATGAAAGGCAAAAAACCAAAAAACATTGTTCCTGATCTCAGTGAGCATGTACATGCAAGATATATACAAAGTAGATGGAAAGTAATGATAGGAAAGAAGGCACTAGTTTTAGGGGCACCTAGAAAGTCCTTCTTCCTAGGAAGGTGGGATTTAAGTTGAATCTTTAAAGAAGTCAGGGAGGCTAAAGGAAAGAAGTGAAAAGGGAGAGTGTTTCAGACATGGAAGCAGCCAGAGTGAAGGCACAGGGTAGGGGAGAGGGTGTGTCAGTTGAGTACAAGGAATAGCCAATAGGCCAATGTTGCTGGATCTTAGAGTATATGGGAGGAAATAAAGTTCAGGAAAACTGGAATGGCAGAAAGGGGGAGGTTTTATGAAGAGCTTAAATGCCAGTCAGAGGACTTTATATTTGATACTGAAGTTAATCAGAAGTCGCTAGAGATTATTAAGGGTGGTGGTGGTGTTGGGGATTAACATGGTCAGACCTATGCTATAAGAAAATTACTTTGCCATCTAAGTGGAGGATGGAGTGGAGTAGGGAGATAGCTGTGGCAAGGCAGCCAATTAGAAGGTGATTTAAATAGTCCAGGTGAAAGACAAGGTAGACCCTAACCAGGATGGTGACTATGCAAGTAGAGAAAAAGGGACATGTATAAGATATGCAAAACATATTTCCATATTAGTCACATTGTGAAAGAAAACACAGATCAACAACAACAACAAAATAAAAATAAAAAATAGCCATGTTTTAATCTGCATTCAGACTCCGTTAGTTCTTTCTCTGGAGGTGGCTAGCATTTTTCATCATAAGTATGTAAGGAATATGTTTTACATAATTGCACATGTGTAACCTATATCAGATGGCTTACTGTCTCAAGGCAGGGGAAGGGAGGGAGGGAAGAATAGAATTTGGAATTCAGAATTTTAAAAAACCCAAATGTTAAAAATTGTTTTTACATGTAATTGGGGGAAAAACAAAGTACTAATAAAAATATAAGTAGGTACAAGAGATGGTGAAAAGATAGAAACCATAAGATTTGGCAAAATATTGAAAACATAGAATGAATGATATGAGTCAAGGATAATTCCTTTAAAAGTTACAAGAAGGCAGGTAGGTGGCACAGTGGACAGAGCACCATCCCTGGAATCAGGAGGACCTGAGTTCAAATCTGCCTTCAGACACTAACTAGCTGTGTGACTCTGGGCAAGTCACTTGATCCAAATTGCCTTTTTAAAAAAAAGGGAAATTTAAGAAAACAATATATATATTTTTAAAACAGATGCAGATGCTGATTGATAGTGCAGAAAAGGCCAACTATTTTGTAGCCATATGCTTCTTGGCTGAACTTGTTTCCCAACAAACCATTTAGGAGAACTACTTCTAAAATAGTTATTAGACAAGCTAAAGACCAGTTCCTTTCTTCAAGCTCTTAGGGCTATGGACCTTAATTTCCTTTTTGGCCCTGTTTAAAAAACAAACAAAAAAGTCAAGCCCTTGATGTGAAATTTGGCTTCAGTTTATGCTGGTTTGTGGGGTTTGTTTTTTGCAGGGTTTTTTGGCTGCCTTTTCAGAAACTCCTGGGAGATGGTTCAGAAGCAAAGGGCATGAGAGGAAGCAATATCTATGTATTTTCTAACACAATTCGTCTCTTGTAACAAGAACAGACAACTCTCTTTTGTGAATAGTTAATATGTTTCTCTTCCTAAGGGCAGCAGCTTGTACCAAAAGACATTTTCCAATCTCTTCTGGAGATACAGTTCCATTGGTGCTACAGTCTGGTTGTCAAACCTAGTTATATGCAATAATTTTTAATGAAACTATGGAACTGTGGTTATCTAGTCTCTTGTCTCCAATAATAATGAGAATAAAGAGAAGTTTTGTTTTATAAAATAGTAATACAAAGTAGAAAAAATAAAGCCAGCAGAAAGGTATACACACTATGACCATCTGCAGTGGAAAAGAATGAAAATTAATAGAAAAAAGGATTGTAATGAAGAATTAGAGGGAACAACTAAAAAATCATTATTGTACTTTATCCACTGCCATTAATTAATTTAGCCGAGTTCCAGTCACCTTTCATTTAGTCTTTATTTTTTTTTATTTCCTTTTTTTGCTTTTTGGAGGGGCAATTGGGATTAAGTGACTTGCCCAAAGTCACATGGCTAGTAAGTGTGTCAAGTGTCTGAGGCCAGATTTGAACTAGGCTCCTCCTGACTTCGGGCTGGTTCTCTATTCACTGTGCCACCTAACTTCCCCTAGTCTTTATTTCTTATGGCTTGATAAGTCTTGAAATTGCCACAGCTGCCGCTGATCCACTCTCCTGAAGGCTCCAGCTGCAGCTTGTCCTGGCGACCCTGGGACCAAGCCGTGGTTTCAGGCCAGGCTGGTTTCCACTCCCAGCACACTGCCATGAGCCCTTCCTGTCCTGCCTGCTGAACTGTCTTCAGTGGGAGATTTGTTTTTCTGTACTTTTGTGGGTTCTGGAGCCCTAAAATTTTTTAGAGTCATATTTTATGGATATTTGAGGTTGCTATGTGGGAGCTGCAGAGTTTTCCTTCTTCTACGCTCCTGTTGGCTCTACTCGCATTAATTAATTTAAATGTAAATAATAAACTAAATTTAGTCATTTGTATCAATGTCAAACATCGAGCTTTTAGTGTCTTGGGGTTTGTTTTTTTTTTTTGGAAAAATGCTTACATAATGCATTTAAACCTTCCAAAATGTTTTCTTGTCCATTATCTCACTTAGAATCACTCACCCTTTGGAACAAGAAGAGACCTTTGCAGTAAGGTAATACGACAAGTTTATTTTATGGAGGAGAAAACTGGAGCCCAGAGAGCTGAGCTGATTTGCTCCAGGTTAAGGAGAGAGCCAGGAGTAGAATCCAAGTCTCCTAATAACTAGAGCATGTTTGTTCTACTACTATATATTACCTCTTGTGTCTTGATCCTCACACCCCATGGGAATTCGTGGACAGATTTTTTTTTTAATCATCCTAAATTAAGTACTTACTATGTGCTAGTTAGGTAGCACAGTGAATAGAGTACTAAGCCTGGCATCAAGAAGACTCATCTTTCTGAGTTCAAATCTAGCCTCAGACACTTACTAGCTGTGACCCTGGGCAAGTTACTTTTAACCTTTTTTGCCTCAGTTTCCTCATCTGTAAAATGAGCTGGAGAAGGAAATGGCAAACACCTCTAGAAAACCCCAAATGGGGTCACAGAGGGTCAGACACAACTGAACAACAACAATGTGCCAGGCGCTATACTAAGTGCTCAGGATACAAAGAAAGACAAAAACAAGATTTTGTCCCCAAGGAGCTCACATTCTAAAGGGGGAAGGCAACATGCAAAGAAAGATATACATAGATTGTGGTTTGTTCTCTCAGAGAGATGATGACATGACTTGCAGTTGACTTGGATTTAAGTGCAAAGTCACAAGCCTCACGTTCTCTCCAAAGTCATCTGGGGCCAGTGGCCAGATATCGATCAGGATGACTGGAGATGGCCCAGGTTGCAATGGGAGAGCCTAGCACTTTTAGGCTAAGGCCTTTTCTGGTTAGGTCTCTTTAAGAAGTGAGTCAAGGGATGCCCACCTTTTGTTTGGAGGGAGGAAGGCAGGGCAATTGGGGTTAAGTGACTTGTCCAAGGTCACACAACTAGTTAAGTGTCTGAGGTCAGATTTGAATTACTCATTCCAGGGCTTATGTTCTATTCACTGTACCACCTAGCTGCCCCAAGAATATTCCTTTTAATTAAAAAAAATTCAAACTGGGAGGGGAAACCCTCAGGGATTTTGGCCAAAAGAGAAACAGTTACTCTTTATATTCACTCTGAGCCAGAAGGGCCCAAAATATAGCCATTAAGTTATGCTTGGGCAGGGACCTAAAAATCATGGATGGATATACACAGAAGACATATTCAGAGCAGATCGAAGGCAGTCTCAGATATGATGGGCAGGAGGATCATGCAAGGTCTTCTGTAGGAGTTAGGATTTTAGCTGAGTCCTGAAGGAAGACAAGAAGTCAGTAGGTGGAGGTAGAAAGTGTGTTACAGCAAGAACTATTAGGTGAATTTTGTTGATGAGGGAACAAAGCCACAGAAAAGCAAGTTGTGAGTTATCCAAGATGATACTCAAGAGGCAGAGTAGGATTCCAAGTCAGAAGGGAAATCTTCCTTGCCTTGTAGTCTGTTCCCTTCTCTGAGAAATGTATACTTTTTTTTAAGCCTCCTGAATTTGTCTTTGACTTAATTTTTCCAGAGAAATTTTGTGTTCATTCTTTTCAAAAACAGGTGGAATCCCTCTACACACACATACCCACAAATATACACACACATACACATAACACAACATACATGCACACACAACACACACATAGACATACATACAATACACATGCTCACACACATGTGCACATACATATATACAGTATAGATATACATGCATACACACGCATACACACATATATACCCTTGCCAGCTGCAATGTGGAAGGCTCACATTTAAGGAGGTTAAGAGGAGTATTAACCTTTTCCCCATTTCAGATCATTGCATGGCCAACAGTTACCACCTAAATAAAGAAGAAATTCCCCAGTGCCAGGAAAACAGTAAAAGAAGAGACAGAATCCTCTTAAATCAAGAAGGCCATATCTATGCTCCTGTATAAGTTATTCCCCCTGCTTGTTAAGACGCCTCCCTCCCAAAGTTTAATCTCCAGCACGCAGTACATTCTGGCTGTTTTACATTGTAATATGGAATTTGGTGTGTGCTGTCCTATATATATTGATTTTGCTCTATTTTACTGGTTTTAACTTAATGACTAGAAAACCCATATAAATAAAATTTCCTTTAAAAAAGCAGGAAGATCAATGAGAAAGCCATCGGGCAGAGGATCACTATTCTATGAGCTGGTGGGGGGAAATCCCTCTGGGGTAACTCACCAGTCATAGCTCATGGACAAGCAAAGCCCAAAATACATTTTCAAGAGAGACTGATTGAGGAGTGTGGGAGGTTTTGTGCTGGGACTGGGCAGCTTTCCTAATAAAGGGGAGAACCTCCCCCCCCCACCTCAGGAAATGTCCCACTTTATAGGCCTGTCTCCGGGTTGTAAAACTGGAAAAATTTAAAACATTATTCTTCTTTTCCAATACATAATAGGCCAGGTCCAGGCGCCATGACCTTTAGGGGCTGACCAATGCTTCAAGCCATAAAGACATCCCCCATCCTAGCAGGAGGGGAGCATCAGGGGAAATCCAAACCAAGATTGCAGAGGGGAACAGAAGAGGCTCCCTTCTTTTCATACCTCTTATTTATAACACTGAACCCCCTGCAGAGAGATCAAGAAACAGGTACATATTTTCACAGAAGATAAAGGAAACTTCTCTCCCCTCATGTCCAAATGAGCAGGAAAACAGTTACATTTTTATTCACTGAATTTTAGCTATGAAAATATGTCAGTTGATGTGTTAAAACTTAAATATTAAAATCTGGACTTGTTAGGTTGGACAGGGGCAAGATGGGAGAGTTTTAAGAGAAGTTTAATCTTATTCTGCTTCTGAGTAGGAAAAAAAGCCCCAAACATGTTCCTTTCCCCATTTTCCCCTTTCCCCTTGATTCTTCCTCCTTAGTTTGATGGGCAGAGAACATGGTTCAGATATCTCCTCTATCAGCATACTCCCTCTGCCTGGACGTCTTCACATTCTGATTAATGGCAGTATGTTGGCAGACTAGACTTCTAAACTGGCTCTAGCATTGCTTTCCTATAAGATCCTGGGCAAATCACTGTGACTTTTGGGAACTCAGTTTCCAAGATTTGTTGCTTTTGTTGTTGTTCATTCTTGTCTGACTCTTGGTGTCCTTATTTGGTTTGGTTTTTTTTTTGGCAGAGATACTGGAATCCTTTGTGATTTCCTTCTCCAGCTCATTTTATATATGAGGAAACTGAGGTAAACAGGGTTAAATTACTTGCCCAGTGTGATATAGCTAATGTGTATGAGGCTAGATTTGAATTCAGGAAAATGAGTCTTCCTTCCTCCACTTTGACACCTAGCTGCCCAGTTCCCAGATTATAGAAAGAGTCAATTGAATTGGAGTGCCTTTTCATATCCAACATTCTTCAAGCTTCTTGGGCACGGATTTATTTCATTGACCCCTTTGATGGTCTGGTGAAGTCTATGGACTTTTTCTCAGACATGCATAAACTATAATACACAGGATTACCAAGGGAATCAATTATATTGAAATCTAAAGAAATTTTTAAAAGACAAGTTCATGAATCCCAGGTCAAGAATTCCTATTCTATGGAAAGACCAGGAGAGAAGACTCCACAGGTTAGGGGCAGGAATATCATGTGCCAGCATTACAGAACCTAAGGGACCCAGTTTGAATCAGGATAAGCTGACCAATATATGAAGAGTTGCCATGTGAAAAAAGAATTGTTTGCCCTCTACTATGCTTTTGTGGGATAGAACTTAGATAAGACTTTTCCCTCCTGAGGTAAGGATGGTGTCATATCATCATTCACCTATCCCGCTTTTCTTCATCTCTGTGTTTCATTTGCTTTGTGGTTCCATTTCAAGGCGAGGACCTTGTACCTTAAATGGGTAAAAGTTATAGAGAGGCAGATTTTTGATTCAAGGTAAGGAAAAATTGGGGACAGCAAAGTGGTGCAGTAGATAAGAGCATTGGGCCTGAAATCAGGAAGATTCATCTTCCTGACTTCAAATCTGACCTCAAACACTTAATAGCTATGTGACCCCGGGCAAGTCACTTAATTCTATTTACCTAAGTTTCTTCATCAGTAAAACAAGCTGGAGAAGGAAATGGTAAACCATGTCAGTATCTCTGTCAAGAAAATCCCAAATAGGGTCACAAAGAGTCTGAAATGACTGAACAACAACAACAAAAAAGGAAAGACTTTCTAACAACTAAAGTTCTTAGAGGAGGCAGTTGTAGTGGAGTAAAAAAAAGGGGGGGGGAAGATTTGGAGTGAAAAGATCAGAGTTCAAATCTAAGCTCAGTGATGTGTGGTCTTGGGAAAGTGGCTTGATTTTTCTTTGTCTCATCTGCAAAATAAGGCTGGACAAGGTGTTTTTTAAGGTCCTTTACAACTCTAAATCTATGATCCTATGAGTCATCCAACAGTGGAACTGGTTGGGTATATCAACAGACAGAGTTTTGATGGAAGCTCATTGGGTCCAGAGCTTCCTGTCACTGGACATGCTCAAGCAGAAGGTGGATGGTCATCTGTTTGGTATGATATAGAAGGGAATCTTGCATGGAGTGGGAGCTTGGAATAAAAACTCTATTAGAGTCCCTTCCTACTCTGTGATTTTATGATTTTGTGAACCTTGTGGAATTAATTCTTCTCTCTCTGTCCCCATCTTCCTTCCTCCCCCACTCATCTCACTCAATATAGACCCATCAGGCTGACATGGCCCACCCTCCCTTGCTTCCCTTTCCCACCAGCCTCAGGCCATTAGCCTGATTACTAAGGGTTGGAGAGTTCAGACAAAAATGTCAATTTTCATTTGAAGAAATGATCCCATTTTCAGAGCAGTGTTTTCTTCTCTTTGCCTTTTTTGAGACACCCCGTTGACTGTGAAATCATTGCTCTCTGGGGGCTTGCAAATTTCAGCCTGCAGAGAGGTGCCAATAGCCTGGTAAGATTAACAAGGGTCAGCCTGGCTTTCCAGCTCCTCCTTCTGAGTCCCTGCTGGGGAGCCCATCCTAGCCATATTAACTATTACCTATTTCCTCTCCCGGGTTCATCATGAGCATTGGGCTCTTTATAGATTTATTGACAGGACTTTGTCATTAATCTCCTCAGGCCAGGAATAGCCCATGGGGGTCATTGGTAGGTCCAGTTCATACTCAAAAGTCCTCCTGACCGAGGTAAGGATGGTGCTGCATCACCTCTCATCTCCCCCACTTTTCTTCTTCACCCCTGTGGATTCACTTTCTTTGGTGGTTCCATTGCAATGTTGGCTCTACCCAAAGGAAGGATATAGGATCACGTGCCTAGTGAAAGGGGTGGCACGGACACTCCCATTCAGCATATTTCCCCCACTGATATGCCTGGCCCTGGAATTCCTCCATCAATATCACTTCTTTGAGGCAAGGGGGATTAGGGTTGTTAAACACCAAGCTCCATGATGATGATAAAAGCACTTCACATTTCAATGGCACTTCATGTTCTTCAAAGTATTCCCCTACCTCCTGTACCCAATTTATTCTTTATACTTGTAGGCAGAGATGGTATTCTTGCAGATGAGAAAACTGAAATCCAGAGAGATGGTGACTCATCCAAGGTCATGTGAAGTTTTAGGCAGTGTGATCAATTCTGGCAAACAACCACCTGGTTTACTTTTGCTGTTGATGTGCCATTTGTCATAGCACCATTTAAACATGAACAGGTAGGCGATTAACTTCAATTCAACAAGCATTTATTGAACATTCACTATGCATGAGTCACTCACTAATACTAGACACCATGGGTACAATTCCTGTTCTACAATTCCTGTTCTCAAGGAGCTAACATTCTTTTTTTTTCCTCCTCTTTAAAAAAATTGCATTTAATTTCCAAAAGATCTGATTTCTTCTTCTACCACCCCATTTGAGAAAACAAGAAAAACAAAAATTCTGTTTTAAATAAGTATAGTCAAGCAAAATCAATTCCCCCATTGGCTATGTCTAATTTTTTTTTCAATCTGGACTCTCAGTCCATCTTCTCTCAGCAGGTGGGCACCATGTTTCATTATGAGCCCTCTGGAATTGTGGTTGGTCATTCTGTTGATCAGAATCAATATTGTCTGTACAATATTGATATTGTACAAATTGTTCTCCTGGTTCTCTTCACTTCACTTTGCCTCAGTTCATACAAGTCTTTCCAAGTTTCTATGAAACCACCCCTTTCATTATTTCTTAGAGTACAGTAGCATTCCATTGGATTTGTATACCATAACTTGTTCAGCCATTCCGAAATTGATGGGCATCCCCTCAGCTCCCCATTCTTTGCCATCACAAAAAGAGCTGCTATAATTCCCTTCCCTTCCCTTTCCCCTTCCCTTTTCCCTTCCCTTCCCCTTCCCTTTTCCCTTCCCTTTCCCCTTCCCTTTCCCCTTCCCTTTCCCCTTCCCTTCCCCTTCCCTTTCCCCTTCCCCTTTCCCTTTCCCTTCCCCTTCCTTTCCCTTCC
>CM053595.1:114938288-114984594 GCA_028646575.1 Pseudocheirus occidentalis | reverse complement strand
ACTTGATTAGGCGAGTAAGCATGGTCATATCTGTACTTAAGGATGATTCTTTTGGGAGCTGTGTGAAGGATGAACTGGAGAATGAAAAGACCAGAAGCAGGAAGAACAATTATGAGGCAAGAAGTGATAAGAACCTAGACTAGCCTCATAGCCTTTTGGATAAAGAGAAGAGGACAGATGTGAGAAATGTCTTGGAGGTAGAAGTGATAAGACTTGAATTGGAATGAATATGAGGACTCTGAGGTTGGTAACCTGGGGGATTGGACACATGGGGGTGCTATAGACAGAAAGAGGGAAATTGGGAGGAAGGGTGAGTTTAGGGAGGAAGAGGCTGAGCTCTGCTTTGGACATGTTGAGTTTGAGATGCCTGTGAGACGCATCAGAGGTTAAAGGACTTGTTCAGGGTCATAGTCTGAGTCAGCAATGTGCAGAAATGAAGAGAGTTACTGGTACTTCACAGGAAAGGGAAGAAAGAGTTAAAAAAAAAAAGGTGCTTTCTCTAGGGGAGAGTAACTTAGAAGGAATCCCACCTGATAGGAGTATGCAAAGCTGCTTTTTACAGAGCCCAGAAATTCATGACTCTTGGGATAGTACATGTAATATGCCACAAATCTTGAAGTACTATCTAAATGCAAGTTATTAAATCATTATTAATTTTACTACTTTCCAATGGCCAAGACGTATTGTATAGCAGGACAGCCCATGTGCTAGATAGATTGGGAAGCAGTTTCTGAACTGTGTGCCAATGTTTTTCTCAATGAATCCTAGGATTCCACTAACATATGAGAGTATCTGTGACTCCTTAGAGATGTTCATTTACTCCCAGAGCATGGGAGCTGAGGGAGCTTCAATTCCTAAGCCCATATGCTGAGTGTCAGAAGAAAAAGTATAAATAGGAAAGAAGTCATCTTGGCATTAAAAACCACAGTTAATACACCGAGGAGAGAATGAAAATTACTGTTAATCACTGAAGCTAATTTAAAAAACCAGAAATGTTCAGGGAAATGCTGAATTTACAGTAAGAGGAGCTGACTTTGGATCTCAACTGCCCCCTGTTAGCTGTGAGACTTTGGGCAAGTCACTGTAACCTTTTTGGATCTCAGTTGTCTTATTTGTAAAATGAAGAAGTTATACTAGATGCTCTCTCCAAGGTCACTTTCAGTTCTAAACCTACAGTCAAATGAAACCATAAAGTTGATCTTTTCTCACACTTCAAAGGCAGGGTCATAGGCAATAAAACCAGAACAGGTTATAAGAAGCATTCCTTGCTGCTATCCTAGAAGGGATGACTACTAGCCCTTGGCATTTGGGCCAGTGTTATTTGCAAAGCTAGATTAAACATTTTGAGATGAAAAAGCAAGAGCAAGGAACTGGGGGTGAAGTTTAACAAGATCTCCAACGTTCAGGATTAAGGGTATATAATCCTCTCATGGAGGATTATATACCCTTGCTCTTTATTCCCCACCTTAAAAATATACAAGTTCATTAAGTTAAAATTTCAACCACCTATTCCAGACATATATTTCCATATTCTCCTTGCTAATATAATTGTGGAAGTGGTCTGGGCTGGCCACTTGTAATGCAGGATGGTTGCCAAGCTAACCTTGTTTATTCAGGGTTTGAAATGAGGTGAGACCAAGGGGGACCCTATCCCAGTCTCTTCTAGAGGGCCTTGAGCTCATCCCACCATACTTGAGGGGGTAAAACACTTCCATAATACCCTCTCTCTTTTCTCTTCTGAAAGAGGGGAACTTGGTGGGTGGAGGTGGAAAGAATATTTTCTTATTCCTCTTCCTGTTTAGCTCTACTGCTTACAGACTTTTCTCTGTCTTTTTGGACCATGCTTCCAGTAGTATAGGATACTCCCAGTGAACACAACCAAGGCAGTGCAGCAACTGTTCTGTAAGTTATAGCTTTAGGGAGTGGCTTGATGATTTGAGAGGTTAAATGACTTGTCCAGGGTCATCATCCTGTTTATATTAGAGGCAGGACTTGAATCCAGGTTGACTTTCTATTCATAAATCATCCAGCCTCTTACAAACCTTTAACTTTGCTTTTCCTCCCTGAAGGAAATTCAAGAATACTTGAATGCACATTTAAGATATCTGTCTGTCTGTCTAGCCTCTCACCTGTAAAATGTGGCTAATAAGAGCACCTACCTCCTGGGACTGTTGTGAGGATCAAAGGGGATAATAACTGTTAAGCACTTAGCACATGGTAATTGCTATATAAATGTTGGTTATTGTTGTTAGCTATTATTTAAAGATAGCTTACTAGTGATACGGCTGAGTAGGCTCTGAGGTATGGATTACTTTGTAGAGATCAGGAAGAGAGCTCTGGCAGCATTGCCAACAGACTAGCTTGGCGTGGGGTGAGAAATATCCAGGACTACCAAGACTGAGCTATCTCTCTTCTAATCTTTAATAAAAATATTTGACATTTTGATGATGCTTTAAATGGTATAAAGTGCTTTCCACGTATTATTTCATTTTGCCCTTGCAACAATCCTGGGAGGCAGGTGCTATTATAGGGAAACTGAGGCTGAGGGTAAGTGGCTTGTCCAGAAATTATGTCTCCCTACCACCCCTCAGATATCTCTAGTCTTGGGGTGCAGCTGTGGGTGCAGAATGAAAACTGCTTACCTGATCACTCTTAAGGTAGAGAGAAGCCTTTAGCTTACAGTCACTTAGCCCATTCCCACCAAGCAGTGGTTTACAAAAAAAGACCATCACAAACAGTTGATATCTGTATCAAAGAAATCAGCAGACAGAAATTGGAGAAAATATACAAAGAGAATGTACCAAAGAATGTATGGAGTTAATGAGTTCTTTACTTGGGAGCAAACAAAGAACTTGGCTTAACTGAGGAGAGAGGGAATGATCACCCCAGGGATGGGGCAGGTGGTAGGTGGTAGTAACCATAGGGCTGTAATGCTAGAGGGAAAGGAACATGATGGGGTCCTGCTCCCTGACATGACTGCAGCTCTGGAGTCCCACTCCACCATTCAGAAGACTGTTGCCTCACCTCTCTCTCAATCTGTGTCTCTCTCAAGGTCCTTTTTTGAAGTGTTGCTCCATCCAACTACAGGTGTGCAAACATTTTGCTCATCATTCTTTCAACCAATCAGGATTCCTATCTCCCTCCTGAGTACTCACACACACACACAGTTTTATTTTCCTCTTGAAAAACTGGCCACATAGCCAGGGGGTATGTAGCAAGTGGGTCTTCCTAACCTACATCTCCTCTCTGCCCCCTTCCCACCCCTATCCCAAGTACCAGCCCCAACCTCCCAAGTTACAGAGGTAAGTGAAGGCCAGATAAAGGACTGTCATACATCTAGTAGCAAACACACTTATGGACTCATTCCCATAAGAGTTGCTGCAGAATGGAAATAAAAATAAAAATAATTTATTCTGTGCTTTACAGTTTATCAAATACTCCCTTTCATTATACCTCATTACTGAAATACCCTTCATTCTCATTTCTGCCTCGTGGTGTCCCTAACTTCCATGACAAATCCACTCCAACGCCACTCTCTGCAGGAGGCATTTCCTGGTCTGCTCCAGCTATTTCCCATCCAGAGTTACTTTGTGTCTGTCTTCTGTGTGTAAGCTTCTTGAAGGCTGGAACGTTTTCTTTTTTTGTCTCTGCATCACTAGCGCTTACTACATAGTATCAGTCGTATACTAGGCACTGAAAATAAATGTGTATTGATTGACAAGCCTCCCAGTAACCTTGAAAAGTAATCTTTTGCAGAGACTAGATTAAACATTTTGATGTGGGAAAACAACATATGGGAATATGGGAAAACAAATAATCTCTTTTGCAGAGATTATTTTTTTCCATTTTACAAATGAGGAACTTCAGCCCCAGAGAATGGAAAAGACCTGACCAATGTCATAGTACCAGGGAGCGGCAAAGGCAGGATGTTTCAGCTTTAAAATTTTTTATTTTAGCTTTTTTGAAGCTCAGTCAAGTGTACTTTCTTTTCTTTCTTTGTTTCTTTGTTTTTGGTGATGATGATGATGGTGGTGGTGGTGGTGGTGGTGGTGGTGGTGGTGGTGGTGTGTGTGTGTGTGTGTGTGTGTGTGTGTGTGTGTGTGGTGTGTCCAAGCCTGTGATTCCAGCTACCTAACAAATTCCCTCCACTAGCACAAATCTGCAATCTGCAGAGAGTCTCCTGGGGGCACTGAGAAGTAAGCAATTTACCCATGGCTATACTGCTAGCAGGAGTTAAGAGTTAGGACTTGAACCCAGATCTCCCTACAGCAAGGGAGGCTTTCTATTCACTATCCCAGGCTGTCTTTTTTACATCACACGTATAAATTTATGAGTGCCGAGGCCTCAATTTCCCCATCTGTAAAATGAGAAGTGGTGTTCAGCTATAACATTCTAGAATATGTCATGGTTACTAAAGGAAATTAAGATTTTTTTGGAGCGGGTGTGGAAGGATAGGCCCTGATCAGGGAGAGCAGCTCCTTTCATGCCTGATCAGAGATACAAGCCTGGGCTGGAGAGACTCGGGCTGATCTCAGGGGGAATGGGAGGGACATCCCTTCTCAGCCTGGCACAGAGCCAAGGCTCAAGTCAGGCAGGTCTTTGCTCCTTCCCCTGCCCCCAGCCACAAGAAAGGATTTAGTGAGATTTACATATGAGTCAAGGTCATTGGAGACCTTCTGGTTAAAGATCCTGAGCAGGGAGCCATCTATCATAGAACATCCCTCTGAAATGAAGTAACTTAAACGTAATTAAAGAACACCATGGGTGTTTCAGTAATGAGGAAATCATTGACTCACTAGAGTGGCCTAGGGGGTGGGGGGCCCACAGCTGAGCTGCAGGGAAGTTGGGGAGCACGGGTAGAGTTTGGGTCACATTTCAGGTGGGTGGGAGCAGGCTGGGGGGCTGTTAGGGAGGTGAATGACTCTCCTGTCTTCTCTCTGCCATTAAAGCACAGATTCTAGTGTTAGAGCTGGGAGGGACCACAGGGGTTCTTTAGTCCAAACCCCTCATTTAATAGGTGAGAAATTTTGGGACCAGAGAGATTAAGCATTCGGTTACCTTAGGTGATTGCCCGAGATCACACAGGTAGTGTCAGACATGGGCCCTAAAACTCCAGAGAGAGATCTCTTTGCACCAAACTGATAGACGCACTTGACCTAGCCATACCCTCTCATACAGATGCTCTTTGTGACCAGAGGTATGTTTTCTCCATGACCATAGGCTGACCCCGTGATTCCTAATTCTGCTCAGTTATTTTACATCCATCCATCCATCTGTCTACCATCTATCTATCTATCTGTCTGTCTATCTATCTATCTATCTATCTATCTATCTATCTATCTATCTATCTCTTTCTTTTTCTCTCTCCTTCCTTCCTTCCTTCCTTCCTTCCTTTCAACAATTATTGGCTTTCCAAAAATTCCCCAAATCTCCATGAGCAAATTTTCAACTTTTCAGTGGAAGGAAACCTAAATAAAGATTCTCCTGCTTTCTTCTCTCAGAACAAGATGCCATAAAAATAGAAATATTGCAGTAATTTATAGTATTTTATCTTCATAATAATAAGTGTTGCTATTCCCATTTGACAACTGAAGAAATTGAGACTCAGGATATTAAAGTGACTTGTCCTGGCTTAAAGTTGGGTGACTTAGTAGGAAAGAATAGGGCTGGAACTAGAACTTGGGTCTCCTGATTCCCAGCTTCAGTTTCTTCCTTTTAAAAGAAAAGAATTGCCTATAAATCTACCGAGGCAAGAAATCAACAACTGCTCTTTAAGGAATCTCTCCCTTCTCCCATTTCTGATAATGTACCCCAATAATATCATGGACCTTGTTTCTGCATAGTGATATTATGTAGGTTGCCTGACAGCTCTGGCTGTGAGCACACAGGCTGCTTCATCATCCCTTCCCCATTTTATGCCCCCATGCTGCAATTTATTGGTGTTAGCCAGGCTAATGGAGTGTTGTTTTGCATATTTATGGTGTCTTATTACTTCTCTTCTTAAGGGTGATGTCATGTCCTCCTGTTGGGGATTAATACCTGCTCCAGAATATTTCCATATGCACATTATTAAAATGGCTTTCATGGTATTCATGATGGTTTCTGCATGCCAGGGTTGCCTCTTCCCACTGCCAAACCTTTCCCCTAATCTAGCCTTTTAGTCCATTGGAACTGGAAGTCAAGTGAAAGGGGGCAGGGAAAGTAACTTGGACCTTGATCTACAGTCTAAGGCCATGCAATTCCTGCTAGCCCTGGCTCCTCCCTGTCACAACCATCTTTTGTCAATGAACAGAATACAGTGTCCCTACCAGACTAACTCAATGTGAAGGGCAATGCTGCCATAAGTGTTTTCCTCGGTTATAAGAGAAACTGGTAGAGAGTGTAGATGTTTCTTTCTTTCTTTCTTTTGCTTTTTTGGAGGGCAATTGGGGTTAAGTGACTTGCCAAAGGTTACACAGCTAGGTTTTGTGTTAAGTGTCTGAGGCTGGATTTGAACTCAGGTCTTCCTGACTCCAGGGTATTGCCACCCCTGAGTGTAGATATTTCGATGCAACCTATCTCCACTGCTATAGACCAGTGGTTCTCAACCTTTCTAATGCTGCAACCCTTTAATATTGTATGTGGGCATGTCTGCATGTGGGCAGACCCACCTAGAGATGGATAGAGGAGCGGTGCCTTGGTTCCTAAGACCATTAGGAAATATGTGTTTTCTGATGGTCTTAGGTGACCCTGTTTTACCTCCAAAGTGGTCGCCACCCACAGGTTGAGAATCACTGCTATAGACTTTTATATTATTAGTCTTTTATATTCCAAAGATATAATATTATGATAGGACCTGATTTGCCTAATTAATGAAAACTTTGATGGGTAAAATAATGTTAATTTACTCAAGCAATGAACAAACATTTATTATTTATATAGTGCCAGGTACTGTGCTAGGCATAGGAGATACTAAATAAAAAAGTAAAATAGTTTCTGTCTTTAAGGGATTTACATTTTGTCACTTGGAAAAAAAACAGCATTCATTTCTTATGCAGAATACATACAAAATAAATACAAAGAAAAAAAATTGGTGGGGGATGGAGAAAGAGCTCTAGCAGCTGGGGAGATGAGGAAAGGTTTCCTGTCGGAAGGAATAAACATTTATATAGTGTCTGCTATGGGCTGAGCACTTTATAAATATTAGCTCATTTTATCCTCCCAACACCCCTGTGAAGTAGATGGCACTATTGTCCCCCATTTTATTGTTGGAAAAACCGAAGCAGACAAAGGTTGACTTGCCCAGAGTTACATAGCTAGTAAGTGTCTGAAGCTGGATTTGAACTCAAGTCACTTGTGACTGCAGGCCCAGCATTTTATCCACATTGTGTCACCTAGCCACCTCTGGTGGTGTTTGAGAGGAATTCTAAGAATTGGTGGTGAGTAGGGGTGCGTTCTAGGCCTAGAGAACAGCATGTACAAAGACATAGAGATAGGAGATAGAACTTCATGTTTAAGGCTCTTTAAGAGGGCTAGTTTAAGTGAAGGAGGGTAATGGGAAATAAGCCTGGAAGGGTAGACTATAGTCAGGCTGTGAAGATCTTTAAATGTTAAACCAAGATAATATTTGATACTAAAATCCCTAGGGAACAATTGGAATTTATTGAGCAGGAAAGAATGTCTATTTGACAGCTCTCTTCCTTTTTTGTTTTTCTGTTTTTTCTTTTTTGGAGAGGGGAAGTTGGGGTTAAGTGACTTGTCTAATGTCACACAGCTAATTAAGTGTCAAGTGGCTGGATTTGAACTCAGGTCCTCCTGACTCAAGGGCCAGTGCTCTATTCACTGTGCCACTTAGCTGCCTCTCTCTTCCTTTTTTCTCCAGTCTTACATGAAGAGATGGCCCTTCTCTTTGCCAGGATCAGTCCTTGTACGTGTTCTCTTTAGTCCATTCTCTCTCCTCTTCTCTAGCAGATAATCCCCTCACCCTTTTCCTTACCATTACTCCAATCATTATTCTCTTCCTATCTACTGGTTCTTTACTTATGGATTTCAAACATCCATCCTTTTAAAAAAAAGTCACTAAACCCTTCCATCCTCTCAAACTATGCTTCATTCTGTCACTGTCTTCAATTTCTTGTCCAGACTCCTAGAAAAAGCTACCTATTCTCACTGCCTTCATTTTCCCTCATCTCACTTCTCAGCCCTTTATGGTCTTTTGACCTTATCACTCCTAATCTCTCCAAAGTTACCAACAACATCTTAATTGCCAAATCTGATGGTCTTTCTTCAACCCTTAACCTTTTTGATCCTTACCATTCTCTCCTGGATGCTTTCTTCTCTTACCTGTCTATTTTATCAGTCTCCTTTGCTGGTTCATCTCCCATATCATACCCTTTAACTCTGGGTATATACCTCCAAACTCTGACCTGGGCCTTCTTCCCTCAATAAATTCTCTCTTGGTGACCTCATCAGTACCCATGGATTTAATTATCATTTCTATGCAGATGACTCACAGATCTATAAATCAAGTCCAGGTCTCTGGACTTGGATACTTTTTGGAGCATTCATCCTGCATTATTAAGCTACTATAGAACATTTCAAACTGGATGTTACAAAGATGTCTCAAACTCAACATGTCCAAACAGGAATTTTTTTCTTCCAAATCCCTCCCTCTACTAAGCTTCCCTAGCTGTCAAAGGCATGACCATTCTTCTGGTCTCCTAGCTTAATAACCTGGTTTGTAGCCTTAATTCCTCACTCTCTCCCATCTTAAATATTCTCTTAGTCACTCCACAACATCTCTCCCATCTGTCCTCTCCTCTCTACTCAAGTAGCTACCAACTCACTGGAGAAGGAGATCTTGCCACAGGTGTTTTCCTTGGTCACAAGAAAAATAGATGAGTGTGGATGTTTTAGGGAAGCCTACCACCACTCCTATAGACTGTCAAACTTTTACATCCAAAGATATAATATTATTATAGGACTTGATTTGCCCAACAAATGAAAACTTTGATGGGTAAAAGAATATTTAATTATTCATTCTATTAACAAAATTGTCCATCATCATCTCTTTCGTGGGATGCTGCAATAGCCTCTCTATTGGTGCCCTTTCTCACTGCTCCCTATTCCAATTTGGCCTATACGTGGTGGCCAAAAGTATTTTTCCTTAAGCACAGATCTGACCAAGTCATTCCTCTACTCAAAAATACTCCAATGATTTCTCATTGTTTCTGGGATAGAACATAAACTCTGGCCCATAAAGATCTTTACAATCCAGATCCAGCATCTTTTCAGTCTTGTTACACATTATTCCCATTCTCACACTATGGTTTGACCAAACTGACCTTCGCTCTGTTTCTCACACATGACACTCCACCTCCCGTCTCTATGCTTTTGTGTTAGCTGTCCCCCATGCCTGGAATGCCCTCCCTTATCACTTCTACCTCAAAGAATCCATCACTTCCTTCAGGACATAGTTTAAGTACCACCTTCTTCATGAAACCTTTCCTGATCTCTACAGTGGTTAGTGTCCCCTTTCTCTATCTTGCACACATTTTGTATTTATTCTCTGTATACTTCTCTGTGTGGACATTTTCTCCTCTAATAGAATATAAACTATTTGAGAGGAATTGTTCATCTTTTGTCTTTACGTTCTTAGTGCCCAACACAGTGCCTGGTACACAGCAGGTGCTTAATAAATGTTTCTTCATTCATTGGTTAATTGGTTGGAGAAGGAGAAATCAATCAATCAACATTTATTAAGGGCATATATTATATGGCAGGCATTGTGGTAAGCAGCGGGGATACAAAAAGAGGTAAAAGATAGTTCCTGCCCTCAAGAAACTTACAATCTAATGGATGTGGGAGATGACCAATTAGAAAAATATCAAAATAATTTAGGAAAGTAATGATAAAGATCTGAACTAGAAGGGTAGCTGGGTGAGTGGAGAGAAGTCAGTTGGACTGTCAATTTAGTATATCCTTGAAGTCTAGTTACTTCTCCCCATAACTCATTTCACCCTCAAACCAGATTTCTATTGTGGAAGGGATAAAGGCTGCTTTAAGAATTTTCAAAATTTTGAAATCAGAATAGAAACTTTATTCAGTTTTCCATTAATTGCATGCTACCTTCTCTCTGATCCTCATTAACTACCATCCTCATCTCTCTTTATTCTGCAATACAAGTCTCTGCTTGATAAATATCAGTTTCCCTATTGGCTCCTGCTTACATCTTGCTTATTCTCACCTCTATCCCTATCTACCCTCATCCAAAAGCTCTGAACATTCTCTTTATCTATATTGATTACACCTTAAAAAAACAACAAAAAATCCCCCCAAAACTTGGTTCAAGACCCACTACTTCCAAGAAGCAACTTCCTGTTTCATGGAAACAAGGAAGGAAATAAGGACTTATCAAACACCTACTATGTGTCAGATGCTGTGCTGAGCACCTTACAAAATGAACTCATTTGATCCTCACAGCAGCCCTGGGAATCAGATGCTATTATTTTCGTCTCTGTTTCGAAGTTGAGGAGACTATAGAATGATGGGCCAACAGAATTTGAGTGACTTGTCCAAGTTACACTAGATTTGAACACAGGTCTTCTTGACTTCAGACACAAGGCTCTCTGCCCACTGTGGCTCAGTCATTCTATTCTCTAGACGTATGTAAAGTTTCTACCATGTGATTTTTTATTTGGCTATTTTCTTTAATTTTCATTGTGTACTTATCTTGTCTTCCCACAAGTAGACTCTAAGTTGTCTAAGGACAAAGACCTTCTTTCTTCCCTTCTGGACTGGGCTCATGGTCAGATGTTTAAAAAATGCTTGGCAAATAAATGCACAAGTGAATAAATGAAGTTTCTACTATTTTATGCTTCTAGTAGAGCTGGTATCACTACAAAAAAAGACTAAAATTTTTAAATGTATAAAACTTAGGATCCTTTGACACAGGCTACCAAAGTTCCAGTAAAGCCAGCGTGCCCCTCCTTATGGACTATCAGTTCAGTCAAGGCCTGTTAGATTTTTTTTTTAAGCCTGCTTTCCAAATGTTAGCAGGAGTTCAATTGTTTATGCCTTTCATGAAAAATTAATGGCCAAGAATCTCTCACTGTCTCTTTCTCTTTAAAAAAAAAACAAAACAAAAAACAGCAAACAGACAGGCTCAGGTGACCTGGTTTGCAGGTGCAGAGGAGAAGTTTTGGCAAGAAGGAGCAGATAAACACGCCGATTAGGCTGACACACACTCGAAGTGTTAAGAGGGGGAAGTCAGCAACTTGAGGAATGTTTAGATGGGATCACAGGAAGGTGAGAGGGACTTTTGTTGGTGCTAAGAAAGGAATTTAAAAGGAGGGCATGTAAATGGGTCTGTTTGCACAGGATTGTCAAGAGTCCTGAGAACCCTCACTGGACTTTTCTGGGATGCTGGGATGCGGCAGAAGAGAAATTATATGGACAGAACTTTCCTTCAAGAACCCAGATAAAGGAATTGGCTGATAAAGAATAATTCAAATTTTAATACTTCTCTAGAGTTTACAAAGTAATTTCCTTGTGAAAAACCTATGAAGTAGGTTGTATTGTCACCATTTTTGTAGATGAGATTCAGGGGAGTCAAATGACTACCTTAAAGTCAAAGAGCTTCTGTTGGTGCTGGGATTCCAGTCCAGGACTCTCCTAACTCCAAATCTAGAATACTTTCTCTCAAGTCATGGTGATTTTATGAATATAAGTGTATTGATATCTGGAACACTAGATCCAGTTACTTTGGGGCTGGAGGCATGTGTGTGTATGGGGGGACAGACAGAAAATTGGAAAGGGTAGTTGAAGTGCTGAATGAAGCCCCTCTTGGCCCATAATTCCTCTTCCATTGGCTTACTGATTTTTTTTGGAGGGGGGGAGGCAGTGCAATTGGGGTTAAGTGACTTGCCCAAGGTCACATGGATAGTAAGTGTTAAGTGTCTGAGGCTTTGAACTCAGGTCCTCCTGACTCCAGGCTCTGTGCTCTGTTCACTGCACCATCTAGCCCTCCCAATTGGCTTAATGATTAAGTCACTTTTTTTAGCATTCAACATTGTGTTCGACTCTCTGTGATCCCATTTGGAGTTTTCTTGGCAGAGGTACTGGAGTAGTTTGCCATTTCTATCTCCACTTCATTTTACAGATGAGGAAACTGAGATAAACCAGGTTAAGTGACTTACCCAGGGTCACACAGCTAGTAAGTTTCTGAAGTTAGATTTGAACTCATGAAGATGAATCTTTTTGACTCTGAGGTCTATCCACTGTACCATCTCTACTGATTTACCTATACTCTTATCAGTACTGAAATTCCCACCATTTGAATTATAGAATTTTATTTATTTATTTATTTTTTGCTTTTTGGAGGGCAGTTGGGGTTAAGTGACTTGCCCAAGGTCACATGGCTAGTTTTTTGTGTTAAGTGTCTGAGGCCGGATTTGAACTCAGGTACTCCTGACTCCAGGGCCGGTGCTCTATTCACTGCACCACCTAGCCGCCCCCGAATTATAGAATTTTAGAGCCAGAATGAAACCATCTAGCTTGTGTCCCTTAGTGGGGAAGCAGAAGTTATTCAACCAAGTTCATACCATGTGTTAGTGACTGAAATGAGCCCAGACTTCAAGTGTCCTGATATCTTACCCAGGATATTTTTGGGTAGATCGTGCTGCCTGTCTAATGGACCAGTCAATAAAGTTGGTGCATTGTCCCAAGAAGACCCTTGTCGGAAGACTCATTACTGAACAGGAAGGGTCCACAGTCCATTAGTATGTTAGGTGGATTGACTTATTAGATTGGCTGGTGGTCATCATAGGTCAGGATAAGAAGCAGAAAAAATGACTCAAAGTTTGTGTAACTAGCCTAGGAGTGAGGAGGCCTGAGTTCCACTAACTTGCTCAGCCACTAACTTGATGCATAATTAAGATAAGTAATTTATCTTCTCTGAGCCTCATTTTTCTGGTCTGCCAAATGAGGGGGATCTAATGGATGATTTCTAAGTTCCTTTCCATTTCTTTGATACTGTAATAAAATCAAGGGAGAGAAAGGGCTGGGTGGGGGTGGATTGATAAATCCTATGGGAAGTATGAGAGATAACTAGGCCATCCTTTTTAAATGTGTTTATTAGAACTTATCAACAAAAATGAGCAAATAAAGAGCAAAAACTGCTTTTTGTTCTATGCCCCTTTCTGAATCTTCCTGAAATTCTGCCATCTGTGGCTTTGATTTTTTTTTTCATAGTTATAGTGAATGTTGGTTGATACAATTTAGGTTCTGCTTATCTCTTTGTGCCACATCAGGGAATAGAGAGGGTAGTGTTGGATTCAGAATTGTTAAGGCCTGAGTCCAAAAATCCAAATCCTGACTTAGACGCTTGCTATTGGGATGATTTGGGGCACCTCCCTTAACCCCTTTTAGCCTCAGCTTTCTTATCTATCTATACAGGGTAACAATAGCACCCCCCCCCCTCGCCTTCCCTCGTGGTGAGGAACAAATTATAATAATAATATACTGGCACTTACTTGGTATCTACTATATGCTAGGTGCTTCACAAATATCCTCTCGTTTGACCCTCACCACAATCCTGGGAGGTAGCTGCCATCATTATTCCCATTTTTGCATGCGAGGAAATCAAGGCAAGCAGAATTTAAGTGACTTGTTCAAGGTCACACAGCTAGTAAATGTCTGGGGTTGAATTTGAACCCAGATCTTCCTAACTCCACACCCAGCACTCTTTCCAATGCTTGGCCTAGCTGCCTCTTAAAATGAATTCCTATGTGTAAAGTGCTCTGCAAATGTTAAAGCACTATATACTTATAAATAACAATACAAATACTTTATTATTCTTTTTCTTATTATTATATAATATGAATCTTTCCAAATTTTCTTGTCTGATTGGCCGTCTTTCTCTTCCTAGAAGGAAATTTATCCCACCAAAGGTGAGGCTGACAAGAAATGTAAAGGACTCCGGGTGGGTTTGGCTAAGCCCCCAGGTCAATAGCCTCAAGGAAGCAGGGGAGGGGAGATAAAGGTAGGGAGAGGAAAGTTGTTAGGGATGTCTCTGAGCTGAAAGGTGGTAAGGGAAGACCACTCTGACCCCTCCCCAACCAGATCCCAGACCTGCTTCATTAGAGGGATTATGAAGCCTGAGAGAGCCCCCAAGCTTTCAAACTTATGCACTGGAGGAGTGTTCCTTCACCTTGCCTGTCTGCCCTCCAGTTTGGGAGGAGGGGACCACCCATGCCGCTGACCACACAAACCCCACAGTGGACTCTCTTACACACAGAACTTTGAGCAGGGCAAAAGGACACAGGCCCCCAGATCTCCTCTTGGAGTATCCGATGACAGCATCACCAGATCAAGGCCTGCAAAGCAACTTGTTCATGAATATCCCACAATGGATTCTGAGAGCTCTGCAGGCAGGCTTCGTGAATTATGCAGAGGGGCGAGGCCAGCGAGCAGATGGCCTCGCTGATGTAACCTGAGCTAGTGGTTGAAGAGGGTACTCTGGGCACAAGGCACAGACAGCAGCTACTTAACCTTCCTAGAAGGGTGACTGGTGAAGGAACATAGTTGTGAAGGAGCTCTCCTAGAGGACCTGCCTTGAAACGCTTCTCTGCTCCTTAATGTACTCTGGGATCCTCCGCAAGGCAAAGCCCCTCCCTAGCCTTCCATCATCTTATCTCTAAAATGGGGGGAATTAGCCTAGACCAAAACTTCAGCTCTAAATCCTGTGTCTATGAAGGGGAAAACATCCTCTAACCAATGCCACATTCTGCTTCTGGCCTGGGAATTTGGTTGCATAGACAAATAATCTGAATAATTTATCAAAGAAACTTTTCCCTTTCACTGAAAGGATTCCCCTCCACACTACCTTGCCCCTCCTCCCCTTGAATTACAGTTAAACTTCAATTAATCAGAACTAACTCAGCATAATTAACTAGAACTTTGAATTTCACTTTGAAGAGAAAGAAGACAAAGGAGTTATCACAGACTTAGTCAAAGAAAATAAATCTTTCAGAGTTTGTCAAGGACTGAGCTGTACCTTCTAGAGACCATAAGGTAGAATGGTTAGAGAAAGGCTAGAGAAGTCAAGTTTTAGACCTGGCTCAGCCATGAGAGAGAAAAAGGGAAAGAGAGAGAGAGAGACAGACAGACAGACAGACAGAGACAGAGAGAGAGACAGAGAGAGAGAGACAGAGACAGAGGGAAAGAGACAGAGAGAGAAAGGGAAAGAGAGAGAGAGACAGACAGACAGACAGAAACAGAGAGAGAGACAGAGAGAGACAGAGAGACAGAGACAGAGAGAGAGAAATGTATAATAATGACAAAATTATAGCTAACCCTTATATAGCATTTATTATGTACCAAGCACTGTGTTAAGGGCTTTACAAATGTTGTCTCACTTGATTCTCACAACAACAATGGGAGGGAGCTGCTATTATCCCCGTTTTGTAGATGGGGAAATGGAGACAAACAGAGGTTAAGTAGCTTGTCCAAGATCATGCAGCTAGTAAACATCTGAGGTTGAATTTGCCCCCAGATCTTTCTGCCTCCAGGTTTAGCGCTCCCATCAATGCTCAGCCTAGCTGCCTCTTAAATGAGATCATACACAAACCATAAAGCATTATATATGTGTGTGTGTGTGTGTGTGTGTGTATAAATTATAAACAATTATAATGATATCTAATAATAGCTATCACAATCATTCACTATTTGCCAAGCCCTGTGCTAAGTGCTTGCCGGTTATTGTCTCATCTGACCCTGACAACCACCCCCAGTAGGTGCTATTATTACTCTTGTTTTACAGGTGAGGAGACAGAGGCAGACAAGGTTAAGTGACTTGCCCAGGATTTCACAGCTAGTAAATGTCTGGGGCCAGATTTGAACCCAGATCTTCCTGACTCTGGTCCCAGCTCTCTAGCCTCTGTGTCACCCAGTGGTTTTGTAGGACCATTCATATTTCTCTCCTTCATAAATCTGGCTGTGGTCAAATTAGGACTCAGCCCTTCCTGATTCCAGGCCCAGCTCTCTCTATCCATTGTACTACCTAGTGGACAGAGAAGCAAGCAGGGCATAATGCATAGCTGTGGAACTACGGCGAGAGTACTGCTTTTGGAGTTACATAACTAAGGGATGAATCGTAGCTTTGTCAACCTGTATGACATAGAGGGAGTCAGTTTTCTCATCTGTAAAATGGAAGAGTTAGATAAGATATCCCCTACAGTCTTTTCTGGCTCTAGCTCTCTGATCCTAAATGTAATATAGAAAGATCTCTGGATAAGGAGCCAGAAGACCCAAGTTTTAGTCCTGGGTCTCCCACGCTTGCTGTATAAACCCCCAGGGAAATAATGTCTTCTGGGCCTCCATTTGCCTATCTGTAAAATGAGACTACTGAACTGGTAATCTATAACACCTCTTTCAGCTCTAATATTCTATGGTTCAGAACCAAGGGCAGCAAACTGACTGAGGGGTGGAGTTGGAATTCAACAAGGTCATCTGCAGGGGTCCTCATGAATGTTTTTTCTCCAAGAACTTTGTAGCTTAATATTCACTCTCTTGGTAATTGGTTAGGGCATCCCTATATGTCTCTAAAGTGGAAGGGGAAGAGGAATGGGGGGAAAGCATTCATTAAGCCCCTACTATGTGACAGGCATAGTGATTTACAAATATGATCTCATTTGGTCTTCAAAACAAACCCAGGAGTTAGTGGGGATTATTATACCCATGTTACAGCTGAGGAAACTGAGGCAAATAAAAGTTATGTAACTTGCCCTGGGTCATGCAGCTAGTGTCTGGGTTCGGATCTGAACCCAGGTCTTCCTGACTCCAGCCCCAGTACTCTGTCTACTGTCTCATTTCACTGCCACATTATAATGTTATCTAAGGTTTTTCAAAAAATCTAGGGTGCTTAATATAAAGATTGTGAAATGCACTTGGATGAATAAGCTCACTTGATTCTTACAATAACAATTGGAGGGAGCTGCTATCATTACCCCCATTTTATAGATGAGGAAAAGGAGGCAAACAGAGGTTAAGTAACACAATGCAAATGGACACAGAGTTGTGCCCAGATATAGACAGGAGGAGGAGGAGAGTGGCCTGAATTGTTTTTAGGGAATTACAAAGGTCTATATTTTATTTTTTAAAATGACCTCAGAATTTTCCTGGAAACAAAGACTTATCTTTTTAATACTAAAATTCTTGAGGTGTGTGTAATGATTCTGAAACATGGACACTTCAGCCCCTGGAGAAGAGGGGCTAGGGAGCATTGACATTCCACCCTATGGACATGGAGAAGTAGGTGCATGGTACACAGGAGCAGGCTGCCATACATCACAAACAAGAGATCCCATGATTTCATAAAGTGTAAAGGATATCATTGGAAGAGATGCTTGGAAGAGCAGGACATATAAGAACATATCTGAGAGGGAAGACAATTAGCTGTGCAGCACACCAAGGGATAACCAACGAACAGCCTCCATTAGTATCCTTGTGCTGGCAAAAGGACTCCAACATATTGTGTGAACCCATAGGGGTGAACTTCGGGGAGGACAGACAGGATGCCAGTAAAATTAGAGCTCATCTGGAGAATGGGAATGACTAATTTTAAACACAATACAATTCTCAGTGACATATTCTTTATTCCCTCTTGTTTCAAAGACCACATGTTAAGCTCTAAAGAGATGTAGGGGGCTCTGGGGTTGTGGGTTAGCCATCCCTGCCCTAACCTTCCTCATCTCTGCCTCCAGCCTGAATACCCAGTAGTACAGTGGGGGTGGGGGCCCACAATGCATTTAGACAAAGAGAGGTTATAGACTTAGATTCCAGTTTGTCTGCTTACTATTTGTGTGATCTTGGACAAGTCTCTGTTTTCCCCACATCTCAGTGTTCCTCCTTTGTAAAAGGAAGGAGGTGGTGAACTCAGGTGGTGATCTCTAAGAATCTTTCTAACTCTACATCCTATGGTTCTCCAAACAATGACCCTAAGGCTCCATGAGATCATAGGATCATCACTTTAGAACTGGGAGGGATCTTAGAGGATTTCTTGTCCAATCATTTCATTCAAAAGATGAAGAAAGTGAAGCCCCTCCAAAAAAGTGAAATGACCCCTGCCAATGTCACATAGTGTCAGCACAAGGATTTGAACCCAGGTTTTATGACTTTAAATTTAGTCTTTTTTCCACTCAACTATGCTTCTCAGTCCACAAAGAAAGATCCAAGTATGTTCCTAAGATGAAATGAAAGAGTTAAATTAGATATTCTCCCACAGTCCTTTCTGGTTATAGCTCTATAATCCTAAATATAATAGAAAGGGGCCTCAATACATGTTTTTTCCCCCCAGAATTTCATAGCTTAATATTCCTTCTCTTGGTAATTGGTTAGGGCATCCCCATATGTCTCTAGAATGTAAGGGGAAGGTGAAGAGGAATGGGGGGGGGAAAGGCATTTATTAAGCCCCCATGTACCTGGGCAAGAAAATTAACTTAGACACTTCAGAAACATTCCTGGTACTTAGCTCTAAATTGCTGTTGTTGTTCAGTCATTTCAGTTATGTCTGACTCTTTTGTGACCCCATTTGGGGTTTTCTTGGCAAAGATGCTGGAAATGGTTTGCCATTTCCTTCTCCAGCTCATTTTATAGATGAGCAAACTAAGGCAAGCAAGGCTAAGTGACTCACCCAGGGTCACACAGCTAGCAAGTGTCTGAGGCCAGATTTGAATTCAGGAGGATGGGTCTTCCTGATTATAAGCCCAGTGCTCCATTTACTGCACCATTTAACTGCCCCTAGCTCTAATGTGAGAGCTTAATGTGAACTCTCGGTTGCCTGGAAAATTCAAATAATTATAACAGTGCACATCTACCTTCAGACCATAGGCTGTTTGATGGAATTTAGAGTTGTAAGAAATGCCCAATTTAACCCATTAATTTTGCAGATAAAGAAATTGAGTCCCAGAGAAGCTAAGATACTTGCCCAAAGTAATTTTGATACTTTGCTAGAAATGTGAGCTCATCGACATGGATACTACCTCCAACAATGCAGATTGGACTCATTCATACCCATTCTGTAAGCCTTTGACCATCATGTTCTTCCACAAAAATCCCTCTTGAAGGTCAGTCTAACATGCCTGGGGCTCTCTTGGCATTGTATATTGACTGGTGTAGCATAAAGGCTATCCTTTAGTTATCTTAGGCCTCATTAAGTGACCAGCCCCTCTTTTGGCCATACATTTCTCTGATGTCCTGTGCAATTCGTGGTTGGGAATGTCTTGCAGCATAATCATATCTACTAGAGGCTCTGCCATTTGGATGATCCCTACATAGGGAGTAAATAGCATTAGGATTCTAACCCAGGTCCTCCTCAGATTCCAAATCCAGTGATCTTTCCACACTTGCAGAGGACATTCAACCTGGCCCTCTGTGCCTGTTGTTCAGTACTTTGTCCTTCCCATTATTTCTCCAAGGGAGCCTGGCAGCTCTTGATTTATGATGGAAAATAAAAGTCATATGAATCCGTTTTAAAATGAAGAGAACATATTGATATTTTCACCAGAAAGTGGAAGTGGTTCTGTTATAACCAAGGAGCTACTCAGAACATTGTTGGTTATTTTGAAAGAAAAATTCCCATCAAGAAATGGCAACAAAACATAGAGAAAAATCTGTCCATTTAAAGCAAACTTGCCCACCTCACAAGATCACAAATCAGGGAAGCCAATCTGGCTGGAACAGGAACTAGTGGTGTCATACAATTTTTTATTTAATTTAATTTTTCTTTTTTTTCCCTTTTTTTTTTGGAGGGGGGAAGATAGGGCAATTGGAGTTAAGTGACTTGCCCAAGGTTACACAGCTAGTTAAGTGTCTTGAGGCTGGATTTGAACTCAGGTCCTCCTGACTCCAGGGCCGGTGCTCTATTCACTGTGCCACCTACCCACCCCTCATATTATTTTTCAATTAGTAAGCATTTTCTCTTTCCTTTCTTCTTTTCCTCAATTCAAAAGCAAAAAAAAAAATCAAAACAAAACCCAGAACAAATATGCATAGTTAAGCTAAACAAATTTCCACATTGTTCATGGGCAAAAATATATGTCTCATTCAGCATCTTAAGTCCATCGCTTCTCTGTCAGGAGGCAGGTAGCATAGCTCATCATCAGCCTTCTGGAACTGTGGATGGTCATTGCACTGCAATGTGTTGTATTGCAAATAGACTTTGAAAGGCTCAAGAACTCTGAGCAGAGTTCTTGCATCTTTCCAATGCAGAATGAGAGTCTGAACAGAGTCTTTCAAAGTTGTTAGCCTTTAAAATATTGTAATGTAATTTGTTTTCCTGGTTCTGCCCACTGCACTCGGCATCAGTTTAAATGTTCCCAAGTTTCTCGGAAACTGTCCCTTTTGTCATTTTTAGGGCACAACAGTACTCCATTATATCTATGACTAGTCATTTCTCAGTTGAGGAACACCTTATTTTCTAGTTCTTTGCCATTATGAAAAGAGTTGCTGTAAATATTTTTGCGTGCAAATCCTTTTCTTTTTCTTTTATCTTTTGGGTTGCTGTACATTTTACAAGACTTCTCTCTACTCTTGATAGGCCGGAGAGCTTTCATGTATTTCTATACAATATCACTTGAGTTTTTCAAATACTACTTTTGCAAAATTACTTTTAATCACAACATCAATACAATTCACAAATACAAATGTTTTTCCTCCTCTTTACGTTTGTTTCAAGAGTTGTAAGGGGTGGCTAGGTGGCACAGTGAATAGAGCACTGGCCCTGGAGTCAGGAGGACCTGAGTTCAAATTCAGCCTTAGACACTTAACACTTACTAGCCATGTGACCTTGGGCAAGTCACTTAACCCCAATTCCCCTGCCTTACCTCACCAAAAAGAAAAAAAAAAGAGTTGAATTTCTGAATAATGACATCTGGCCCTAGCATCAGGGGGCTCAAATCTACCAGTGATAGTCAATCTCTGACTCATCTGTAGCAAAACTTGCTTTCAAGTTCTTATTTAACCTAAGCAAGCAATATTGGTGAGAGTCCTAAGTTAACACAAATCTTGTTTATTTTAATTCCTGCATGAAACTCAAAGGCCAGTTAGAGCCTACAGTTTTCACTAAAACATTTAATTTACCTCTCACAACCAAAAGAGGGGATGAACCTTCCTGTTGCCACCATGGCAGAAGCATAGATTACTCACTACAGAGTTCCCACCATCACTCATTTCTCTTCTCGTCCTTTTGTTGGGGGTGGGCTACGTCCATCTCTCCAAACAATGATTTATTTTGAAATTAAATGTATTACATAAAGAACTTGCCAGTAATGTCCAGCCAGCATGTGTAGGAAATTTGGCTAATTAAATATATTATGCAGTGTAGACTTGAATGTTGTGCATGAATCAGCTTAATTACAATGAGAATCAAACCACATAATTAAAATAATAGCTCTAAATCATAGGTTTAAAGGAAAGCCAGGTGGACGGACAACCATGCCTACTCTCTTGCCCAGAGGAACCAGGATGGGGGAATGAAGGCTCAAAGGAAAGAGTTAGAATTGAAAAATAAGAGGAATCTTTGCTCTTCCTCCCAAGCTGGAATGCCCCACCTCCTTCTTTAGGCTTAACCCAACCCCACTATTCCTTCAAACCCAGTTCTTCACTATGCTCCTTCTGGAATCCTCACTTGATAACCTATTGGCTTCCTTTCTTGGCTGGCTGCCCTATTATCTGGACCCTCCAAGATATTCCAAACAGTATTTTGTTGTAATGTTGTCCTTAGATGTCATTTTCAATGTGTCATTTTTCTCTGCATGTGCTTTATCTTCTGAATAAGTTCATGAACTACTTGAGAGCAAGTACCATATATCCTTTCAGAGAAAGAATCAGCATCTCACAACTCAAAGGGACACTGCAAGGCATAGGGTTCAACCTATATGGGAACAAGAATGGCAGCTATAGCATTTCAGAAAAGTCACCCATCTTCCCTTATAGCCTGGCACTTTTTATTTTTTGGAGAGAACCTGTGACTTCCTGGGTTAACTAGGCTCCAGCTTGAGAATTTCTTCTGCCTATGAAGATCAGCACCTTTTGTTTTTTTCCTGCAACTTATGGTCTTAGAGAATTGCCTACGGCACTGAAAGGTCAAGTTGCTTGCCCAGGGTCACACATGGTCAGGATATGTCAGAAGCTGGGTTTAAATTTAAATTTATGTAAAGTTTTACAATTTGCAAAGCACTTTCCTCCAATAACCCATTGAGGTGGAAGGTATTATTATCCCCATTTTACAGATTCAAAGCTGAGGTTCAGAAATCTAGAAACTTGGCAGCAAGCACCCAGCTAGGAAATATCAGAAGCAAGATTTGAGTCCAGTTACCTCCGCTCTAAATCTAATACTGTTCCCACTTCACCATTACCAGACACATGGTAGGTACTCAATAAAGACCAGACTTGAAGAAACTGGGAATATTTAACACAGCAATGAGAAGATTTAGGGACAACATCAACCAGTTAATAAGCATTTATTAAGTACTCACTATGAGCAAAACACTAAAGATGTAAACATAAAAGACAGCCCCTAACCTCAAGGAATTTACATTCTACTGGCTGGGAACAACATGGCCACAATTAAATAAAGATGGGTAATACATAAAAGAAGTACAAAGTGGTTACAGAGGGGGGTCTGCTCACCATGGCTGTATTCAAAAGAGGCCTTTGGAAGGAGGTGTCAGGAGCTCGGTACTGAAAGAAGCTAGGAAATATTTCTTAGAATGCTAAGAGATGGCGCTAAGGAGGGAGAGCATTCCAGGCAGAGGAAGCCACCTTTGCAAACACAGGGAGGCCGAAGATGGAATGTCATGTATTGATGGCCAACAGCAAGGAAGTGATTGAAAGTAGAGTGTATGGGGGAAATAACATGTGATTAGTTTGGAAAGGTAGGTGGGAGCAAAATTGTTGAAGGGACTTTAAATTCCAGAGTAGTTTTTAGGCATTAGGGAACCATTGAAGCTTCTTGAGCAGGGGAGTAACATGAGCAGATCTATGATTAAGATGAGCAATTTGGGGGGTTGGCTAGATGGCCTAGTAAATAGAGAACCGGTCCTGGAGTCAGGAGTACTTGAGTTCAAATCCAGCCTCAAGACACTTGACACTTAACTGGCTGTGACCTTGGGCAAGTCACTTAACCCCGATTGCCCTGCCTTCCCCCATCTAAAAAGAAAAAAAAGTATCAATTTGGCAGTTACTAGGAAAATCAATTGGAGGCGACAGACTTGAAACAAGGAAATTAGGAGGCTATTCCAACTATTTAAGGAGAGGCAATTAGGGACTGAATGAAGATGATTATCCTGTTAAGTGGAAAAAAGGGAACAGATGTAGGACATGTTGTAGAGGCAGAATTGACAAAACATGGCCTGTGACTGGATCTGGGAATCAGGGGACTGAAGACTCTAGGAAGACTCCTGTGTTGAGAACGTGAGAGACTCAAAGCATGATGGTAACTTCAACAAAAAAGGCAAGTTAAGGGGAGGGGAAAAGATAATGAGTTCTCATTTGGATAGGTTGAGTTTGAGAAGCTGGTGGGACCATTGGGGTAAGACTGTCTACCAGGTAGTTGGCTATACAAGACTGAAGCTCAGGAGAAATGAGGAGGGCTAGGTATCCAGATCTGGGAGTCATTTTCATTGAGATGATAGTTAAAACTATAGGAGCTAAGGAGAGCAGACCAAGAGAGAGAAATAGGAGGAAGACAACAGAAATAGTATTGTGTAAACTGAGGGAGGAAAGAGTTTCCCAAAGGAGTGAGTAGTCAACAGGGTGAAACACTGCAGAGAAGCCAGGGAGGATTTTTTGTTGTTCAGTTGTCTCTCAGTCATGTCCTACTCTTTATGACTTCATTCAGGGTTTTCTTGGCAAAGATACTAGAGTGGTTTGCCATTTCCTTCTCCAGCTCATTTTACAGATGAGGAAATTGAGGCAAACAAGGTTAAGTGACTTGTCCAGGGTCATATAGCTAGTAAATGTCTGAGACCACATTTGAACTCAGGTCTTCCTGACTCTGGGCTGGACACTCTATCCACTCCAGGGGTAGGGAACCTGTAGCCTCCAGACCACTTGTGGCCGGCTGAGTCCTTGGGTGTGGCCTTTTGACTGAGTCCCAAGTTTTACAGAACAAATCTTTTTATTAAGGGGCTTTGTTTTGTGAAGTTTGGATTCAGTCAAAGGGCTGCACATGAGGGCCTAGAGGACCACATGTGGTCTTGAGGCTGCAGATTCCCCACTCTGGCACTACACCATCCAACTGCCCCAGGGAAAATTAGGACTGGGGGCAGCTAGGTGGTGCAGTGAATAGAGCACCGGCCCTGGAGTCAGGAGGACCTGAGTTCAAATTTGGCCTCAGACACTTCACACACACACACACACACACACACACACACACACACACACACACACACACAAACTAGCCGTGTGACCTTGGGCAAGTCACTTAACCCCAACTGCCCTCCAAAAAGCAAAAAAAAAAAGAAAATTAGGACTGAAGAAAAAAAACGCCATTGGATTTTAGTAGTAGAATGATCAGCGGTGTCCTTGGAGAGCGTGGTTCCACATGCGCCACATTGCAAGGGGGTAAGAAGTGAATGAGAGGCGAGAGAGTGGAGGAAACGAGCTGGGCTTTTTCTAGGAGTTTACTTGTCTAAAGGAGAGAGTATGGCAGGCTGAAGGGAATTTAGCCACTGTCTTTGAATATTTGAAAGACAACCACGTGAAAGAATTAAAGTTATTTATCTGACTATCTGATCAGATTAAGGACCAAGGAATTAAAAATTACAGGAATATAGAATATATAATCAGAGAGCATTAGAACTGGAAGAGACTCCAGAGATCCAGCCCAGCTAAGTGGCACAGGGGATAGAACACCAGGCTCAGAATCAGGAACACTCCTCTTCCTGAGTTCAAATCCAGCCTCAGACACTAGCTGTGTGACCCTGGCCAAATCACTTAACCCTGTTGCCTCAGTTTCCTCATCTATAAAACAGGCTGGAGAAGGAAATGGTAAACCACTGCAGTTTCTTTGTCAAGAAAACTTGAAATGGGGTTACAGTAACAAACTGCTCAAGGAAGCAGTGACTTGTGCAGGGTCACAGAGTGAGCAGGTGGCAGACCTGGCCTTGAAACCCTGTTCTCTCCTCAGTCCAGCGGTCGATAATTCATATTTAGATAGTGCTTTAGGTTTGCTGTGTCTTTTAAATATATTATTTTACTTGATCCTCAGAACAACAACCCTGTAAGGTAGGTGCTATTATTGTTCCCCTTTTATAGATAAAGAAACAGAGTGTGGAAGGAGATTAAATGACTTGCTGAGGGTAACCCAGTTAGACAATGTCTGAGTCAGGATTTGAACTCAGGTCTTCCTGACTCAAAGTCCAACGCTCTGTCCATGATATCACTTTATTGCCTGAGGATTGGTTTATGTATGGTGTGTTCTAGTCCTGGCAGCTCCCTTAGGGGTGAACCAACATGAACTAGAGCCTTTGGGTGGGATCAGAGGCACCACAGAAAGGCATGAAGGAGCACGAAGGACAAACTTCATAGACTTCAGTTAGACTGAATCCTGACCTGCAGCTCCTTTTCCCTCAACCCCCTCATCACACGAAGTGATGGGAGGCATAGGCATTTCCACTACTTCTGACTATACCCTCCAAAAAGTTGTCAGAGGTTATGGCTACTCCAAACAAGGGTCCAATTGACATTGACAAAGCTTTCTACCCCCTCCCCAATGAGGAATCAGAAGGGGTCAGGGTCCTGGGGCAGGTCAGCTTAGGGAGCTGTGCCCAGAGAATACAGAAACAGGTCTGAAGGGCAATAAGACACCTCTGCCGTCCAGTAAGCTTAGGCATGCAGGGAATGGGCATGGCCGATCACTGTTTTATTCTGTTTTAATTTTATTTCTCTGATGAAAACAGCAGAATCAATTTTATTTACCATTCAGCAGTGTTACCCAATTTGCATGCTTAAAGATTGAGCCTCTCCATTCCTAGATCTTCCCTCTCCAGCACGGTGGGGGAAAGAACCACAGTGGGGGTGGGGAACCATTCTTGCCTGTTATTTTGGTTTGATTGAAGCTGAGTTGTGTTTTGGCTAAAGGCTTCAATTTCCAAGAGCGTATTCAGAATAGATTACCAAGGCCTGCTTTTCCCTTGTTGCAACACTGGACTTCTCTACTAGAGAGAGAGAGAGACAAGGAAAAAGTATCTTTAAAGAAGCAATATGTATTTGCTCAGTGTCAATTCATTTCAACATCTCTGTCCAGAGGCCGGTTTTGGCTTGAGAGTTATTGATTTTTAAACACTTAAAGATTCCCCCCCACCCTGCACATACATCTATACACTCTTTTTGTTTTTTAAGTGAATTTAGTACATGTAAATAGTGGCAGATGAATTCATTGAGGGTATGGTGGGAAAAGCACAGGACTGGAAATCAGAAATCTTATTCCTGTCTGTTCTACTGACTATATAACTCTGGGTAAGTCACTTTTCTCTTCAGGCCTCAGTTTTCCCATCTGTAAAATTATGAAGGTAAACTATGTGACTTTTAAGATTCCTTCCATTTCTGATATTAAGGTCCTATCTAGCTTTGACATCCTGTTTTCTAAGGTTCTTTCTAGCCCTGCCATTCTGAGATTTGTCAGTGTCTTTACAATTGTCCTTTGAGTAAGAAATGCTATCCTCTCATCTCTGCCCTCTTAGAATCCCTTGTCTTCTTCAAAAATTAGCTCAAGCATCACCCTGTACATGAAGCCTTGTCTACTTCCCTTCCTCGCCCAAGCTGCTATTGCTTTTCCTTACAAATTGTCTTGTACATACTTATATGTGTACGTATTGTCCCTTCTTCCTAGTAGAAAGTAAGCTCCTTGAATGCATGGACTTTCATTTCTGTCTGTCTTCATATCCCCAGGGCCAATTACAGTGTCTAGCACATAGTAGGTTTTTCAGTAAATATTTATTGACTACTTCTATGATTCTATATTCAGTCTCCCTGTAACTTACTGATCTTCATTCTTCCCTTTGAGGCCAGGAAAAATGGGGACTGAATTATGACGCAGATTTCATTAGGTCCATACTATTAACTTGACTCCATTCTCAGCTTCACTCAAGAGGCCAGACCTGGGGTCTCAGGAGATTGACTTCCCCATCAGGTAGTGCTCAACAAGAAACGCAAGCAGACAAACCTTTGTTTGACCTGGGGACACCCTGACTGCAACCATATCCCTCGTCAACTGGGAGTCATTTTCCATCAGAAAAGTTCTGGGCCCTTTGGAGCCCCCTTAGCCCAGGGTTCACCCGCCTGGTAGGGAGGCTGGGTTCCTATTGTCCTGCCTTAATTGTTACCTTCTCTCTTTGGAGCTGACCTTGTGCTCATCTTTCACTTTGCTCCTATTCCACGGAGCTGGTCAGATTTCAAGGCCTGAACCCCTCTAGGCTCACAGAAGCTATATTTAGCTGGGGAGGCCCAGCCATTCTTGGCCATGAACTTGAACTGGGGAGGATGCTCTCACCTGAAAGCCAAACTGACTGAAAGTAGAACCCAGAGAGGAGAATGTTTTCTTTTAAGTATCTTTTTTTCAACTTGAGTTCCTGTACTTCTGTATGCCTGTTCCACACTGAGGCTCGGTCAGGGTGCCTTCTGCTGTGTTTTGTTGCTCAATCTGACCCCAGGCTCATAAATTTACCATGCACCATATCCAACTAAAGTAAATTGTTACATTATAGGATCTTAAATAACATTATCCTGTCAAAGTGCCAGGAATAACCATCAACAAACTTCCCGACACTCGCACAAAAATAATCTTTTTAATCACTTCATTGCTGAGACTCTGGGTGTGTATAGTGCCAGATCTGATCCTCAAAAGAAGTAAACCCACTGTCCCACATCTGGATGTTACTAAATACCAAGTGATTTGGTGTCACAAATAGATAACCTATATTCTTAGTATCCTGTACCTTGAAAATAATGATCATCCTTTACTGATATTTCTATAATACCGTATACTTTTCTTTTTAAAAATTAAATATTTTATTTTTTCCAATGACATGTAAAAACAATTTTTAACACTTGTTTTAAAAAAATTTAAGTTCCAATTTTCTGTCCCTCTCCCCTCATTGAGAAGTCAGGCAATTTGATATAGGATATACATGTGCAGTAATCTAAAACACATTTCCATATTAGTCATATCGTAAAAGGAAACACAGACAAAACAAATTTAAAAAAGTAAAAAAGTAGTATGTTTTGATCTGCATTCAGACTCTATTGGTTCTTTCTCTGGAGGGGAATAGTATTTTTCATCGTACATCCTTTGGAATTGTCTTGGATCTTTGTTTGCTGAGAATAGCTAAATCATTCACAGTTAATCATCAAACAATATTGTTGTTACTATGTACAATATTCTCCTGGTTCTGTTCACTTTACTTTGTATCAGTTAGTGTACATCTTTCCAGGTTTTTCTGAAAGCATACTTTTCAAAAGACTTTCATATTAATTGTTTTATTTTATCCTTTAAAATCACCCCCATGAAGTATGACAGAGTAGAGATTGTTAGCCTTACATCACAGAAGAGGTGAGTAAGGCTCAGAGATGTGAAACGGAGTAGAAATAAAAGAATTTTACCACAAAGGAATCATAGAGATAATTTTGTAGATGGTGAAGCCAAGATTCTACATGTGAAATGACTTGCTCATGGTCACAGTGAGTGTTAGCACCAGAATCAGAAATCAGAACCCAGGACTCCTGACTCTAAGTCCAATGCTGTTTTCCAGGACACTGTGATGCTTTCTCAAGGACAGAGATCGTTCTTCAGATGTGTTTCCTTCTCTTATTAGCAATTTGTACCTACATCGACAATAAAGCAGAATAGGAGAGTAAGACCATGGGATTTACAGCTGGAAGGAGAAGCAACATTTTACATTGTGGTAAAGGATAGAAGCAAAGGAAAATTAGCTATAATTATGATACCTGATTGTCCTTGTAAAAATCTTCCCAATGACATCCAAGTTCCTTTACGCTAAAAATAGAATCCTTCAAAATAGTAATACCCCTCAGTTTTCCTCCAGGTAGAGCAGTTCAGATTGGTTTGTTGACTAATTATTTCTACCATCAACTTCAAAAGGCGATTAGAAAACATCCTTGGACAAAACCATCTTTGGGCAAAATGATATTTTTGACTGACGGTGGGGGGTCTGCCACAAAAATCTTTTTCCTGTCTCCTCTTTGAAGGTCCTTTGATTCCTTTCCTTGTACTTGGTCCACCCATTTCCCAGTAACCCATTGCATGTCCCGTCCCTCCTGTCCTGGCTCTTTTCATCTACTATGGTGCCATATGCCACAGAGTGGGCACTCAATAAATTATTTGTTGAATGACAGATGTTCATAAACTTGAGCATGTCCAAACAGGATTTCCAGGACAGTGAGAGGACTAGAGAACAAGCCAAACAGTAATTAGGACAGAAGGAACTAAGAATATTTAGCCTGAACAAGAGAAAATTTGGGAGGGACATAATTGCCTTATAGTATTTAAAGGACTTTATCATACCATAGGGGAACTAACCTTGTTTAGCTTGTTCACAGAGGGCAACTCCAGAACCAGAATCAATGGATAGCAGTTGCAAAAAGATAAATTTTAAAGAAAATTTTCCTAATGATTATAGAGTTATCTCAAAATGAAACAGGTTGCCTGGGGAGATCAAATAATGTATCACTAAGTAGTTATTGAGTAACTATGTGGGAGGCTCTGGGCTAGACACTGGAAACACAAAGACAAAAATGAATCTACACCTGCCCTTGAAGAGTTTACATTCTGTAGGAGGAGACAACATGGAGAAATCTAAGCCTATACAAAATGAATAAAAGAGACTGTGAGGTCTCCTTCCATTAGTGATTTTCATCATTTTGGAGAAGGGATTTGTTTTTAAGTGTAGGTTGGAGTAGTTGGCATCTGAGGTCCCTTCCAAGTCTGAGTTTCTGTGATTCTTTGAGTGAATAAATGAAGTATCCTTATTTTCATAAGTAGATTTGAGAACTAAAAGCCTTTAAGGCCCTAATGGTAGAATTTCAGGTAAGGAAATAGGCACAGGGAGGAGACATTTGAGCAGGATACCCTTCATACCAATTTGTGTTTGTGTGCCTGGCCATCCTATGCCCAGATGCCACATAGGCAGATTTCTAAAGCAGACACATCTGCTTTTGTGGGTCAAGTTTCTGAATGAGCTGATCATCTGAAGTATCACAGAAGAAAATTCATTGTCATTTCACTAGGGAGGTGCCAACTGATACCCATTCCCCTAACTCAAGTTTGTGGGTCCAGGGAGCTCCCATGAATGGCTCTGGCTTACCTAGATTGTCATCTGGGATAGGGTGACAGAAGACAGGACCAGGGGTCCTAGCCTCCTCTCCCCTGCCAGGATCATAATCAGGGCTTGTAATCGGTTAAAAGAGCAGATTAAAAGATCTAAAAGGACCTCATTGGGGCCGATCAATCTCCCCCGCTCTCCCGTCAGAGCAGATTCCCTCCCATTCTCTTCAGCAATCTGTCCGCGCTGGCTTTCACGGGGCCCAGTTGTTACTCATTACCTTGGTAGAATCGTCACAAATCACCCTGACAGACCAATCAACAGGCCTGGAAATTTTTATACAGCTCTGCTTCTTGAAGGATGATTCACCCTCTGCAGCGCATTTCAGGGCATCAGAATAAATCTTTTCAAAAAACTTTTTCCCCCTTCTTCAACCCCTCCCCCAGGCCTTGGCTGCATGCTACCAGTTTCTACCAGGTCCCATTGCCTCTTTGCAAGGCTTCCTCTCCTCCCACCCAATGAGCATCACCACCTCCCTGTGTAGCTCCCACCACACCGCTGGGTTTTTCCTCCTTTGTTTCCAACCCGTCCACACTGACAACTTCATCCTAATAGTCTCCTTAACGGCATGATGAATGCAGGGACCCCTATTGATCACTGCCGTGATTGATGACCAGATCTCTGTGACAGATGAGACCACTCTGGGCCCTGCCGATATCAGGCCACCGTCGGGGAAGGTTCCCAAACCCCAATGCCTAATGGTATCTGACCTGCAGGGCAGAGAAGCAACACCCTCATTTCAGCAGGAAGAAAAGACTCTTTATAAAATAATTCATAGGAAACTTAAAACACTCAGACACCGAGAAATTGCAAATAGAGAAATATGATGGATTATGGGTTGAAAGAAGGCGACTTCTACAGGCAAAATTGATCCCCTGGAAAATGTTTTTGTCTGCTATGAAAAATGGGCAATATCTCGCCGGCACTCGAGAGCTATAATCCTGAAAATAATTTGCTTTTGATTTCCTTTTAGTTTCTGGCTCTTCCCCCACCCCCTTCCAAGTTGGTGCCTTTTGGTTTTGTTACTCAGATTTGCTTTCTGGAAGACAGGCAAGGTAAGGACTCTAAATTGAGTTGTGTTCCCAGCTATAAAGCTTCCCCCACCCTTTGAGTCAGACATCCCATGAGGGGGATCTTTTATCCATCTACAACGCAAACATTTGGCCAGCTAACAACCACAGCTGCCTCCCCAGCTCTTCTCCTCCCAGCAAAATCCAGCTTACCTCCTTAAAGTATCTCCTCATTAGCTCATCGTCCTCACCGTCCCATTCCAAATAAGAATGTGTGGGGAGGATGGGGGAATCCATCAGTGGCTTATGGGATTGTTATCTACTCATAGGTAGGATTTGGAATATTGGCTTTTCTAAGTGATATTTCAATCAACAAGTTATAAAATCATAAAATGTCAGAGCTAGAAGAGACCTAGAGATCATTTAATCCAATTTCCTCTATCATCAAGGTGAGAGAACAAAGGAGAAGGGAAGCGATGCCCAAGGTAAAAGATTTCAGACTAGAACTCAAGACCTGCTTCAGGACTCTTTGTACTAGTGACCAAAAAACCCCAAAACATCCCCCCCCCCCCCGAAAACCCTTAAAAACTTTAACGAGAAGCTACTGTGTGTAATTTGTTTTTTACTGTGCATTTATTGTGCAAATTACTATAGGGGATACAAGAATATAATACTACTTTTATCAACCCTACTTTTAAGGAATGTACTATGGGGTGGGAATCTACCCAAATAAAATATGATTCTAAACTCTATGGCACAGACCAAAGGCAGGTCATCCTGGACTTAGAGAGATTCATATTTACAGTCCTGGGGTATGTATACTCTTGTAGTGTTTCTTAAAACAAGTAACACACACATGACTCTATGGGTTGGTTGGTCAGTTGGTCATCTGATCTCAAATGCCTCTGCAAGATTAGCAAAGTGGTCTGTCAGGCCTCTGTTTACAACCAGGATATTTACAGTGAGACTGCCCACCTGACAAGCCCGACTTTTTTTTTTTGTCTAGTCCTTGAAAATTTCATTAAGGTGGGGAATTTCTTGTATAGAAACTCCTTCTATAAATGCTGATTGAAGACTGTAATTTATAGTTTTAGAGTTACTTGAGGCCCCTGAGAAGTTAAGTGACCTGCCCATGATCACATGAAACGTGTCTGAGACAGCACTTGAATCCAGGCCTTCCTGTCTCCAAGACCAACCCTCTTATCTCACTTATCAACTACATGATACCACATTGTCCCACACCCATGGATTATTTTCTCAAAAAGCTCAGCAGGATCCCTAAGTCACTCCAGATTGTCAGAAATGAGGTTGTTGAAACCTCTCTAAGGAAGCTCTTCCAAATCCCCAAAGAAAGAGTTCCTTTACTTGATTATTACAGTAAAAATAAGGCAAGAATTATAAAGAAGATAAGAATGTTGAACAGTGTCCTAGTTGAACATGATGCACTGGTCAGACACTGGGGTTAGTTAGAGTCTTAAGGCCCTGAGCTCAGATCACAGTTCTTCTGTTCCTTATAAGATTGTGTGACCTTGGGCAGCCTCTTTTCCTCTCTCCAGGCTTCAGTCCCCATTTGTATAACCAGAAGGTTGGATGTGATGCCCTCCAAAGTCCTTTCCACATCTAAATCCTGAGAGATTGTATCATCTTCAATAAAACTGCATATGATCCATTACTCCTTGGTCTTATTTAATTGCTATGTACATATTTTGCTGCTATATGCACACAGGTGAAGTCATCATTAATTAGGATACCTGTGGCCATTTCTATTTTTTTTTTTTTTTTTTGCTTTTTGGAAGGCAGTTGGGGTTAAGTGACTTGCCCAAGGTCACATGGCTAGTTTTTTTGTGTTAAGTGTCTGAGGTCAGATTTGAACTCAGGTCCTCCTGACTCCAGGGTGGGTGCTCTATTCACTGCGCCACCTAGCCACCCTCTATTTTTTTAAAAAATAGGCTGATATCAGGACTTTGTCCAGAAGGATAATCCACCACTATCACTAGTCCAGCTAGCCCTGTCTTCACTTTGTTTCTGTGGGGAAAATCAGCTCTACTGTGAGCAGAAGCCACCTGTTTTCCTGGCTACTCTGCTCTGCTTATGGGGGCCAGACAGTTTCAGTGAGTAGCTAAAAAGTGAAAATTTTAGTCAGCACTAATCTCCACTTCACCTTACCTATTGTGGGAGAGGGGTTCTCACCTAAAATAGTTCCAGTGCCTACCTGTTCCCATAAAGATTCAAGGCCTTCTGAGTTGATACTGCTTTCTTTCACTTGAATATGAAAACCACCTTTGTAATGTTTTATGTTTCCCTTTTTGCTTTTGCTGCCAAGAAAATAAGTGAATAATAGCGACCAATAACAGCGACAGCGTCATCTCAGGGGTTTGACAGTATCTCTACATTCTGAACTTCCCCCTACCCCAGTCCCATAGCCTCCTTTATGTTGTCTGTCTTTTATTTTCATTTCTAATTATGTCTTTGTGTATGAATCAGTTTTTACCTGTACAATGCCTTTTCAAAAAGTCAGAACTTAAACCGTAGTTGAATAGGGTTGGGAGCATGGAGTGCTTACTGCTTAATTTCATTAACTTCCCTTCTTCTTGTTCATCCAACTTTTGAATAATAATGAACAATGGTTTCTTTCAGTTTGTTTCTTTCGCCCCCCCACCCCCAAACCTCAATGCAGCAAGGTCTAGCAGCAGCAGCAAAGAGAATTAACTGGAGGGGAATAGGACAGACAGGAATCCTTTTAAATTGCCTACATGGCATTTGCCTGGGAGGGATTATCCCCTTGCCCCCTTAAAAATGTCATCTCTCAGAAGGTCATAAATTACTTTGGCTCTACCTGGACTCAAGGTCAGCCCCAGCCAAGGGCTTTGATGGGAACAGATATGTTGTGAAACTGTGAAATTTACCAAACCTGGGTGTATTTCAAAGAGACATTTTCATACGTGGGTTGGGGAGGAGACACTTGTATCATGGTGTGATCTATTTCTATTGCTTTCAGGAGGATGGACTGGGACCAGTCTATAGAGCTGCTGTGAACTTAAGTACACACACACGGACCTATTTTTCAAACAATTGATGAATTCTGCAATGAGTTTCATGGCACTAGCTCACCTTATTGCTACAATGTATGACTTTCTGTTCCTCCTTCCTGCCTTTAATATTCCGCAGCTGATGGGTGGAAACTGAGAAGACTCTCTTGAAAAGACTAATTTAAAACTTAGCTGAGGTCATTGATCATGGTTATTTTTAGATGTCAACTTTGAAGGCAAAAAGGGGAGGCTTGGAAGGCAAAGTCAAGAGGGTATAAAGACGAACAAACTTCTGGCATGAAGAACAAACATGGTCAGTGTAGCCTTATCTCCGTGAAGGAGAAAGCAGAGGGAACCATCAAAGTGGGCTTCAAATGACCGTATCTACCCCTTTTGCAATCTACCCCAAATGGATAATGTAAGTACTCTTCAAAGGTCCAGGTTAGTGGACAAAGTCCCATGCATATTTCAGGTTCCTCTAGAGTCAACACTCAGACATAGGGGGCTCTTTCAAGTGGATGCAAATAGCAGTAAAAAAAATTCTGGATTTGAAAGGAGCTGGTGTAAATGAACATATTAGAGCTTCATCTTTGCATCTTGGTGAACCTGACAGAATCTAGCACTAAATCTATTTCATAGACTCCTAACAACCTTAATAAGTGCAAATAGACCATGAGTGAACAATCATTGGTTAAGCAATCACTGTGCACCCAAACATTGGGCCAAGTGCAGTGAATAAAAACAGAAAAATAGGGCAATCTCTGTTCTCAGGGAGCTCACATTTTAGCACAACACATATAAGACATTTCAGTTTCAAGTCAGATGGAAAAGTCCCACAATGCTTAGGGTGCAATGGCAAATCAGATGATAATGCATCTTCAGAATGCCATTTCCCACTGATAAAATGATCTCCATTTCTGATGTTGAGCCATTTGACTGGGCCAGAATCTTAGATGAAGAGCATTTTCTTTTCCAGATCTCCAGTACCTGTGAATGTTGAAGAGAAAGGATGGGTACGGACTGCAGCAGGTTAGCTGCATTCACAAAGGTCACTATCCCAGATGGTGGCTGCAGGAGCCAGGCCAGGAACAGGACCAATAGTTAGAAGGGCACAGCTATCCCTGGGACTCTTACCCAATAAGTGGTAGTTAGTCAGCAGTTGGTGCTGGTGATGAGGTGGTGGGCCCCTTATCTATAGAGGTTGCTCCACTCAGTGATGGCCACAAGAACCAGGCTGGAAGTGGGCCTAGTGGTCTGATGGGCACTGTTATTCTGTGGGAACTTAAGCTCAGGATTCTAAGCCATCTGTCTCTTCTAAAGCTTCCCATTGGCCAAACATGGGGACTCACCAAAGACCCCCATGGGGCTGACAAAGCCTATCCTACTCTCCATCCTCCCTCTCCCAACCTTTAGCATGGAATCCAAAATGGGAAGGAGCATTGGTTACAACTCCTTTACCCAATTCCTTCATCAGAAACCTCCAACAGTTCATCACCTAAAACCAGCTTCTGTTGTCTGAGCAGGGAGGTGTTTTTGTTTGCAGCCCTAAGGAAAAGTCTTGATTCTATTAGACAGATAATTATTGATCTGGCTACAGTTTATCCGTGCTGTCTAATTTCAATAAACAGCAGTTTGGAGGAATTAGCAAGGGATTCTGTTTCCTTCCCCTTCCCCCTTTGTTCTTCCCCCTCTTCTTCTTTTGAATTTGTCAGAAACTAGAAGATTTATGGGGATTCAAGCCAGATTCTAATTTGTTCATAAGACGAAGACAGCGGGATTTGTTTGTAGACAGGTGATGCAAAGACCTTGTATTTAAATGTTCTTACATAAGGATGCATGGGATGCCCTGTTCTGCATGCTAATTTCTGAATAATCACCAAGTCAGAAGCAAGAACATTTTCACCTGAAATGTCAGATCTGATTTCTCATTTGTTTCCCTTTTTTCCTACCTCAAATGGAAGCAAGAGAGCATGGAAGCGAGGGTGGAAGAGGGGGGAAGAGTAGCTGGGATTTTAGGTTTAGATGATGCCTTTAAGAAATTATAATATCTACTTTCATTCCCCTGCCAACATAACAGAGAGCTTGTTATTGTCAGCTAACAAATGGTTTAGTGCTGTATGGCTCATTGGTTATACCATAGTAATAATGAGGCAGAGGTCATGGGGGTCAATTACCATGTGGACTGGTTAGTTTTGTTCTATCCTTTGGTGAAAAACTGACCTCTGATCCTGGTTTCAGAGGAGCCTTAACACTAGTCGACTGACCTTTACCCCTACCCACAGACTGACGCTTAACCCAAAGCAGAATCCAAGTCCTAATCCTTGCCCCAAACTGGGTCGAAACCCTGGCTATAGATTGACCCCTTAACTTTGGTCAGCCACTTTATAAATCTATGTCCTGGATTACAAGGGCATTGAAAAGAGAGTGTGGATGAGTCAGTGCAACCTATTCCCTTGCTAGAGATAGAGTTCAGAGAGGGTTAAAAATAGTCTTCATGTGTACAGAGAATTTACATTTACATTTACAAGGCCATTAAGCACCAAAAAAATTTCCAGCTCCTCAGAAATCATCTCCAAGTTCTCCCTTCCTTTAGAAAAGTGCATATGGGCATAGGAATTGAAATGTGACATCAACATCTTTTACCATCCACCAGAGATGGCATTAGATAAATGAATCTGCATCTTAACAGAATCATAGAACCAGAAGGAACTTTAAAGATACTCTAATCAAATCCTCTCATTTTGTGAGAAATTGAGGCACAGACAAGTTAAATGACTTGCACAGGTTCACATGGATAGTGATGGCAAAGCCAGGATTTGAGTTCTGGTTCTCTGATCATAAATCTAGAATTCTTTATGCTGCCATTCTATTTATAAGAATACTACAATGGAGTGATACAGACCTCCTACATTTTCTATGATTAAAAACTCAAGTTCACACTTCCTTTCCTTTTACCATCTTCAGGATTTTCAGAAAGTCATTTTACTAATCAGAGAAGGGGAAAAAAGGGAAAATGACGGTTGTCAAAAGGGATCCAGGAGATTAGTAGGTACAATAACGCTTTCCAGCTGTTGTGGAAATCATTCTGGAACTATGTCACTAAAGTCACTAAAATGTGCTTGTCTTTTGGCCCAATGATATCTTTACTAGATCTGTTTCTGATGTGGATGAAAGAAAGAAGAAAAGGATTTAAATATATGCAAAACTATAGCAAGTTTTTGTTTCTTGTTTTTGTTTTTGTTTTTTGTAGCAGCAAAGAACTAGAAAGCAAGCAGGTACTCATCAGTGGGGGAATGATTAAACAAATTATGGTCTATGAATGTAATAGAATATTATTCTTCCACCAAAAATAATGTAAGGGATGTTTTCAGAGCAACCTAGGGAGACTTGTATGGATTAGTGCAGAACGAAGTGAGAACTGGGAGAACAATTTATGCAATGGCAATGTTTTAAAGAATAACTTTGAAAGCCTAGATAACTCATCAATTCCGTGATCAACCATAATTCCAGAGGACTGATGATTAACTTCTTCACAGAAAAGCGATGGACTCAGTGCGCAGAATAAAATACGAGTGTTTGACACAGCCAATGTGGGAGCTCATAGTGCTTGGCTACACATATGTTCTTCTTTTCTGATGGGGGTGGATGAAGTTTAGAGAAAGGATAGGGATATAGTATTTCTGTGCCCCCAAAAGAAATTTTTGAAAAGGATCTTTGGGGCATCTTTTAAGAAAAGAACAGAAAAGAAGGAAGGCCAGAAAGAATCATAGATAAGTGGGACAATTTTGAAGGCTGCAGGTTGAATTTTTTTATATATTCAAGAAAAGCAAGTTGTATATGATTTAGACTCATAATTTCAGTCGGTCAGCTAGCGTTTCTTTAAGCAGCTACTATGTGTCAGGCACTATGTTAAATGTTGGGGTTACAAAGAAAGGTAAAAAAAATCTTTACTGTCAAGGAACTCAGAGTCTAGTGGGGAGACAGCATATAAGCAACTATGTACAAATAAGATATATAGATATATACATATATGTGTACACACACACACGATAAATTTGATACCATCTCAGAAGGAAAGTACTGAGATTAAGGAGAACTGGGAAGGACTTCTTACAGAAGGTGGAACTTTGTCTGAGACCTGAAGGAAGCCAGTGCACCCAGGAAGTAGAGATGAGGAGAGAGAGTATCCCATGTATTTTTTTTTTTGCTTGTGTGTTTGTTTTACTGCGTTCATGGAAATACCCATTTTATTTGGTGTTTGTTAAATTCAGAACAAAATCAATAAATGGATGATTTCCAGTATGACTTTGCATAAGTCACTTAACTTCAAGTTGATTTCTTCACCTCTAAAAGGATTTGGTTGGATAAGATGACCTCAGAGGTCTCTGATAGCTCTGTCACTTACCTTTATAATTTCAGGTTTTGCTAAAGCATCCCTAGAATACACATTAACTTCCTTAGGTACCATGACACCATCACTGATATATATCTGCATCTGTCTTCACTAGATGGACTCAGAGGAGCCAATTTCCAAATGAAAAACTAGTAAACCAGGGTTTTCTCCCTTTGCCTTTGGGATGGAGTGAATCTAGCAGGATGAGTGTTTCCCAGATTAAGTTTAGCTGAACTCCTCTGGAGCTTTCAAGCCCTGGACCATGTGCACAAACATCTGAGAGAGATAATACTTTGCCTTCTCCTGGAGCAGAAGATCAAGATGAGGAAAGCCACTATGACAGAGAGAAACTTTCAGTTACAATCAGAGGAAGAGAACTAGGTTGGATTTTGGTGAATGACCCACTCTTTGTGGTCTCTCTTCAACAGAATGATCCATGTAGGCTATGAAATTCCCTAAAGAGAGATACTCCCCCATCCCATGGGGCAGTTACGTGTTACAGTGGATAGAGTATCAGGTCTGGGGTCAGGAAGACTCATTTTCCTGAGTTCAAACCCAATCTCAGACACTTACTATCTATGTGACCCTGGACAAGTCATTTAACCCTGTTTGCCTTAGTTTCTTTATCTGTAAAATGAGGTGGAGAAGGAAATGGCAAACCACTTCAGTATTTTTGCCAAGAAAACTCCAAATGGGATCACAAAGAGTCAAACATGATTGAAACAAATAAACAACTCTCTTACCCTATGCAGGAGGTTGGTTTTAAAGAAATGTTACAGAAGTGAAAAAAAGAGCTTTTAAAACTGACCACTTAGAAAGGAAGACAGCTCCAGCGTTTGGAGTTCTCACTCTGACTCCACAGAGGAAGAAAGAGTGGTTGTTTTGTAAAGAAGCTCTGTTCTTGTCATCTGTTCCAATACTAATTCACCATCTTTCCCTTAACTCCAAGTCATTTCTCTGTGTCTTCAAGTAGAATGACTGTCTTTCCAGGCCCTGGGATTTGTAGGCTAAGATATCTTTGATGCTTTCCTCTCCCATGATGTATCCAATAACTCACAAGTTCTGCTGATTCTATCTCACAATGTCAAGTAAAATCAACTAAGAATTAAGTACCTCCAATGTCTCAGGCACTGTGCTAAGCACTGGGAATACAAAGAGAGGCCAAAAAAAAATAGCACAGCTCTCCGGGAACTCACAATCAAGTGAGGGAGACAATATGCAGTAACTATGTAAAAATAAGATACGTATAGGACAAAATGGGAGTAGCCTCAGAGGAAAGGCACTAAGATTAAAGATGACTGGGAAAGACTTCTTCTAGAAAATGGAACTTTAGCTGAGATTTAAAGGAAGTCAGGGAAGCTAGGGTGTAGAGATGAGTGTACAGAGCACTCCAGGTATAGGGTACAGCCAGTGAAAAGGCCCAGAGTCAGGAGATGGAGTATCACGTTCTAGAAATAACAAGGCCACCAGTGTCACCAGATTGCAGAGTATGTGGGGGTAGGGGGGGGAGTAAGGTATAAGAAACCTGGAAAGGTAGGAAGGAACCAGGTTGTGAAGACCTTTAAAAACCAAATGGAGGATTTTTCATCAGATCCTGGCAGTACAAGGAACCACTAGAGTTTATTGAGAAGGGAAGTGATACAGTCAGACCCATACTTTAGGAAGGTCGGTTTTACAACTGAGTGGAGAAGGGACTGGAGTGAAGAGGGCCTTGAGGCAGGGAGACTCACCAGCAACCTATTGCAATGATCCAGGAGTCAGGTGACTGAGGATCTGCACTAGGGTAGTAACAGGAACAGAGGAGAGGAGATACATATGAGAGTTGTTACAAAGGAAGGATTGACAAAATCTGGTGACAGATTGGAAAAGGGGGGACAGGAAGAGAGATAGAGAGAATGAGGAGTTGAACATGATGTGTATGTTGCAAGGCTGGGTGACTAGGAGGCTAGTGGTACCCTGGACAATATTAGAGAAGTTAGGAAGAGGGGAGGGTTTGGAGAAACAGATGAATCCAGTTTTGGATGTGTTGATTTTGATATGTCTATGAGTAACAGCAAGTACCCTTAGCATACCCAGCATGTCCTGCTAGCACAAGTTCTTTGATTTGCCTTTAAAGGAAAAAAAATAGCTTTTAAAGGGATCAACAATCTTTTTTAAAAAATTACATTCACTAGTTCAGGGGAAAAGTCAGCACTCTGAACTTCAGAGAAAATACAAACAGAGAAAATACAAGCACAGAAATAAAGACCAACAGACAGGGCTCTGACTGCCTAAATCAACTATATACTTGACATACATCCCTAGATCACAAGAGCCTTTACATCCAGCAGTCAAGGAGCTCTGAACATATGGCCACTCAGAATCTCTCCTGGGTAATCACAAGATTCTTTTCATAAGTGAGCCCCCAGTGCAAAATACCAACTCAGGGTATTTATATACTTCTCAGAGCCAGAAGGCTTCACAATCCTTGTGATTCAGTTCCTAATTAGAAATTAGCAAAAGGTGTGAAAAACCTTCCTACAAGCAAGCCTCCCCTAAGCAAGCTTCCCTTAATGGGCTCCATGAGAAGCCTATTAATGGTCAGGGAAGATCTTAAATCCCATTTACATTATACTATGGGACATCCAGTTTGAAATATCTAGTAAGTAGCTGTAGATATTTAGTCTGGAGTTAAGAGAGCTTAGGACTGGACAAGTGGATGTGAGAGGTATTAGCATAGAGATGATAACTGAAGCCATGAAAACTGAATGAGTCATAAAGTAAACTAGTATAGAAGGAGAAGAGGGCCAAGAGAAAACTTTGGGGATGCCCAAATCTAACCAGCATGATTTAGAAGATCCATCAAAAAAGACAGAGAAGGAAAAGTCAGATATATAAGAAGAGAATAAGTAGAGAGCAATGTACTGAAAGCCTAGAGAGAAGAGAGTGTTAAGGAGAAGGGGGTGACTGACAGTGTCAGTCAAAGGCTGTGGACAAGTCAAGAAAAATGAGAATGAGAATTGAAGAAAAGTCATTAGATTTGACAATGAAAAGTTAGCAACTTTGGAGGAAACAGTTTTGATTGAATAAAAAGGTAGAAAGCCAGACTGCAGAGTTAAGAAAAAAGGAAAGGAAGTGGAGGCACTTCTCAAGTGGATGCCTTCTCAAGGAAGTTAGTTATAAAAAGAGGAGAGATATGCAGTGATAGCTGGGGGTGGGGGGTTAGATCAAGGGAGAGTTTGTTGAGAATGAAGATGTGAATATGCTTATAAGAAGTAGGGAAGCAACCAGTAGTTGGGGAGAGATAGACAATGAAAGAGTAGGGATGGTAGAGGAGAAAAATCTTCTGGTGATGATGGTATGAAATGGGATTACTTGTGTATTTAGAGGGGCTTGCCTTGGCAAAGGGAAGGTTCATCTCTTCATGTGAAACAGAGATAAAGGAGGAGATAATGGCAGAAAACATCTGAGTGATGTGAAATGAGGAACAGGGGAGAAAGGGGTGCTCTCTGCAAATTACTTCAATTTGAAGAGGCAAAGTTCTTTACTGAGAGGGTGTGAGAAGGGGAAGCTGTGGGAAATTTGAGGAGGGATAAAAAGGTGTGGAAAAGCTGTGGGTGGGATCGTGAATCAGTTAGGGAGATAGAAAAAGATTACCTTGCTGCAGTGAGAGCCCTATTGAGATTATGTATTTTAAACTCGGAGTTGTTCTTGTAATCATATAATTTTCTTTTCTTTCATAATAATCTTGAGATTATTAATATCAATTAATTAATTATTATTTATTTCATTTATTAATCTATTTGATTATTTGTTATGAATAATTTATTAATATAATAATAATCAATGCAGCTATCACTGTATATCTCTCCTCTTTTTATAACTAACTTCCTTGAGAAGGCATCCACTTGAGAAGTGTCTCCACTTCCTTTCCTTTCTTCTTAACTCTCTGCAGTCTGGCTTTCTACCTCATCATTCAATCAAAACTGTTTTCTCCAAAGTTGCTAACTTTTCATTGTCAAATCTAATGACTTTTCTTCAATTCTCATTCTCAAAATAATTTCTTTCATCATAATCAATCTTTTCTCCAACACATTCAGCAGCACATGAGCAAGAGCAAAGGCAGCAAATGGTAGGATTATTCCAAGGCTAGGGTATGGCAGGGCAAGATCTTCAATGGGATAAAAGAAGCAAGAGACGTGAGAGAAGAGGGCAATATAGAGTTGAATTGCTTCACTAAGGAGTCAAGAAACAAAAGTGGTGCAGCCAGTGCAGGAATGATGGCATGTGAAAGAACTGAGAGATTGAGGGATTGAGAGTCATGGCAAGGATGAAGACAGGGTTTGAAGTTACAAGGCAGAGGGAGAGGAAGAATGATACAAGGTTGTGATCAGATAATGGAATTTAAGAGTTCATGAACAAGAATGTGGGATACTTGTGAGTAATGACTTGTGGAAGTGCTGGAAAGGGTAGTCAGAGAAGCTGAGTTGTCAGGAAGGAGCCAGGTGTCAGTGAGTGCATGAAGATAGAGGGAGCAATACCAGAAAAAATTCAAGAAGAAATCTAGTTTGTTACCTATGGAGAGACAATTAAGAGAGCATGATGAAAGGGGTGGGTACATTTAGAGTGAATTTGGGTTAAGGAAGATGGGAATAAGGAAGTACTTAGTGTGTGATGGAGAATGGGGTTTGAATAATGGCAACCAGGGCTTTAGAAACACTGAACCAGAGATGGTTATGACTTTCCAACATTTGCTGTAGCTCCTCCTCTCCATCCCCACTGATTCTAGATCAGTCATCTCATCCTGTAAATGACCTCAGAGGTTTTCCTGCTTCCATTCTCTTCATTTCTGAGAGAATAAAAAGTTACCAGATTTTGTACAAACAGGGATGATCTGTGATTTTGTCAGTGTGGGGAATTCCTCCTATCAAGGCAGAGCTCAATCTGTATTAGATAAATCCTAGGGAGTTGTCTGTGAGACTTAGATTCCATTCCATTCTATTCCATTTTCTTTCTGAGCATCACACAGTGACAGAGGTGGGATCTGAACCCAACTCTCCCACACTCCATGCCCGGCAATCTATCCATTGCCTCTTACTCATTGTCAGAGGAATTCTTCTAAAATAGCAATTTTATCACAACATTCCCGCATTCAAAAATCTACCAGTTTCCCACTGCACCAATCCCAAAATCCTTGATCTCAAGGTTGGCTCCATTCTTAGGAAGGAAACTAACATTTATTTAGTACCTACTACATTCTGCTGTTCTAAGGACTTTACAAATATTATCTCATTTGGTATTCACAACAGCCCTCATTGGTGCTATTATTATCTTCATTTTACAGATGAAGAAACTGAGGCTAACAGAGGTAAAGTGACTTTCCCAAGGTCAGGCAGCTAGTAAGCATTGGGGCCAAATTTGAATTCAAGTCTTCCTGACTCTAATCTTAGCTCTCCATCTACTGTGTTATCCAGCTACTTCTTAAAATCTATTCACGTTTCTCTCATTCATATTTTTGTCCATTGTGTACAGAACACTGTTTTAGGCGTTAGGAAGGATCCATTACAAAGCTAACTTAAGACTTTGTCCCTGCCCTCATGGAACTTGCAGTTTAATCGGGGGATAAGACACAAATACAGCAAACACAATATTAATATATATAATAGAAGGGGCAAGTGTTAGAAATTGGCTGTCTCGATTCTACAAACCCTTTTATCTACACTCTTTTAAAGAAAACCTTCTAGTAACATTATCTTTGCTTATAAATTCTCTTGGAGGAAGCCCCATTTATGTGGTATGTTGGCTCAGATCCAATACAGGAAATCTCAGGTTCCTTTGGCTGTTGAAATACTGTAGGTATTTGCAAGAGGAACAGGAATGGTTTATTTTCTTTTGACATTAAAATTACAGCCCTAGTGCATTATAAAGGAATTACCCACCCAGTGATGAGCACGATACATTAACAGGATCAGGTCCTCCCTGCTGCCTGGGTAGAATACCTCATCCCTTAATTCATGCCTAAATTTAGTAGCTACTTGGATGGAGAGCTTTGTCCTCTAAAAGAACACATTTTAAGAGAAAAATGCCTGATGGCTTAACTCAATCCAAACATTATTTCCTGAGCACCCATTCTGTACTGGGTCCTGTGCTGTGGGGAAGACAGGAGGGGAAGACCCAGTTCACAGCCTTGAGATGATTGATGATAATCTGACTGGGGAGAGAAGACACAAGTGGAACTAAAGACTAGTACAGAACAGCAAATGCCACAGATAAGAAATTGTTTGGCCATCTACTTTTTAAAAACTGATAAAAGGATTTTTAAAAAGAACCTCCTATCAAAACATTTGGGGTTCAAAATTTTTCTTTTTGTTTGATAACCATTATGACTGAATTATTCACTTTGAAAGCCAGCTGGTTTGGGATTCCATAGGGAAGGGAATAAGCATTTGTATAACATCTACTATGAGTCAGGCATTGTGCTGAAGAATACTATAAATATTATCTCACTGTGAGGTAAGTACCCTTATTATCCCCATTTTATGTTTTAGTCAACTCAGGAGAACAGAGAGGTTAAGTGACTTGTCAAGGGTCACACAACTAGTATCTGAGGCTACATTGAACTCAGGTCTTCCTCACTCCAGGTCTAGCATTCTACCTGCTGCACCACCTAGCTGCCTCAGTTGAATTATTTTGGTCCCATGTCAATTAGAAAAACCCTAATTTCCTATGTTATATTATTACTTATATACATGGGGAAAGTTTCAGGTCCATCTTCCTCAAGAGCTAGACAAGCTTATTTTTCAAATGAGAAATTGGTAAAGCACTTAGCACAGAACCTGGCACATAATGGGCACTATATAAATGTTTCTTCCTTTCCCTTCCCCTTCCCCTTCCTTTTTCCTTCCCCTTCCTTCCCCTTCTCTTTCCTATCTCCTCCCTTTCCCTCTCCCTTTCATTTCTATTCCCTTTTCCTTCCTTTCCCCTTCCCCTCCTTTCCCTTTCTCTTCCCCCTCCTTTCCCCTTCCCTTTCCCTTCCCTTTCCTCACACAATTTCCTCCTCATGGAATTCCATACAGCAATATATGGAAGATATATGTCTTGGGAAGTTCAGAGGAGACTCTCCTCCTATCCCACTATCTGAAGTACAACATGGGCTGGGAATGGATACAGAGGAGGAGGAGGCCACAGTAAGTGGAATGTGTGTATGTTTAGGGAGGGGGCAGAGTCTGGGTCAGGATATCTATTCCCAGGGAAGGAGCATAGAGTCATAGGTTGAGCTGACAAGCTTTTTTTTTCCACTCTGAATTTATTTATTTATTTATTTTCTTCTTTACATCACTCATTTCCACGAGATTTTGAGTTACAATTTTTCTCCCCCTCTTTCCCCTACCCCACCCCAAAACAGCAAACCCATTGTAAAACCCCTCCCCTAATCTGCTCTCTCCTATATCCTCCCCCATAGCCCCTCTAACTTTCCTGTAGGGCAGGATGGGTCTCCCTACCCCAGTACCTGCA
>CM053595.1:114910663-114937788 GCA_028646575.1 Pseudocheirus occidentalis | reverse complement strand
ATTTATTTTCTTCTTTACATCACTCATTTCCACGAGATTTTGAGTTACAATTTTTCTCCCCCTCTTTCCCCTACCCCACCCCAAAACAGCAAACCCATTGTAAAACCCCTCCCCTAATCTGCTCTCTCCTATATCCTCCCCCATAGCCCCTCTAACTTTCCTGTAGGGCAGGATGGGTCTCCCTACCCCAGTACCTGCATATCTTAATTCCCAATTGCATGTAGTTAATACTAATAATAATCTTTATACATATATATTTTTAACACTTGATTATAGAACTTTAAATTCTGGATTCTTTCCCTTCCTCTCTTGTCACCCACCCCCACTGGAAGGACAAGCAGTTCAATACAGGCTGTACATATGTGATTACACAGAACATCTCCACAGTGGACATATTGTGAGAGACTGATTATATGCTCCTCCTTCCTATCCTGCCCCCACCCTTGTTCTGTTCTCTACCCTGTCCCTGTCCTTTTACAGAAGCGTGTATTTCCAGCAACCCTCCCCCCACCCTGCCCTCCCCTCTGTCATCCCACCTCTCATCCCCATAGCAAGCTTCTTAGAGGCCATCTAGTCTAACCCCTTTATTTTAAAGATGAGTAAACTGAGGCCCAGAAAGGGTGGGTAAAGTGACCTGCCCAACTTCACATCATCAGCAAGTAGCAAAGTAGAGATTTGGGCCCGGTTCCTCCAATTCTAAATCCAGAACTTTTCATTATGCTGCTAACGAATCCATTAATGATCATTTCTTAAACACCATGGGTCAGATACAGGGAGGAAAAAGGCAAAAATTAAAGTCTTTGTCTCCCTATTTTGGCAGGAAAAACGTGTGTGTGTGTGTGTGTGTGTGTGTGTGTGTGCACGCGTGCACATGTGTGCATGGGCACAAAATATATACTAGGACAGAGGTGTACAAATGAAATGAGCCAGTGTAAAATTATGAAAGTTACTGACAATATAGTGAATCTTAAAACTTTTTACATCTTAAAAGACCTTTTCATATTGTTTTTATACATTTTGACATGGATTTACAAGATTTTGACATATATTTTAAAATTTTTCATCATGCACCACACTTATTGTATTGGATATTAAGTTTCACATTGACAACCAGTCAACCAGACAACCAAAGTATAGCTTTGATTATAGCCCATAGATTTTCAATGGGGTTTATATCAGGCAAGTTCCCAGGTCATTGAAATAGGTTTATCTCAATCTCTTGAACCTATTTTGTACCATTTGCAATGTTTGGTATGGTGCAAATTCATGTACATTTCCTTTTGGAAATTTCTGCAGTTCTGGAATGATCCTGCTTCTCCATATGCCAATATATTTACTGGAGTTTATTAATCGTTCAATAAGAACAAGACTCCCTAGTCCAAGGGAATTAAAACATCCCCTAAAAGTTATGGAGACATGTCTTACAATCTGATAAAGATTTCCAGATATTACAGCCTTACTTGGACCTCTTCTGATAATGGTTTTGGTATGACTCAGTTTAAAAGTGCTTTTCCTAACCTTTTTACAGCCTTTGGAACTTCAGTCTTTGTATAATCCCGACCATTAAGTCGAGTGGTTTTTTTTCTTCATAGTGATAGCACCTATTTTTGTTTAAATGATCTTTATACTATTTCAAAAAGCCCATGCCACATTGCAGAGGAATCAGTAAGTCCTTCTAAAGGTTAGTACTTGTTTTCTGAGGATTAGTTAAGTGGCAATCTTCTTTTTTTCTTTCAGTTTTTGGCATTGTTTTGTTAAATCTTAGTTTCCTTTGTCTTTTGGTGCAACTGATAGTATATACACATACTATCCATAAATGTACCAGTACTATACACATAGAGTACTATACTACACGTTCATAGTAAATATACCATCGAAATACCTGATTTTCTCCCATCAACAACGGCTCCAATATCTCTTAGAGTCATTGAAGTGTGATCCATAAGAGCTACAACCTTTTCATGTTTCCTTGGAGTAATATACATTGTTAAAAGCCGCAGAATTAGAAACACGACAAAAGGGAGAAATGAAACATTGTAGAATACTAATTAGAGTTAACAGCTCAATCCTGTTTCACATGGGAAAGCCTGGATGTTTAAAGTCAGTGTAATTTCAATTGAAGCATTACCACGGTCATTATTAAAATGAATCCATATCAAAATCAGTGCTTATTCCAAGCAATTTACATCATTGTAAATACAAGATAGTTTTAGAGGAAGAGGGTAACAATAGTTAACATTTATATAGCACCTTAAGGTTTAGAAAGCACTTTACTAATATCTAACTTGATCTGAAAACGACCTTGTAAAGTAGAACGTGAAATATAATCTCCACTTTGGAGAAAAGGAAACTGAGTCTTAGGTTAATAGACTCCTCCAGGCCACATTTCTAGTAAGTACCCAAGACACAGTTCAAAGTCAGGTGTTCCTCATTCCAAATCTTCTACACTGTCCAACACACCAACATACCTTACTACATCAACTTGTCTCAAACCAGAGGGCAGAGAAGAATTCGATTGGACTAAGAATGTATGAAGTCTTGTCTGCATTAACCCTTTGAGTCTTTTACGTACTACTCCCAAGAAAAGGAAAGTGGGAGAACTTGGAAGCACCATTTCTGCCCATATGTCAATACAGAAGAGACAAAGTCAGATCACATTGGGGATTTCATGTTTGGTTCTGGGAATCACATTGTAGGAGGGACAAAGATAAGTTAGAGCTTGTCCAGAAGAGGATTATCAGATTGGTGAAAGGATTGGGGGCTATTCCACATGAGGATCAGTTGAAGAAACTGGGGTGGGAGTATAGTCTGGAGAGGGGCAGAAGAGACATAAAAGCTGGCCCCTTAGGGCCAGGCATGCTGGCCTTAAGCCTTAGAACTGGCATGCTGAAAGAATTGGATTTGTTTTGTTTGCCCCTAGAGTAAAAACAATGGGGTGAAAATTATGGGAAGAGGGGGCAAATAGCATAGTCTGATACAAAGGAAAATTCACTGATTAGCAAAGATGTCCAACAATGCAATGCATTGCTTCAGGAGGTGGTGGGTTCCTCCAGTCCTGGGGTTAGGGGAATCCCAACCTGAGGCTGGGGCACCACTTGTCTGAGATTCTGTAGAAAGGATTTTTTAAATCTATTTATTGTATTTTATGGGTTGTGCAAAGTGCATTCCATGGTTCCTTCCCACTTAGGGATTCTGCAAGTCTTGGAGGAAGATGAAGAGAGGGGGATTGGGGAGAAAAGGAGAGAGAAGTCCAGTATTCTTTCACCCACCAATCTATTCTTCATCTCCTGTGGCCATAGATTGCTGCCACTGCTTTTGCCCCTTCGGAGAAAGCTTGCCTACTTAAAGATATGTGCTGGTTCTTTCTCAGTCTCCCTCTTCTGGATTTGTCCAGTCCCAGGTCCAGCCCTACAAACAAATATTCTGGCTGCATTCAGAGCAGGTGCGTAAAATTCCCTTCTTGACTCTTTTCTTTATGCTTCTCTCCCCTCTGCGGGATAACTTTTCAGAAGTTTCTAATGTGTTGGCTGGCAGGCAGCAATTTTTCTCTGAGATTATAAATTTCAGCTCTCGGCCTGATACAGCAGATGTTGGTCCTGTACCGGGACTCAATTGCTCCCCCGTGACAGAAAGCGATTGATTTTTTTCCCTCAGACTGCATGGACGGATTAACACTGTGATAAATGACTCAGGATTGATTTTCACTTAATTGACAATTTGGTGAACCTGTTTTAAAAATCCCAAGGTTTGGCCCACGGAGTGAGTATTCATGGGTAATATATAGTTTGATCAATAAGGGCTGGCTTAACAGCCCATAGTCTTAGGAGAGGAGGCAAGTAGACCAGCCCAGCAGTGGGAGGTCTCTGCCCCCCCCCCCCGAAACTAATGGGATAGAAAGAACAGCAACAGAGGGCAGTAGAATCCCAGTGAATGGAAATGCTGCCTCCTTCCCTTTCTTCTATCCTGAGAAGAGTCACAGAATAAATGGGAAGAAGCTGAGCCCTGTCCAAGCTGGCTAGTTGCAACATTTCTTAAAGGAAGTGATATTTTGGTATCACTATCAATCCTATCATGTAGCAGAAAGGATACTAGAATCAGGGCATCTGAGTTTGAATCCTGCTTCTTCTCTGTTGCCTGTGTGACCTTGGGCAAGAGACTTAATGTTTATGGGCCTCAATTTCCCCATCTGTAAAAGAGGGGTGTTGGACAATGGACCTTTAAATCCCCTTCCACTTCTAAATCCTATGCTCCTATGACTCAAGGCACAGACTCCTACATCTTACTGCATGTTCACTTGGGAAACCATATCCCTTAGTTCCTTTTTCCAGGAAAAATTGTTTAAAAGTCTAAGTGTCAGACTTCCTGTCCTTTGATTAGGTCCCCCCCCTACCCCCCATTTATAATGCCAGTGCTGAAAACTATAACCCTCACTATGGGATGGTCTCAGTTAGATTTAGAATCACAGAACATCACAGCTGAATCTGAATTCAATCTTCTCACTTTACGTGTAGGGGCATTGAGACTCAGAGAGGGAAAATTATTTGCTCCAAGTTACTGGCAGAGCTGGAGAGCAACAAATACTATTATAGCTAACTAGCGTTTATATGGAGATTCATATATGCTGAGCACTTGGCTAAATGCTTTACAAAAATCTTATTTGATCCTCACAACAACCCTTCAAGGCAGATGCTATTATTATCTTCATTTTACAGTTGAGGAAACTGAGGCAAATAGTGGTTAAGTGACTTGCCCAGGTTAGCACAGCTAGCAAAATGCCCAAGACTGGATTTGAACTCAGATCTTCCTGACTCTCCATCTCAGCTCTCTATCCCATGTGCCATCTAGTTATTTCTAGGACTAGGCATCTGTTTCAACTCCTGAGCCAGTGCTCTTTCCTCTCTATTGCCTTCAGGTATGAAGGTAGCTATACCCACTCACAGCCTGTATCCAGTGACCGGGATTGGCTGCCTGGAGGAAGCCAGACTCTTTCATCCTGTTTTACTGGTGACTAATGGTGTGGATTTCTAACCAAATTTAGGGGTTTAGTCTATATCTAGGAAGCAGAATGAAGCTAGTCTGATAGTACATCGGGCAGTACACCATGAACAACATGCTCCAACTACTTGGCAAGCCAATATCAGTTTCCTATTGATTGTCCATTGGTCTTCCCCACCCACAAAATCCTCGGGTTTTGCTGGAGTGTTCAGAGAATACTAAGGAAATACAACTGAATATGTTTTGTTGAATCACAAAATCTTAGAACTGGAAAGAACCGTAGAACTCAATGTGTCCAATCCCCACCTGAAGTATTTATTTTATATATTTTACACAGGCAGTGTGTGTATACATATATATGTGTATATGTGTGTGTGTGTCTTATAGACTGGAAACTCCTTGAGGGCAGGAACCACTTTATTTTTTTTATATTCCTGACACCTAGCAGGTGCTTAATAAATGCTTATTGATTGATTAAACAAGCGATCATATTTATAATATCCCTGACAAGTAAGCCATCTCTCTTTCCCTTGGATACTCCCAGAGCTACAGGGTTTACCACACAGGGCAATGCTGGGGTTGGTTTAAATCCCAGCTCTGACACACAATAGCTATGGGACTAGGTGCAAGCCCCTTAAAGTCTTCGGGTCTCGTTTCCTAATCTGTAAAACAGTGATAAGCATACTTGTCCTATCTGCCTGGGGTTGTTGTAATAAGGAAAACAGTTTTTTTGTAAACCTTAAACTTTTGAGTAAATGCATGTTGTTATTGTTACCACCCCAGGCAGCCCATTTCACTTATGGACCTCTCTAATTGCTAGGAAGGGTTTCCGTCTGTCCATGAGAAATTTATCTCCCCGTAACTTCCACCCGCTGCTCTAAGTTCTGTCTCCAGGGCCAAGAAAAACAAGTCTAATCCTTCTTTCTCATGTGTGTGGCCTGAAATCAACATGGCAGAGAAAAGTCACTTCGGGGACAGAGCAACCCCTCAGTCCCATCTTCTGAAACTTGCCCCTTCCTTCCCCCAACCACCAATCTCCCTCCTCCCACCCAGCTGAGGATATTGTTTCTTAAATGAAATAAAAACAGCAACCAAATTCACCTTCACCACCTGTCTCTAAACTCATTAGTGTGGGCTTAGGAGGAGCCACTGTAACCTAACCTCCCCATAGAGCTGGTAATCTCCACCTGGGGCCCACTGCAGACAAAAGGATAAATTAAGTCAAAGGAACAGTGAAAGTCAGAGGCCAAGTAGTGAGGAATTTACTCCTCCCTCCCCCCAAGGAAAACAACGACTTTCCCCCCCATTCACCATTGTAACTTTCCACCTCTCACCAGCCCATGCAAGGGCACATCTTCAAGAGTTTGATATTAAAATATGACATTTGGGTACCATATTTTATTAACTGCTTTTCTTTGAACCCAACTTAATTAGATGGCTCTAGTCCCATCTTGCATAACGTAGTGGAAAAAACACTGGAGTAGGTGTCAGGAAACATGGGTTCTAGTTCCAATTTTGCCACTTACTTGTGTGACTTGGGGCAAAATACTTACCTTCTGTTCCTCAGTTTCCCCATTTATAAATGGAGGAAATTTATAAATGTATATTTATTTATAAACATACTTTTATAAATAAATATACATTTATAAAAGGAGGGTGAGATGTTATCTTAATTCCTTTTATTGTTAATTATTTTTTTTTGCTTCTTTTTTTTTTTTGGACGGGGGAAGGCAGGGCAATTGGGGTCATGACTTGCCCAAAGTCACGACTACTAGGTGTGCCGAGGGTCTGAGGCCGGATTTGAACTTGAGTCTTCTTGGCTCTATTCACTGTGCCACCCAGCCTCCTCTTTGCTTCTTGTTCTTTTTGGTTGCTTGACCATAAGCAAGTCTCCAGGCCCCAGTTTCCCCCACTATAAGGGAAGAGATCGGACAGTTCAGTACAGAGGCCTCTGGCCCAGTACCGCAATGATCTCATGATGGGCAAACTTGCTTTAAAAAATTTTTCTAGGTTATATTTGTCATGAAGGAAAAATGAAGAAGAGCTACGTTAATCTCACCCCCTCATTCCAACGGGCTCCAGCCTACCAGCTCAGTCACGAGGACCGTGCTCTGTTCATACAGCACCTGTCCTGAGGCAGAGGAAAAAGCACCAGGCTGGGAAGGAAGAAAACAAGAATTTATTCAGTACTTATTATGTTCCAGGCACGTGCTAAGAACCTTACAAATATCATCCCATTTTATCCTCACAACAACCCTGTTATTATCGCCATTTTACAGTTGAGAAAACTGAGGCAAACTGAGGTTAAGTGACTTGTCTAGCGTCACTCGGCTAGGGAGTATCTGAGGCCAGATTTGAAAATTCACAGTAGGGTGCATATACAGGTATGTGTGTGTTGGGGGGAAGGGGTGTTAAGTCCTTGTCTGCCACTAACTCTTCATCTGAGTCTGTTCTCTTCCATGACCTTCAGTGTCCCTGTTGGTAAAATAAAAGGACAGGCCTGGGCGATCTTGAAGACCTGCTCCAGCCCTGGTGTCCTTGGCTTCTATGATTCTACGGGTAGTGTGGGTAGAGCTTTTCTTAGATGACGGGGAATCAGGGTGATGGCTCCGGCCCCTAAACTTTTTCCTGGGGGTGGGGTGGGGAGGTAAAGGGGAAATGGAGGGAAGAGCTGTCTGCTCCTGATTGGGCAGTATACTCAGGGGTTGGGAAAAACTCAACTTGTAGGGAAGATCTGAGGCTCATACAGGCTATGTTTTAAAGCACGGGTCTGATCATACCATTCATCTGCTCAAGAAGCTCCAATAGCTCCTCTCCCCCTCTCCCCAGATAAAATACAGGTTCCACCATTTATCATTAAAGCCCCTCACAATCTGACCCCAGGCTACCTTTCCAGGTTCATTTCACATGGCTCCCCTTTACACATTCTATTTCTGTCCCAGTAAGCCTGCTAGCTGTTCCACCCCCATGATCATCCATCTACCATCTTTGTTCCTCTTTGCAGAATGTTCTCCGCGTCTGGAATGCCCTCTCTCCTGGACTTCCACCTCTTCAAACCCTTCATTTTCTCCAAGGCTCCTCTGTGAGACTTTTCTGCATCCCCACTCTTGCTAGGGTTCTCCCATGACCCCTGAACTATACTTTGCACATATTTTGTATGTATTTATTCATTTACTTACTGTTTTTCTCCCGTAGAATGTAAACTTCTTGAAGGCAGGAATGACTTTTGTTTGTGTCACTGTAAATTCAGTATTTAATACAGGACCTGGCATATAATTGGTACTCAAGAGCTTATTGAATAAATGAGCCATAATACATTCTCCATCACCGAGGGAAGAAGGAAACTCTTTCCCTTCACCCTTCTACTACCTAACTCACAGGGTTGTTTGCTATGAAGAAAGTTCTTTGTTAACCTTTTTGGAGGGGGGAAGGCAAGGCAATTGGGCTTAAGTGACTTGCCCAAGGTCACACAGCTTGCTGAAGTGGCCTTTTCGTGTAAGTGTGTCAGTTGTCTGAGTTCAGATTTGAACTCAGGTCCTCCTGACTCCAGGGCTGGTGCTCTATTTCCTAAGCCACCTAACTGCCCCCTTCGTTAACGTTTAAGGGCTTAAGAAATGTGTTGTCATTGTTGTTATCCTGATTTCAGATTCTCTCCTAGGATTCTCCTTTGTGCTCCCTCACCTCACCCTTTCAAGGATGCTTTATGCTCTTTTAAAATCTTGTCTTGGGGCAGCTAGGTGGCACAGTGAATAGAGCACTGGTCCTGAAGTCAGGAGGACCTGATTTCAAATTTGGTCTCAGATACTTAACACTTAGTAGCTGTATGACCTTGGGTAGGTCACTTAACCCTAATTGCTCCCCCCAAAAGTAAAATCTGGAACTGCTGGAGGTAATATATATTGAGGCATTGGAGATACAATGTATTCTGGACCCTGAACTTTCTAATAATTGCTTTGATCCTTATGTATTTTTTTTACTCATCCAAATGTCAACACTCAACACTCTCTGAAAACAAATGAATAGCATGGCTGGGTACCTAAATCATAGACTCATATGATTTTGATTTGGAAGAGGCTTTAGCGTTAATCGATCCCAACTCCATCATTTTGCAGATGAGGGTATTAAGGCCTAGAGCGAGGAAGTGACTTGTCCAGGGTCACACAGGTGGTATGTAGCAGAGGCAGTACTCAGAGTTAGATGGTCTGACTCCAAATTCAGTATTCTCTCCACTATAGGGCGCTGTTCCAAATCTATGGTCTTAAAGGCTACTTCTCCTGGACAAGGAGAAAGATAAGGAGGAGAAAGTTTTGATTAAAGCAGATATTCTACTAACGGGGAAACATTCTAATTACTTATAATGCTGTTTTATTAGATTGCTGTTCAAACTGTTTCTCCCCAAATATTTCCAGCTGTGTATAGATATATCCATGTGAAGAGAAACCTGCTACTTGTATTCAAAGACCCACAGAAAGACAATCAGCTTGGTTATTATTGATAGACTATGCGACTTTAGGTTAGCCACCCTTTATGGACCTCAGTTTCCCCACATGCAAGATAGGAGAGAATGATTCACTGGTCTTCCTTGACTCATGGAGTTATAATGATATAAGAGAAACCCAGGCTGAAGAGTCAGCACAGAAGTAGATTTAAGTTTGATAAAAGGAAAAGCTTGTTAACAATCAGAATTGTCCAAAGTACCTCAGGAGGAAGTAAGGAAAATGAATTTATTATGGGCCAGGTACTTTATAAATATTACCTTTTTATCTTCACAATAAACCTAGGAAGTAGGTGCTATTATTAATTCACATTTTACAGTTGCGGAAACTGAGTCAGGCATAGATGAATGACTTTCACAGGGCCACACAACCAGGAAGTATCTGAGGCCATATTTGAGCTCAGGTCAACCTGACACCAGAACCAGTGGTCCATCAGCTGCCTCTGGGTTTTCCCATCACTAGAAGTCATCAAGAAGGGGTTAGATGCATACTTACTCTGGTAACTTTTAGAGAGGATAGCTGTTTCAGGAATAGGATGGACTATTGCCGTCCCCCACCTCGAGTGTTCCATCTCCCACCTCCAAGTCTTTGCATACCTTCTCCCACTCCTGAAATACTCTCTTTCCTCACCCGTATCTCCCTCTCTTCAAGACTCGTGCTCAAGCACCATATTTTACAAGAAATCTTTCCTGACTCCCCAGTTGTTAATGCTCCATCCCCCAAATTATTTTGCATTAAAAATTTATCTTATGTTTACTTATCTGTACATATGATTTGTTGTCCCCCTCTTCCCATTATAGTCCCTCAAGTCCCTTGAGAGCAGAGACTGTATCATTTTTGTCTTTGTACCCCTGCCACCTTGCACAGTATTCTGCACATAATAAGACTTTAATAAATATTTGTGAACAACCTCCGAAGTAAACTGTGAATGTGATTCCGTGATTCTTTTATCCCTAGCTCTCTACTTAAGAATGGAAATGAAAAAGTAGGGAGTTTGGGTTGGTAAGGGAAGAGAAGGTAAGTTCAAAGGTAACTTACAAAAACCCTTTTGGTCTACAATTTAATCCAACCTTTATTAAACACCTACTATGTGTTTAGGAATGTGCTGTGTGTTGGGGGGGGAGACAAAATTTAGGTTAGAGATAGTCTTGACTCTTCTGGAATTTATGAACTAGTAGTGGGAATAAGACACTCACAGAGATGAGGCTTGTAATCCGTAGTTATAATTAAGTGCAAAGGAGAGGTGTAAACAGGAATGATTATTACGGTCGAGGGGGATCAGGTAAGTCTTCTGGAGGAGGCAGTATTTTAAATGGCCTTGAGGCTGGTTGTTAGCTCCCTATCCCATCCCTGAGGTTCAAAGTCACTGAGCATAAATCTGGGGGCTCCAGCTGCAACATTTTAAACAAGCTAAACAACATTCTAGCCCCATTCCAGAAAAGTCAGAAAATACTTCACATTAGAGCTTTAATTATTGGATTCACAAAATCATCTATTGCCCATTGATCTGTTTTTTAAGAATGTCCTGGTACTGATTAAAATAGCTGGTAATTAACCAGTGATTAGAGAGATTTTCCTCTTGAAAGCCGAGTCACAGAATTGGCACAGACTCGAATTCATCACGAATTGCTGTTAACTAGTAGACAAGTCTCATTAAAGATCGAAAAGCCCAAGTGTGATGAAAAAGAAGGAAGAAAATCAAGCTGCACAAGGAGTGCTTTTGTCACTTGCAGATATTCTAAGTTCCAGATTCCAGCATTGTTGTTTCTGAGCTGTTTCAAAATTCCAAAGCTAACACAAGGATCAGTCATGATTCCAGGGGGCTGATAATGAACAATGCTGCCCACCTCCTGATAGGCAGGTGATGGACTATATATACAGAATGAAACACATTCACTGTGGAAATTTATTTTGCTTGACCGCATATTTGTTGCAGGGTTTGTTTTGTTTTCCCCAGTGTTTAGGGACGGGGCTGATGGAGAGAAAAAAAAAATGGATGCTTGATAATTGAAAAAATAAATAAATAAACAAAATAAAAATTCTAGAGAACCAACGAAAACAAGGAGTAGATAATGATTTTTGGAAGGACTTCTGACAATGTTGCTTAATTCCAGGAAGCCAGGTCTGCTGGAGTCAGGATAGCTATATGGATTATAGGTCTGCTTATCAGAGAGAGAAGCATTTTCAGTTTGTTTCTATGCAGAAAGGATAGGAATGAACTGGGGATCATGAGTCACTATACCAAACCTCTCACTCCCAAACAATCCTCAGTAATAAGGGACATTCCCTAGAGAACCAGAAGGTGTTGGTCAAGTGGACACTACACTACTGTTGACCTCCTCAGTCTGGCAGCTACCTTGAAATATTGGTCCAGGGGTGGCTAGGTGGTGCAGTGAATAGAGCACTGGCTCTGAAGTCAGGAGGACCTATGTGGCCTTAGACACTTAACACAAAACTAGATGTGTGACCTTGGGCAAGTCACTTAACCCCAATATACCTTTCCCCCTTCAAAAAGCAAGAGACAGAGAGAGAGAGAGAGAGAAAGAGAAATTGGTCCAACCTATATTTCCAGTTCCTTTTTCCCACTACTCTCCTATACAAATCTGCCACCTCAATTAGACTGTTCTTCCACCTATTCCCCAAGTATACCTTACACAAAGTCACCTGTATGCCTTTTATTTTTATGCTTATTTGTCTCCAGTCTGGACCACTCTGGCCCCTCCTTCTTGCCCATATGGATCCTGCTCATCCTTCAGGTCCACATCAAAGTTCACTTCCTTCATGAAGCCTTCCCTGACTACCACAAGACAATTTATTATATATTTGTATTTATGAGTCTTCTCTTCCCATCTAGATGATGAACTCCCTGAAGCCAATAAGTATGTTTTATTTCTTTGTGCAGTGACAGAGTGGAAAGGGCCCAGGACGTGGAATCAGACAATCAAAGTTCAGATTCTGTGCTTCAGTTATCAATACCTGTGTGGCCTTGGCCAATTCCCTTTATTGTGCGTCAGTTTCCTGGTCCATAAAATGAAGACTTAGATTAGGTGACCTCTAAGTTCTCTCCTAGCTCTAAATCTTATATATGATCTTCTAATGTATATATATATAACCATGGCCCAGAACAGTGGCTTGCACATGGGAGCTGAAGCTCAGTAAATACTTGAATTATAGAATACCTGAGCTGGAAGAGACATCAGGGAACATCTGACTGACCCCACCATTTTGCATATAATAAAACTAGGTTCAGACAAGGTAGGTGACTTGTCCAAGATCACATGGGTGGACGGAGTTGAGTCTAGGACCCAGATCTCCTGAATCCCAATTCAGGGCTCCTTGTGTTGAAGCACGATGTATTTTTCTTGGATCCTGGAGATCAGAAAGGGTTAATGTGGGTTTTTTTCTCCTCCTTCCGCTAAAGAGATTTTGCTTTCTTTGCTGCATTTTGATGTCACAGACTTACCTCGGAGGTTCAGGGCTTTGTAGCTTAATCCCCACTGTAGTAATAAAATTTTTAATCCTGTGTTTAAAATATGAGATTTACTTGTCAAAAATCTGGCTGTTGAGATCAGGGTGGGGGTGCAAAAATGACAATATTGGTTTAGAAGAAGCAATTCCCTTCATGTCCAGTCAAAGACAAATTGGGCAGGAATTCAGGACTGACCTTTTAGGGTGGGGACAGGTGAAAAATCACACTACCCTTCTCTCTCCTTAACCCTCCTGGATATTTGTGTTCAGGTAAAATCGAATTATGTTGGCCATCCAGGACAGGACAGAAGGGTAGAAGCCTCAGTAGCCTCCTTTTCTCTGATTGAGTAATGAAACTGTATGGGACCTGGTCAGAATCATTGACTAAATTAAGCTATGACAATGAGTTAAGCAACCAGAATTTTCCTGGGAGCCCAGAGTTCTAAGCTCTACCAGCTTTTCTCCCTAACTAGCTTGTAAACTTTTTGAAGGCAGGTTTACAAGATGGGGCAAGGTGAGATGCCAAAGAAGCAGAACTTCTTGTAGCACCATGAACATTTCTCTGTGTGTGTGTGTTTTTAACAAAAGAAGACATTGGGAAGGGTTAGGGGTTTTTGTTATCATGGATATTTTCTTTCAAATGCTAATATTCTTCCAATGACACTATAGGTCTGTGAATCATAGAACACTCCAGTCTTTTTTTTTTTTTTTGCTTTTTGGAGGGCAGTTGGGGTTAAGTAACTTGCCCAAGGTCACACGGCTAGTTTTTCGTGTTAAGTGTCTGAGGCCGGATTTGAACTCAGGTACTCCTGACTCCAGGGCCGGTGCTCTATTCACTGCGCCACTAGCCGCCCCTCACTCCAGTCTTAAAAGAATAAAAATTTTAGGGGACCCAAAGGAGAAGGAAAGGATGTATGGTGGATGCAAGGAAGCTGGAGCATGTTACCAATGTCACTTGCATGAAAGAAGTGGAATGAGAGACATCATTGAGACTACGTATGACCAGAAAGGGGGTGAGCTGGTCATGCAACAAGAATGAAGGATGAACACTGGCTGCACCAGTATTCATGAAATATTTAAAGATCCAGAGGAAAGCTCCCAGTATCTTAGACAAATTCTCTATGGAGGATTTATGGAAAGACATAGACAAGGAGTGCATATGAAGATGCGAGTTCAGATTCTGCCTCAGACACTTATTAGATGTGTGACCCTGGGCAAGTCACATAACCTCCTTCAGTTTCAGTTTCCCCACCTATAAAAATGAGGATAATAGCACTTAGCTCACAGGATTGTGATGAGAATCAAATGGGTTATGTAAAGTGCTTTGCAAAGCTTAAAGGCTATAAATGCTAGTTACAATGATGATAACTACTAATGATAAGAATAATAGATTACCTTTATTAGAATGCTCTAAGGTTTGCAATGCACTTTTTTGGGATAGAGGTGGATAGATTATGAACTGATTTAGCAGAAAGGTCTCAGAAAATGAGATCACAATCTATTGCTAATGTTAATTGTTATTATAAATAAAAACAATGGCTTAAATTTCTATAGTGTTTTAAGCTTGACAAAAGACTTTCCTCACAACAAAACTGGGAGGTAGGAACCATAAGTATTTTTTATTGGCACCTTATAAATAAAGAAACTGAGGCCCAGAGAAAGTAAGTAGACTGTCCAAAATCACTTAAAATGGAATTCAAACCGAGGCTTCTTGACTCCAGCCATGGTGGGGGGTTTTCCTTATGGGGCTCTCACATACTGGCAAGCCTAGGTCTTATTGTTGTTGAGAGTGCCCCATTTAAATGGGGCAGGTTAGCATGGTTGGAATATTCCCCAACAAAGCAACCTGAATTTATGCTGGGAGCTTTTAACCAAATGTATCCTTCTGACCCATCCATTATTCACACTGAATTGGGCATCTGCCACTTTCTGTCCCAGTGTTCTCAGAAAGCCTGACTCAAAAGAAAAAAAAAAAACAGAGAGGCTTGTTTCAACTATGTTAAAATTAACACTAATGTCACTGGCATTTAAATAACTCAAGTTCTCAAGTCTAATCTCACACTCGGGGACAATTAAACAGCCACTAGTCTTGATGGGCTCCTTCCTCAGGCCACTCAAACATACCTTAGGGGAAAGGTTATGGGAGTGAAAGTATGATGCATGCCCAGGTTTAATAAAGTGAAAGTTGTTGAATCAAAAAAAAAAATGTGGGTTTCAAGTGAGGATTCAAGGACTGCCACAGTGTGTGAGACTAATCAACCAAAAAGGCTTGGCCCTTTGGAAACAACTTGATTCATCAGCATAATGGTTTTGCAAGATGAATTTGAGGGAGCTGAGGTGTTAAGGCTTTTGTGTCCTGTGCCAGTCACCAATCCCTCTGCCAGGGCAGGAATGTGGGCTCAAAGTCTTGCACAAAGGAGGGGGAATTGGATCTCCGTGGTCCTGAAACCAGAATCTCTCTGCTTCCCAGGGCTGCCGTCCCTTCTTGATTTTCAGGGGCTTTAGCTCCAGCATCAAATGTCTAAACCAGACATTGCTCCATTCTGGCCCTTGGTTCTTGCAGACTGCTACATTTTCACCACCAGCAAAGTGATTTCTCTAGTGCTCTTAATTCCAACTGAATCTAACCAAAAACAATAAATCTTTTTTGTTTCAAATTCCAGCCATCATTACTTTTGGTGAACTGACACATGACGGCATTATATTAAACCAGAGGCAGGTGGATCAGGAATTTAAATTACTAAGATATTTTGTGAGAAGCAGCATGTTGTAGTAGGTAGTGGATTGGCCTGGGAGCCAAGAAGATCATGGATTCAAGTCTTGTTTCTGACATGCATTGGTTGTTCAACTTTGGACGAGTCCCTGTATATCTGAATGCTCCCAGGAAACTTTCTGAGAGTATACGTTGCAAAACAGTTGATGATCTAATGGTAAAATCCTGCATCATGGTGAAATAGTATCACAGAACTAGGACATTGTTGTTTTTGTTGTTCAGCCATTTAGTTGTGCCTGATTCTTTGTGACCCCATTTGGGGTTTTCTTGGCAAAGATTCTGGAATGGTTTGTCATTTCCTTCTCCAGCTCATTTTGCATATGAGGAAACTGAGGCAAACAGGGTTAAGTGATTTACCCAGGGTCACATAGCTAGTAGGTGTCTGAGGCCAGATTTAAAATCAGAAAGATGAGTCTTCCTGACTCCAGGCCCAACAATAAACACCGTGACACCTAGCTGTCCATAGAAGGGCATTAGAGTTCATGTAATCTGATGCTACCTCCCTTCCCATTTTACAAATCAGAAACTGAGGTCCAAGAAGTCTATGACACGTGAAGGTCATCCAAATAGTAAGTGGTAGGGTCAAGATTTGAACCAAGATCTTTTGACTCCAGATCCAGAGATCTTTCTACTATATCACACTGCCTTACACGTCTGGGGCAAAATTATTTTGTAAAACGACTGTTCATATGTAGACCAGAGAGCCTTGTGAGAGAATGAACAGAAACAAATTTGCTCCTGTTTTTAACTTGGGCATTTAAATAATGATTATTTCTCTACTTTCTCACAGAGAGAATTGCCCATTGACATTCTACAGACCCTTAACATTAATTTGTCGGAGGCTGGGGGGTAGAGGAAGAGCAACTGACTTTTGAAATTTCAAAAATAGTCCAGGAATTTCAAGTTAGAAGTACATTTTCTTGCCAATTGAAATTAATTAGCTGAAGCCACCCCAAGTGTATGGAGAGATCATAAGTAATCATCTAATCAATTAGGCAAACATTTATTAAGCACCTGTTATATGCCTCTCCCTGTGCTAGAATACAAAGACAACAGTGAAACACTTACCATTTGAATGGGGGAGAAGACAAAGAGGGGAGAAAAGACTGAGAGTCAGAGACATAGAGACAGAAAAAAGAAAGAAAACAGAAATGGGGGTGGGGAGAGAGAAGGAGAAAGATATAAGGTAATCTTGCAGGAGCTGGGGTGGGGCAGGGGTGCTTGACCTAAGTCTTAAAGGAAGCCAGAAATTCTACAAAGTGGAATTGAGGAGAAAGAGCATTTTCAAGCAAGGTGTTTAGAGACAGCTGCTCTGGCCTCTTGAAGATCTGGTGTTTCCATACTAAAACTCACCTCAGGGTAGCTGATAGATCCACATTTTGATGCTTCATTGAGGGAATTCTAGGCAAATTCTCTTCACCACCTACTCGCAGAGTCAAGCTATGTTTTCTTCACCCTCTTCCCCACTGCATCCTAGAATATGCCCTGAAATATCTCAATTTCAAGGGGAGGGAAACTGCAAAGGCTGTTGTTTCAACTCTCTGTTGCTAGAGATTTCTTGTCTTCAGTCTCAAAGGGAATGAAATATTCTTAGGTTCGTGGATCTCTCCAGGGTGAACTAAGTGGGAGCATATTTCAGAAAACAGCAGAAATAGACTGCATTAGGAAAGATGTTCAGGAATTCAGAAAATCTTGGGATCTCTAACCATTCAGTCTGGGTTGACAGTTCCTCACTTGCTCCAACTGGGCTTAGCAGTGAGCAAAAGAAAGTTATTTATTTATTTTTTTAAGAATACAGAAGCTGCCAAGATTCTTCAGGGGGAAAAGGGTAGACAAACTTGGAATGCCAGGTTCCCATCCTGCCCTGTTCTGCATGTCCAGCCACTTACTTTGTCCCAACACAATGACCTAAACCAGAATGGAGAGAGCCAACCTTTCCATCAAGAAAGATTTAATTTATTGGGAGCTCAGAATAACAAATCATATGCCTGAGATTTATAGCTTTCAAGATCGGAATTGACCAGAGAGAGAACACAACCTTTCCAAGCCTGGGAGCCATTCTTTTAATAAAGTTGAGAAGGTAAAATATGTACGCGCATTCACGCAGCACCAGCCCAATCTGACTCTTATGTAAAGTGTGCAATGAGTTTATGGAGGAAAGTAACATACGACTCTTCGCCATTTCATTATGGAGAAAGACACAGTGGGGACCTCTTAGGCCACAGCTCAGGCATTTATGATTTAAACAATCAAAAACATCGAACCAGAGGAATGGGAAGAGTGGCAATCCCAGATTGAACAGAAGCAAGAGGGAGAGAGAGAGCCCATGGGGTTTATGAGAACTTGTTCTAGTTTTTGTCAAGTCTAAGGGAGGAATTTTATTAGGGAGGCATGGTATAGGGGAAAGAGTCACAGATTTGGAATAAGAGTGCCTGGGTTCCAATTTTGGTCCTATTATTTGCCATCTATATGGTCCTGGGTAAATGGTCTTACTTTTCTGGACCTGTTTCCATATTTGCAAAATGAACAAATTAGACAAGATAATTTTTATGGTCCTTTTAGCTAGCTGTATATTTTAGGACTCCTATGAGACCTCTGTGGGATTGGGATAGAGAAAACTTTTAGTCTCTTTCCCAAGGCATAGATAATGAAATGCAGTAATCCAAGGCCAGTCCTAAAATCTACTAGTTGTGTGAGGGTATTTTACTCTTTTCATAATCATTTCTCAAAAAGAAAAAGAATTTGAAATAGAAACAGAAATAAGGAATTCGTTTCCTTGTAAGGATCAGATTTATTATTAAATATCAAAGTGTTTTGGAAAAAGTCGAAAGAGCCATCATGTAAGAGTATGGTGGTGTTGAGAGTCCTTGCTGGAGAGTGAGAAGATCTGGGATCTAGTCTCAATTCTGCCAATAATCATTGTGAGTTTAGACAATCACATTCCCTCCTTAGGTTTAGGCAAAAAGAGGGAGTGAACCAGCTGGTCTTGGAGGTTCCATAAAGTCCCTAGGATTAGGGCTCAGATATTAGTTTCAAGAGCATTCCCAGGAAAGCAAGTTGTTTGAGAGATTCTGACTTTAGATGTGCTTGTTTTAACAGCCTACTGTACTGTGGAGCTTTAAGGTTTATAAAGCACATTGCCTCCAACAACCCTGAGGAGTTGTTATTGGAAATATTATCCCCTCATTTTACAAATAAGGAAACTGAGGCTGACTATTCAGTCAATAGTGTGTGCCAAAGCCAGGATTCAAACTTAGTCTCTAGTGATTTCAAGTCCTAAGCTACATAAATGGTACCACAAACTTTCTGCAAGGCTACAAACTCTACTGTAGATCATAGCTGGCTTTGTAGAACACCAGCAGAGCCAGGCAATTGAAGAAACAAAGCTGTTATTTGGCATACTGCAAACAATGAAGTAAAGAGGTCATTCAGCTGGATTTGTTCCTTTTCAACCAGTTACAATATTGTTTAGACCTTGTCTGTGTTGGGCTTTGGGGAGGGTAGGGGATGCTGTGTTATTAGTACATGATCCCAACCCAACCTTCAGACATCAATCTCTCAGCTTCGGCGAAGATACCTGCCCAGGCCCCTGAAAGCAATCTCGCTCCATCCCGGTATGATTAGAATCCCGCCAGAGCAGCAAGCAAAGAATAGCTCTGGGAAGGTTACTCAGCTGGGCTGCTCACCCCGACTGGCCTTTTACCCCCCTGTCCGGAAGCAACAGCAGTGGAAAAAGACACCTCTTCGAAGAAAAGCTAATCCCTGCCCAAATCAGACTTAATCCTCCATTCAGGTAATTTTTTCTTCTCCCAATAGGTCAGGGCTTCATAAATGTGCCTGCTAATTACTAACTGGACACGGAACTTGACTTGGGGACATGAACTGTTCTCAGAGCCTCTGTCCCTGAGGCTTTTCATGTAATGTTTAGTAACAGAATTAGTTCTCAAATGTTGTATGACTCAGTTCAGCTCATGTAATTATCCCAAATAAGTTTCCTGTTGGTGGCTTCTGGCTAGCTGAGTGCTAGTTTTGGCAGCAAAGTTCTTACTGGATTAAGGCAAACATATTTTTGTGAAATGAGAATGAATTTCCCTTTATAAACCCCACATTTCTTTTGAATGAATATTCATTCATAATCCAACAGAAGTATTTGGGAAAGTAAAATAACTTCTGTGAATCTCTTTGAATTGTAAAAATTTGAGATATTTGAAATTTATCTCCTCTCCAGGCAGGGGAAAGTTTGCTACTATCAGTCTTAGGAGCCCGCCTCAGAGGTGGAGTAGGTTCAACCACATTATGGGGGCCTACTTTTCCCTTCCTTATATTGCCAACATGTTTATCCAGATGTAGACATATAAAAATAAGGAGCAGCATATTAGGGAGTACTGTGACAAATGTCTGGATCTGTTCCATGATGGGAACCCTTAGGGAGCTGGCTTTCAATCAAGGGCTCAACCCTTCTGTCATGTGGACCAGTCAGCAGAAGGGACTCTGGAGTCACTGCCCAGTAGCCCATCTCTTGCTCAGAGCAGCTACTTGCCACTCACCATTTAGCTTTGCCTCTTTGTGGGTGATGTCAACATTCTCAGCTCTCTAAAGCAAAGGCTGGCACTTCTACAAGACAGATCATTGACTCTCTCCTGAGCTTACTAGTTCCTGTCTCTTTACCTTGCTACATTTTAAAAAAAATGTACAAGACATTCTTGTAGAGAGGCTTTAATCAAAATAGCAGAAATGAATCAAAATAGATTAACATCACTGTACTTAGCATAAACACTCAGCAAACTTCTGAAGTCCTCACGTTAATTCCCTAGCAGCAGACAAACCAAAATCCTGAAAATTCAGTTTTCCTTGTTGTTCCAAATGAGCATTTACTGAGGATTTACACATAGTAGATCAGAGACTAATATAACACAGGAATTCAACACACTCTGTTCTTCTTTCTCAACGATGGCATGGACTGTGGGAGCACAGGATGTATCTGGCAAGGACACACTTTTGGGCAGCCATTCCCCAGTTCTTATCAGGTGTATAAATTTAATTGATGGCTCTGGCCCTATAGAACTAGGGAGTTATGTTGGCCTGCAATGAGACATATACTGCCTGTCAGTCAAGTCCTAGGTGGTCCAGGGCATAGAATGCTGCGCCTGGAATTAGGAAGACCTGAGTTCAAATCCAGCCTCAGACACTAACTAGCTGTGTGACCCTGGGCAAGTCACTTAACCCTGTTTGCCTCAGTTTCTTCATCTGTAAAATGAGCTGGAGAAGGAAATAGCAAACCACTTCAGTATCTTTGTCAAGAAAACCCCTCATGGGGTCACAAAGAATTGGACACAACTGAAACAACAACAGAAATCAAGTCCTACTAAGGCAGAGAAAGAAAAGGCCTCTGCAAACAGGCCTCTGTTTTCTTCTTTTTTTTTCTTTTTTGGAGGGCAGTTGGAGTTAAGTGACTTGCCCAAAGTCACACAGCTAGTTTTTGGGTCAAGTGTCTGAGGCCGGATTTGAACTCTGGTCCTCCTGACTCCAGGGCCAGTGCTCTATTCACTGTGCCACCTAGCCGCCCCAGGCCTCTGTTTTCTCAGTCTCATTTCCTACATTTCAACTCATCCCTTTTAAGTTCTCCCGTTTTCAGCTTCCTTTGACAATCAAATGGTCAGGCAAGCTCCCTGGTCATATTCACCTCTGAATCTTGGGGGAGGGGGACAGAAAATATATCCTCCTCCAAATGAACTATTTGCAAGCATTGCAAATTATATTGGTACATTTCAACATCTGTGAACATACATCATAGAGCTCATAACTCAGCATAAAATATAGTCCCAGGTAATCATTCCAACCACATAGTACAATGACCATCCAACTGTGTACTATGTAGCATCCATATTAGAAAGGCCGGAGGCTAGCATCAGTACATGCAGCAGCCATAATCCATAATATGCAATCAATAGCTAACATGAAAACAGTGAGTATATCAGACTAAGGATACAAAAGTTTCTTATGACATTTATACATAGCATCCCATCCTGTGTGCCCAAATACAGAGGCTGCATGGAGAAGTGTAATAGTAACAATAATAAAAATAGATGACACCAACAAAACGCTGTAAGTTCTGCAAAGCACTTGACATAATATTATTTCACTTGGTGCGTCAGTCAGTAAGCTGTTAAGTACCTACTAGGTGCTGGGCACTTTGCTAGGTGTTGGGGTTTCAAAGACAAAGCAACAACAATATTTGAACTTCAAGACTTATATTCTGTATCAGTAGAGATATGTACATATATAAATATACACAAAATCTGTGAAAAAATACGTTGTTGTTCAGTTATTTTTCAGTCTATCCTACTCTTTGTGATCCCATTTGGGGTTTTCTTAGCAAAGATATAGGAGTGGTTTGCCATTTCCTTCTCCAGCTCATTTTACAGATGAGGAAACTGAAGCAAACAGGGTTAAGTGACTTGCCCAGGGTCACACAGCTAGTAAGTATCTGAGGCTGGATTTGAACTCAGGAAGATGAGATCTCCTAACTCCAGGCCTGGAGTTCAATTCACTGTGCCACCTAGCTGCCCCACCCCAAATATATAAATACAAGGTAGTTTGAAGGGGAAAGCATTAGCAGTTGGATGGAGGGGGTTGGTAATCAAGAAAAGGTGATGCTTTGAAGGAAACTGGGGATGCCTTGAACAATAATGCATACCAGGAAGATATTAAAGAAGGGTAGCAACATGGCAAGTAGATTGCACAGCAAGATGTAGGTCACATACAACACATTATAACAGACCTGGCTAGTTACATACAAAGTATCCATTACATGTGTCCCACCAACGGGCATTATCTGGCTACCTGAGTATCCACTGCTTCCAACACTTCTCAAGTACTATAAGCCATTTTGGTCACTACTATGACCTTCTGGGACTGTGGATGACCCAAGATGACTCTTTCCTGGCTCTATAAATACCCTCTATTCCCTCAGTGTCTCCCCAACTGAATTATTAGGCAGAAAAGGAGCATCTTCTGGGTTTCCCCCTCCTTCTCTGTTTGAACACAAGCCCCTCTGGGGCTGAGATGAATTTCATTGACTTCTCTGATCCTATAGTAGATATCAGTGCTCAATACCTTCCTCATCTGAATTATTATGCCCTGAGCCATTATTTAGCTTTGACAGTTGTTCTGCACCTGGCTTTTTTTTTTCTTCTCAGAGTCTATTTGACTGTCTCTCCATTGCTTTTTCCCCTCTTCTCACCAAGGGATCTAATTCCCCCAAAGGCAATAGTTTGTTGCAATGAATCATCCTGGTAGGACCCCAACCACTCCCTGGGGCTATCTTATACATGATGAGTTGCCCATTCTTTCAACTACTTAGTATGAGATGGCTTTCCAATAGTCGGCTATCTTTTGTGTTCCCTACTCACCAAGATTTTTAGCAAAACTATCTCCTTGCTGCAAATTTTGACAATGAACTCAAGCATCATGGCATTGCTTGTTTGTATCAGAGCTTTTTTGGAGTAGAAGCTATAGCTAAGCAATAGGCCGTCTTCACCTGATCTCTCAGATGAGAGCCATACTGGTTATATCATACATGCTCCCTCATTCATTCATTCAACCATGGAATAAACATTGAGTGCTTACTATGTGCAAGGCATTGTGCTAAGTCCTAGGGCTACAAAGAAGTGAAAAAGCAGTCCCTGTCCTTAAGGAGCAGGGATAGTGGAGGGGCATGTATATGATACATAAAGAGAAGATGAAAGATAACCTATGTGAGGAGTATTCTAACAGCTGAGGAGACTGGGAAAGGCCTCTTATATAGAAGGTGGCCTTTAAGCCGAATCCTGAAGCAAGCCAGGGATTCTAAGAGGCAGAGGTGATGACAGAGCATTCCAGGCCTGGGGTATGAGTAAATGGCCAATGTAAAGACACAAGGAGAGGAGATGGAATATCACATGTGAGGGACTACAAGTCGGCCACTATGGTTGGATAATAGAGTACGTAGAGGGGAGTTTGATATTGCCGCCTCCCTGGCGCAGACTTCCATCTCCTCCTGGCTGGGCTACTACAGGAGCCTGCTTCTTGATCTACCTGCCACCCATCTCTCCCCTCTCTAGTTCATCCTCATTCAGCCACTGAAGAGATTTTCCCAAAGCACAAGTCAAACCAAGTCTCCCTCCTACACATTAAGCTCCAGTGGCTCCCTACCATTTCAAGTTCAAATACAAAATCCTCTGTTTGGCATTCAGAGCCCTTCATAATCTAGCCCCAACCCCACCATCTTTGCATCTTACATTCTAGCCTCCCACCTTCACATATACTTTGATCCAGTGACACTGACCTCCTTGCTGTTCCTGGAATAAGGCACTCTATTAGTTCCTGGCATTCCCTTTTAAATTTTTAATCAATCAATCAATTAACGTTTGTTTTCTTTTTAAAAATTACATGTAAAAACAAATTTTAACATTCATTTAAAAATTGTTTTCTTCCAAATTCTCTCCCTCCTTCCCTTCTATCCCCTCTCCTCGAAAAGGCAGTTCCTGGCATTTTCACTGGCTGTACCTCATGTCTGACATGCTTTTCTTCCTCACCTCTGCCTCCTGGCTTTCTTCAAGTCGCAGCTAAAATCCTCTCTTAATTCTAGGGCTTTCCCATGTCAATCATGTCCATTTATGCTGCACATATTTTGTTTGTACATAGTCATTTATGGATGGTCTTCTTGATTAGATTGTGAGCTCCTTGAGGTCAGGGAGTGTCTGTTCACCTTTCTTTGTATTCCCAGTGCTTTGTGTCCTATGGTACCTGGCATGTAGTAGACAGTTAATAAATGTTGATTGACTGACTGAGTAAAGCTCAAGAAGCCTGGAAAGGTAGGAAAGGGTCAAGCTGTGAAAAGGTTCAAATACCAAACAAAGGATTGCACATTAGATACTGGAGGTAATAAGGATTCACAGGAGTTGGGTAGTGGTAAGATCAGACCTGAGTTTTAGGAAAAATAGCAGTTGAGTGAGGGATGGGGTGGAGTGAGGAGAGACTTCAGACAACACAATCATTGCAAAGGCTGTTGCTATAATTTGAATGAGGTGATGAGAGGCTGAATTTGGGAGGTGACTGGGTGAGGGGAGAGGAGAGAGGCAGTTAATGTCAAAATGATAGGATGTGGCACCTGACTGAATATGTGGGGTGAGTGAAGCTCCAATGCATAAACCAATAGGTAAGCTCCATACTTGCCTAAACTCCAGCATATGGGACAAGAGCCTGAGACATCACTGATGACAGTACTGTACGCTAGCAATAACACCTGCTAACTCCATGGAGTCATTTGTTCAGGCCTCTGGATCCCCAACGCATTCAGCAGTGCACAACTGTGATGTTGAGGTTGTGAATGCAGCAGGTGAAGTGTATAGTTCTAGACTTCTTGATCCCTGCCAAAACTGACCCTTGAGTATTTTGCTTTCTGTATCTTTACTATAACCTGGGTGGATCCTAGCAGCAAAGCCATGGCAGAGAAATACTTGTTCTGCAGAAACTAGCCCCTGCAGAAGCTTCCTGGTTCCTCATCTCTTCCTCCAAGCTTCATCATTCACTTCCTTTAAGTATCAGCTAAAATCTTACCTACTACAGGAAGCCTTTTCTTATCTCACTTAAACCTAGTGCCTATCTGCTCTTGATTATTTCTAATTTATTCTGCATGGATCTTGTTTGGATATAGTTGTTTGCATGGTGTCTCCCTTATTAGATTGCAAACTCCTTGAGGGCAGGGATTATTTTAGACTTTTTTGTATCCCCAGTGTTCAGCATAGTGCCTGGCATGTATTCATTGACTTGACTGACTTGATTGGATATATCTGTGCATTCTGGGCGATGTGATCGATCACCACCAGGATATTGTTTATATTTTACCTGTTTCTTTACAAAGAAAAGGAGTTAATTCAAGTGGTTTGCTGGTGTTTATGGTCCCCAAGTCTGTAGTATGTCTTGGTAGTAATTTCCTTTGAACTTATCAGACTGAACTTTCACACTTCTTATCAACATGTGCTGCTATTGAGGGCCATTAGAATCTGTTTCTTACTAACCCAAGTATCTTGACCAAGTATTCAGTTATTTTGTATTAGTTCCTAGGCTATCAAGTTAAATGCCTCAAATAGCACCAACTGCTGTCTGGTATCATGTGTGAGGTCACCAGCATTCTATTGCATAATACCATCCTCTCAATGGTAAAATGCCCCCTAGGAAACATAGTTTGAGTTTCTGGGGGTCATATCCTTGATTCTTGCTTTGTATCTCTTCATTATGCAGTTGCTCCCTTTTCAGTTCATCCAAGGACAGCTGAGGGTAAAGAGGATTGTTTTGATGAGACAAAGATCATAACCACTAATGACACTCTTTGGTGGAAATCCAGGACTCTCATCTATATTTTTATGTAGGAGAAGTCCAGTTCCTTGGGTATAATAGATCTCTATAACTTCTATGGATACTACCATAGTTTCAGACTCATGTGGCTTCTAAGACAGAGCATCTGCAACCGCATTCATCTTCCCTAGATGATAATGCTTGCTGGTGCCAATGCTCTTTTCTGATGGGCAGTGTCCAATTTAGCACTGGTTGAAATGTGTCAATGAATTGTTGTCTGTCCATACTTATTAAGCTCTATACACATAGTCTTTGGACTTCTCAGTGACAACCCACTTCAATTTCAAGAACTTTAATTTGCTTTCTTTTTGTTTTAGCCTAATTTTATTTTTTAATTAACAAAAATCTATTTTCTATCCCTCCAATCTTCCTCCTCTCATTGGAAAAAAAGGAAAAGCAACACACTCGGAACAAATATGCTTAGTCAAGTGAAACAAATTCCCACCTTAGCCACATCCAACTAAGAACTATAATTTGTGTGGGAGATGATAAATCTCTCTCAGCAACTCCTCTACTGGTGAATGAAATAGGTTTATGTTTTCTGATTATAAGTTCCTCTGCTCCTAAGTCTTCTGAACTAGCATCAATGGGCAGCAAAAAGGCTTGCCCAGGTTTGCAAGATTCACCACTGGTGCATACGTGAGGTAGTTGACGAAATCTTTTAAAACCTTGTTCATATTTCATAGCCCAACAATCAGCACATGGTTGTGAAGAGGTAGGGTCAAGTCAAATTAATCCAAGTGGAGAAATATTTATTAATAAGTGCTTACTATGTGCCAGACACTGTGCTAAGCACTGTAGTCCCTGCCCTCAAGGAGCTCACTGTCTAATGGGGGAAACAGCCTGAAAATAACTGTACAAACAAGATATAAACAGGATAAATTACCTCAACAGAGAGAAAGCACTAGTATTAAGGGGGATTAGAAAACACTTCTTGTAAGAAGGTAGGATTTTAGCTGAGTCTTGAAGAGAATTGAGGACAGAAATGAAAAGGG
>CM053595.1:114895458-114910163 GCA_028646575.1 Pseudocheirus occidentalis | reverse complement strand
AGATAGATGTTGACAAGATATATATGAGGCATGTTGAAGATAGAGGAGAAAGCAACAGCAGGTGGGAAGGGGGGGCAGGAGAGGCTCCAACAGAAGGTGGCCCTGGAATTCACTGAGGAAGAGAGAGACAAGGTCCATATGGGGGGCGTTTGTGGTCTGAGAGGCCAGGTATACATAAGTGGGAAAAGAACATGGTGTAATGAAAGGAACACTGGGCTTGGGAATCAGAAGTAAAACCCTGGATCTGACTTCACCTGTGCGATTCTCAGTTTTTTCATCTATAAAATGGGAGAGTTGATAATGTTCATTGGGAGGGATGTTAGCAAAGGTCATTATGAGAGAAGTGCTTTGTAAACTGAAAAGATCTAGAGAAATGCCAACTTTTATTAAATCATCAGCATCAAAATTATTAGGAGCAGCTTGTTACACAAGGACCTATGAAAAGGAAAGGGAATATGAAAACTATATACTAAAGGAATGGAAAGCAAGGGAGAGATCACTGTAGGTTGGGGTAAGTCAAGGAATGTTTCTTAGTATATGGAAACTTGATCTGAAGTATAAGTAGGATGGAGAAATAAAAATGATTGGGGAGGGGGCATTCCAGGCTGAGAGTCTAGTACAAGCAGAGGGAGAGGAGGGGAGGGGAAAGCAGAGACACGAGCAGGATGATGATGAGACCAGTCTGGCTAGGATACAGTTCACCCAGAACAGGAAGGGATCTTGAATGAACTCTGGGCTTGACCTGTTGGACTGTGGGGGCCACATTCTGAGCAGGGGAGCAGCACTGTGGGAAGATCTAAATGGTAGTGGCATGCAGACCAGACTGGATCCACGGAGACCATCTAGTTTTCTCTGAGAGCTGTAGGATCTGAACCAGAACAATGAATTGAGAATTCATAGGGAAAATCCTCCTCCATCCCCAGTTCCAACCCCACCCTGAGTGTCTGCAGTGTTCTAGTAATGCTGAGCCAGCACCTCATAGCAGGGCAAAGCCATCATCTCTCAGTTTTCTGCATGAGGGAGAATAAAGAGGATTTATTTAGGAAAATTAAACAATTTATTTTGGGGGGTTTGAATTCAGCTCACAATATCAAGGCCATCATGTGCAGCTTATGACTCAAAAATGCAAAGGTTTCAACGATTACTTTTCTCCTGACAAAGCCAAGCCTTTTCTAAGAACATGTGTGCAGCTACAGACACAGTGATTTTCAATCTAATTAAGTTTGCCAGGCAGCAGAGGCCCCCTGTTCTGCACCCCTCCTCCCATTCACTACCGACTAATTCATGAGCGTTGCTTAGTTTAATTCTCTTCTGAAGTGGATTCACCTCTTCTTCCTTCCGCAAGTCTGGCAGGTAAATGAGGGGCACCTGGAGACAGCCAATCTCATCTTGATCAAATCAACTCAGGAATGTACCCCTATATGGGGCCACCCAGAATCCTGCCAGGCTTAACTGAGCTTCAAGGAAAATTTGATTCTGCTTTTTCATCCCCTTGCCTCCCGTGTACCCAGACCTGCACTAGTCAGTGAGGGTGGGGGCATTGGAGGGGGGGCATTAAAGGAGATGTATTAACTCCTCTCCTGGAGCTCATGGTCAAGGCAGGAAGAAGAGTTGCTAAAACAACTCATGAAGTCACAGACTTTCAAAAAGGAGGTATTTGATCAGTACCCAAAAAAGCAAAGATAAGAGCTATGGGAGTTCAAAGGAGACAAAGAGATCAGAGTGAACCAAAGCTCATCATCAGCCCTGATCAGACCACATGTGGAGGACTACATTCAGTTCTGGGGGGAGTGACAGAGAAAGAGTTGTACCTGGAGTCAGGAAGACCTAAGTTCAGATCTACTCTCAGACACTTACTGTGTGATCTTGAGTAAGTCACTTAACTTCTGTGTGCCTCAGTTTCCTCAACTATAAAATAGGAATAATAATATCATAGAGATAATAGGGAGAATTCCTCACAGTGTTGTTGGAAGGATCAAATGAGCTAATATTTGTAAAGCACTCTTAGCACAATGCTTGACACATAGTAGGCATTTGACAAATGCTTGTTCCCTTCCCCACATCCTAAGGAGGACATTGACCAGCTGGTGTGTTCAGAGGTTGGTGACCTAGATGAGGAAGGAACTGAAATTCATGGCATAGGAGGATTTATGAAAGGGACTGGGATAATTTAACCCAGAGAAGACTAGGGGATTTGAGTAAAACGGTGTTAACATGTGGAAGAGGAAGAGTCAGCCTTCTGGTTGACCCCGATGGGTAGAACTCAGAGAAACAAGTAGAAGTTACAGAGAAAAAAGCTGTAGTTTAATGTAACTGTAGCATCTAGGCATTCTCCTCTCACCTCTAGGGCCCCAAAAAAAGCTATCCCAGGTTAAAGGTACTCAAATATGTCTTCTTCCACTAAAAAAGAACAGGCTTATCATGCATTACAAAAAAATCACATATATGTATTATATGTATACATAGCATGTAGTCTACATTTACATAATCAGCACTTTTGCAACTCCCATGACTCCACTCTTAAGGGTCATAGGGGTGAAGTCCCAAGAGCTTTACACTTCTCTAGCTACCCAAAGGGACGGCTATCTCCTAGATCTCACTGCCACCCATAACTATATCACCTTCTTCATTTTGAACTCAAAGAGTCCTCTCTGATCCTATTCTTCTGCTCCCCAGTTATCCCTTGGTCATTCTAAAGCTATTCTTTGAACTCCCTCACAACCTTTTTTTTTCTTTTTGGAGGGCAATTGGGGTTAAGTGACTTGCCCAAGGTTACACGACTGGGTTTTGTGTTAAGTGTCTGAGGCCGTATTTGAACTCAGGTCCTCCTGACTCCAGGGCCAGTGCTCTACTCACTGTACCACCTAGCCGCCCTTAACCTTTTAATTATCACATTCCCTCCTCTCCCCCTCTTTTGTCTTCTTCTGAGATCTGGCCATACCTTCATCTCTGAAAAGTCTTGATTTTGTAGATAAACAGTTCAACCTCCCACTACCCTGCACCATAACTCCTTTGCTCCAGATTTTTTTATCTTCATTTAGAGTTGTCCAATCCTACACCCTGGACTGCCTTTACCATATACTTTCCCCACATCTCCTTCAGAACCAATAAAGACTGTTAGAGGAGGTCCCATATCTGTGATGCATCCAGTGCAGTCATGTTATCTCAACTGGGCCTAACTTCTGTGTAGAAAAACCTGTATTTTTCCTCCATCCCATTCCTCTAAAAGGTTGTCCCAAGTATTTTCTTCTCTCCTTAAACCCCTAATGCTGCCTCCACCCCATTCTAAGCAAATGTCCATGCTTCTTGTTTTACTGAGGAAATAGATGCCATCTCTCATGAGTTTCCTCTTCTCTACATTTCAAGACCCTCTACATCTTCATCCACTCTCTTTTCCTTTACTCCTGACTCTGAGGAAATGGTACCCATTCTTTGCCAAGACCAACCCTTGAGTCAGTCCTATCAGTCATACTCTTTGTCTATTTCTTTCTATATAATAGTATATAATAATAACATGATATATAATAATAACACCTATGTCATAGGATTATCTTGATTATCTCGAGTATCAAATGAAATAACAAATACAGATCACTTTGAAACTTTAATGTCCTATATAAATGTTAGCTATTATTAAATATTGCAATCTTCAGTCTTTGCTTCTCAATTGGATCTTTTCCTGCCACTTACAAACATGATTAGGTCTATAGCCTTTCCTTAAAAATCACTTGAGGAGGCCACCCCCTCCCAGCTGTCATACCACGTCACTCCTCCTTCTCACCAACAATTGCACAAAAAGGATCATATACACACACTACTATCACCACTTCACCAGCCTCTCATTTTCCCATCCCTTTCAATCTGACTTCCAACCCCACTATTCAACTGAAATTGCTCTTTCCAAGGTTACTAAAAGTCTCTTAATTCTTTTAAGTCCAATGACTTTTCCCAGTCCTCATATACCTTAACCCAGCTGAAACTTTTGAGATTGTTGCCTATTTTCTCTCCATGGATCCTCTCTCCTTTCTTGGCTTCAGTAACACTGTTCTTTCCTGGCTTTCTTCCTACCCACCTGAACATTCTTTTTCCATGTCCTTTGTTGGATCACCATCCATATCTTGCCCTGTTGGTGTGGACTTTGTCACAAATGCTCTTCTCCCTCTACATATGCTTCCTTGGAGATGTCATTGGTTCAAGTACCCCTATTTAGATGATTCCCAAGCCTATATATTCAGCCCTGATCTCTCTCTTGAGCTTTAGTCACGCATCATCAGTTGCCTGATTGATATTTACTCTTGAATATCTCATAGGCATCTCAAACTCAACAGGTTCATAGTGGGAACCATTATTTCTTCCCCTGTGCCTTCTACTCTTTTAGACTTCCCTATTTCTGTTGAAAGGACCATCATCCTCACAGTCACCCAGGTTCATAACCTCATGGTCATCCTCAGCTCTTCTTTCTCCCTCACTTCCACATACAGTATTATTTACCAGGTCTTGTTGATTCTGCCTTCACAAGATCTCTTGCCTCCACTCCCTTTTCTCCTTCATATCACCATTACCCTAGTTCAGACCTTCATTATCCCTGCTTTGGACTACCATAAAGTTCTTTCTGATTTGTCTCTATCCTTCTGATATATTTCCTCTCTAATTCTTTCTCCAAAAAACTGGGCAAAACTGTCTTCCCAAGATGCAGATCTAACCATGATTCTGTCTTGCCCTTAAACCTTCCTCATTGTGTCCAGGATAAAATCATTTGACATTTAAAGACTTGCACAATTTGGCTCCCAACTACCTTTCTCTCCTTGTTTTATCTTACTCCTCTTGGCAAACTCCTTGTTCCAGCCCAATTAGAATACTTAGGATCACAGATCTAAATCTAGAATGAGCTTCAAATCTTACAGGTAAGATAACTGAGGGAAAAGGTAATTAAGTGAATGGAATTCTATTGTACTTTAAGAAACGACAAACAGGTAGATTTCAGAAAAGCCTGGAAAGATTTACATGAATTGATCCAAAGTGAAGTGAGCAGAACCAGGACAACATCATACAAAGTAACAGCAATATTGTGTGATGATAGACTTTGATAGACTTAGCTCTTCTCAGCAACACAATGATCCACTTATGATGGAAAATGCTGTCTGTATCCAGAGAAAGAACTGATGTAGTCTGAATGGAGATCTCTATCATGGAGAATTGTGGCCTTGACCTTGAAGAAAGTGGAAAATACTGGAGATATGAGAGGACCCAAAGAACAAGACAAAGCCCTTGCTGTACTATGTTTACTGAATTCCTCCAATGAGGGCCCAGCAAAGGGCTGGTCCCGACTAGATTGATAGGTGGCTTAAGTGATAGGTTCACTTTGATGCAGAAAAGGGACAGTTCAGAGACTGCTAGTAACAATAAAACATGAAGCAATGGGCATCTCTTAGTGAGATAGGAATGTACAAAAGAGATATAAGGTGATTTGGGTGATTTACATGATGAAGGGATCATAAAGAATTTGATGCTTGAAAGTGATTCTTGAAAGAAGCAAGGGATTCTGAAAAATGGAGCTCAAAGGGGAGGGCACTTCAGGCATGGAGGATTGCCTGTGAAAAAATTCTGCAGTGGGAAATCAAGTGCCACGTATCAGGAAAGCAAAAAGTCCAGATTATCTGAGTGTGTGGAGGTGAATAATGTATTATAAGACCGGATAAAATATATTAAAGCCAGGTTGTGAAGAATTTAAATGCCAGAGGAGTTTATATTTGGTATTACCAATAACAGGGAACCATCAATATTTACTGAAGAGGTAATGACATGGTCAGATTTGTCCTTTAGGACTGTGTGAAGGATAGATTAGAGATGATGTTACAAAAATAGCCCAAGTTAGAGGTGAGGAGGGCCTGAATTGGGCTGGTAGGTGTGTGAATGAAGAGAGACATGGATGAAGTGACAAGATTTGATAATTAAGTGGGTATGTGGATGAGCCAGTTGATCTGCCAACAAGCATTTACCAAGGGCCTACTGTGTGTCAGGTATTGTGCTAAGCACTGGGGGGTATAAAGAAAGGCAAAAAAAAATCAACTCTACCCTCCAGAAGCTCAAATTCTAATGAAGAACACAACATATAACTAATGAGGCAACTACAAGATAAAGAAAGAGTAGATGAAAGGTAATCTCAGAAGGGAAGGTATAGTACCTGGGAAGGAGGACTGGGAAAAGCCTACTGCGGAAGACAGAATTTCAGCAAAGTCTTGATGGGAGCCAGGGAAACTGAGAGGCCTCAGAGGTAAGGGGGCCAAGCATTGCAGGCCTGGAGGACAGCCCATGCAAAGTCACTGAGATGGGAGATGGAGTGAATGTCATGAAGGAGCAGTCAGTAGGCCATGTAACTGGATTGTAGAGGGATGGTAGGGAGAGAAGAAGAGGAGAAGAAGACTGGAAAAGTAAGAAGCCAGGTTGTGTTTAAATGGCAAATAAAGAGTTTATATTTGATCTTGGAGGTAATAGGAAATCATGGGGGATCACTGAGGGGCTGGGCAGGGGGAGTGGGTGAAATGGTTAGATCTAAGTTTTCTAAAAATCAGGTTGGAAGCAAAGAGAGGCCAGACTAAAGTCTGGACATACTTGAGTCAGGTAGAGCACTTAGAAGATTACTACGGTAGTCCAAGGGAGAAGCAATGAGGTCCTGAACAAGTGGTGACTGTGAGTGGACAAAAGGGGATGTATATAAAAGAATGTACGCTATGACGATAGAGAAACAAAAAGATTTAGCGATGGGTTAGCTATATGGGACGGATGAGAATGGGGTGACACTAAGGTTTCAAGCCTGGGTTACTGGAAAGATGGTACACTTGATAGTAATAAGAAAATGTGGAAGAAAGGAGGGTTTTTGGGGGGAAATAACAAGTTTTGTTTTGAGCACACTGAGTTTGAGATACCTATGCAAAATCCAATTTGAGATATCCAAAAGGCCATTGGTGATGTGTGACCATAACTCAGAAGAGAGACTAGAGATGGATGTATAGAATGGGAGCCATTTGTATGAGATGATAATTGAACACACCAGTGCTGATGAGATCACTATTTAACTAAGTGAAATAGAATAAAACTAAAGGAGAAGGTAACCCAAGACAGAGCCTTGAGGGACACTCACAGTTAGTAGCCAAGTCGCGGATGAAAAGCCAGCAAAAAAGAATGAGAAGGAATGGTCAGAGAAAAAGGAGAACTAGAAAAGTTATGGATCACAATGAGGTTACAAACCTGGGTGACTGGAAGGATAATAGTGCTTTCAGAAGAAATATGGAAGTTCGGAAGAGAGTTAGATTTTGGGGAAAAGAGAATGAATTCAGGGGCAGCTAGGTGGCACAGTGAATAGAGCACCGGCCCTGGAGTCAGGAGTCCCTGAGTTCATATCCGGCCTCAGACATTTAACACAAAAAACTAGCCGTGTGACCTTGGGCAAGTCACTTAACCCCAACTGCCCTCCAAAAAAAAAAAAGAATGAATTCAAATTTGGACATGTCGGGTTTGAGATTTCTATGGAATATTGAGTTAGAAATGTCTACTAGGCCCAGGGTGATGTGAGAGTCTGAGAGCCTGATGTGATGGGAGAGCCTAGCTCAGTAGAAAAAGGAAACTAGAAATATAGAACCAGGAGTCATTAGTATAGAGATTATGGTTGATCCCATAGGAGCTGATGAGGTCACCAAGAACACAGAAAGAGAAGAGAAAGCCTGAGACCGAGCCTTGAGAAACACATACAATTAGGTCAAAGAATACAAAAAAGACTAAAAAGGAGAGAAACAAGAGAAGTATTCCAATGACCCAGAGAGAAGATTATATACAGAAAGAGAGGATGGTCAATAGTGTCAAAGGTTGTTGTTGTTGGGTCATTTTTCAGTCATATCTGACTCCCTGTAACCTCATCAGGCATTTTCTTGGCACAGACGCTGAAGTAGTTTGCCATTTCCTTTTCTAGTTCGTTTTACAGATGAGGAAAGTAAGGCACACAGGGTTAAGTGACATGCCCAGGGTCACACAGCTAGTAAGTGCATGAGTCAAAATTTGAACTTGGATCTTCCTGACTGCAAATTTAGCATTCTATTCACTGCATAACCTAGAATCAAACTAGAGAGATTTAGAAGACAGTGAAAAGAGAGGAAATGAAGGTAATGAGTGAAGAGGTTTTTTTTTTCCCCAAGGAGTTTGAAAAAGGGAGGAGAGGTCTAGGAAGAGAGCTTATAGGGATGGTAGGGTCTAAGGAAAGTTTTGGGGGTTATTTTAAATGGGGGAGATTTAAGTTCTCCTATCCTTAACACTCAGGTGCCACCTCCTTCATTCAGTCTTTCTTGATCCTCCCAATTCTTGGCCTTTTCTCTCTCCCTAATCAATTTTGTTTGTACTATGCTTATTGGTAAGAACATTATAAGACACTCTTCCTACAGAGGCAGCTGGATGGTGCAGTCATAGAGTGGTGGGCCTGAAGTCAGGAAGTCCTGAGTCAAATCTGGCCTCAGACACTTAACAAGATGTGTGTGACCCTGGGCAACCTTAACCTCTGCCTCACTCCTCATCTGTAAAATGGGGGTGATAACAGTAGTATTGACTTCCCAGGTGGTTGTGAGTATAAATTGACATAGTATTTGTAAAGCACTTAGCACAGTGCCCAGCACATAGAAGCGTTTAATGTTTCCTTCCTCCCTCCCTCCTTCCTTCTCTCCTTCCTTTCTTCCTTCCTTCCTCCCTCCCTACCTCCCTCCTTCCTTCCTTCCCTCTCCTTCCCTCCCTCCCTCCTTCCTTCCTTCCTTCCTTTCTTCCTTCCTTCCTTCCTTCTTCCTTCCTTTCTTTCTTTCTTCCTTCCCTCCTTCCCTCCTTCCTTCCTTCCCAGAATGTGAATTCTTTGAGGGCAGGGATTGTTTCCTTAGCATGGAGTCTTGTCTGCAGTAGACACTTAATGTTCGCTGTAATGAATTAATGACTGTCATAAGGTTAACTGTGTCCTTGAGGCTTTACTGTCTGAATTCTTCCTTATTTTCTGGGATATTCCTTTGTCAGAGATCACAGGACCTTAGTAGGTAGGTTAGTAATTTTGTGGGCACTGGTTTGTCCTGCTCCCAGTTGAGTTATCTAACCTTTATGAAGCTTAATTTCCTTATCTGTCAAATGGGGGAAATATTACTTGCACTGCTTTCCTTCTAACATTTGTATCAGGAAAAAGAAATGCCATAAAAAACGGGCTATTGTTGTTCAATTCTACTTTGCTCAATGCCTTTGAGTTTTAAAGTTGCTTCAAAATGTGGATTTGTTTTTGGATAAAGTCAGCAAATTACAGGCTTCTTTTTTGAAAAATGATGGCAAAGACTCCTGTGATCAGCCTCTTTCTTTCTTCTTAACTTGTTCCCCCAGAATAACCAGGGTTGACTCTGCCTGGGAACAGATCACAAAAGGCCTTTTAGACCCATGATTTTAATTTGTGCTAATCTTATCATTCTGCTGGCATGTTTGGAAATTCCAAATTGGTCTCCCAGGTATTTTTCTGGAACAGAACCATAGGCCAATTGATCTGGCCTTGGATGAAGAGGCAAGTTGTTGATCATGGTCCAAGGATTTCAGTGCCTGCCATTCCTAAGCCAACTGTCAATTCTCTTCATGGGGACAGGATCCCTGGAAACTGCCAGGTGGCTCCATCCCCTCTGTTGACCAGACTGATACTAGGTTAAGCCTCTTCCCCAAAAGAGAGTCCACTCAAACTGATTAGCCCCGGGATAGGAACCATAGGTTATGTGAGAAAGGATGCTTTGTGGGGGTAGCACTGTCAGTGCCTCTGGCTCACTAGCCTACCTCTGATGAGGACATCACAAGATGACTTGGGAGAATAAGTAAGTATCCTCTGTAATATAATCTTAAAGGTAAGCTATGTTCCTAAACACCCCTTTTGTTGGTTAGTTGTTTCAGTCTTTTCTGACCCTTCTTAACTCCATTTGGGATTTTCTTGGCAAAGATATTACAGTGATTTGTCATTTCTTCTTCAGTGGATCCATTTTGTTTGGTGATCAGAGGTTACGTGATTTGCCCAGGGTCAAGTGTCTGAGGCTGGATTTGAACTCTGGTCTTCCTGACTGAGCCCAGTGCTCTATCCACCTTTAAACACTCCCTTGCTTTTCATAATGACACATAGTATTTATCACTAATAGTAATCAAATATTTATGTAGGACTTTAATGTTTGAAAAAGACTTCACCTTGATTATCTCATTTCTTCTTTTTAATAGCCCTGGGAGGTAAGATAAATGACTAAAAGTCCCCCTTTTCAGATGAGGAAACTGAAGCTCAGAAAAGTTGTGACTTTCCCCACAATTACTCATTTATCAAAACTGTTCCAAAACCTATTCTTATTGAGCCTATAGCTTTTGGGCAAGTGAGTTCTATATAGTTAATCCCCACTAGATAAGTAAATTAATAGGTGAAATTTATGCAATGCTTTAAAGTTTGTAAAGCACTTCATTTGTTATTTTAAAATACCTCTGTCAAGTAGGAATATAGGTATTATAATCTATCTTACAGATGAAGAATTGAAGCTCAGAATTAAATGACTTGGGGCAGCTGGGGGGCAAAGTGGATAAAGCACCGTTAGGAGGACCTGAATGCAAATCCAGTCTCAGGCTCATAGCAGTTGTGTGACCCTGGACAAGTCACTTCAATTGCCTCTCTCCCCCAAAATAATTAAGTGACTCGCCAACCATCACATTTAGTTTAAGAGGTGGGATTTGAACCCAGTTCTTTCTAATTCCAAGCACTACATATATATAAAATAATAAATTGTAAGCTCCTAAAGGTCAGGAATTTTAACATCAAAGGACTTAAAACTGGAAAGGATGATAGAAGTGATCCAATCTAATTTCTTCATTTTACAGATGAGGAAACTGAGACCCAAGACAGAAATGACTTGTCCAATGCTACACAGTCTACAAGCGGCAAAAATGGAATCTGAACCCAGGTTCTCTACTATAAATCCACTTTCTGCTATACCAAGTAGTAGAGCCTATAAATGATCCTAAATTTTTCAAATTACATGGAGCTTTCTTGTTTCTAGCATCTGTTTTTGGGAAACACCTCCTGTCTGTCCACCTCCCCACCTCTGCCAACCCTCTATCCCCTACATGAATGTATAGGTTTGCAACCACATACGTTCCCAATCTGAATGTCTCTATCTGAAGCTGCCTTGCTTTCCCACCTTCTTATGACCGATCTCCCCATCATGTCGCTTCTTCCCCCCAAATCTTTTTTGTGGCTTTGTTTTGAGACTACCAGTTCATGAAGTTCATCCTCCTGCCAGTATCTAGACCTGCACATGGCGCTCTTTGACCATGGTGTTAGGGACTGTAATGGTACCCACTCAGCTCTGAGGCTGGTCGGTCTTCCAGATCAGACATTTAAACCATTTACCTTAGTAGAAAACCCATAAATTAAGGGGTTTTCAAAGAAATCAGTCTGGCTATCTAAATCCCAGCAGATGTAATGATCAATCCTTTAAACCCATAATTGTTCAAATTACTCTGGGCAACATAAAACATTAATTTGGAAAAATTTAATAGAAAAAAGCTCTTTAAATCCACAACGAGATAAATGGTCTCCAGCAATATGACCTTTTTCCATACTGCAGTGACGTTGAAGAATCTGAAAGTTATTTACATTTTCATTCTTCCGTGGAAAAATGTTGACAAGGCTTTCACGGTGTGGCAGAGGAGATAGGAAATGCAGCACTTTTCCAATTCCTCTTTCCTCCCCCTTCCTCCCCCCCACACCAGAGGGGTCTCTAATTAATGATAGAGCAGCGACTTCATAAACGGAATTTTCATCAGTTTGCCTCGGTAATCTTCGGGGTGACACCATCTCCCTCTCACACCCCCACTCCCAGGGGCTAATGTAATGTAGGGTTATTTTTTATCATAAAAATATTCCATCCTGACCATCTGAGTCTCCCACTTTGCATTTTAAAGCAGGTGGGGATGTGGGGGCAGGCTGTCACATTTGGTTCTTTCCATGTGTTAGCCAAGGGTAACGCCAGTGAAAAAAATCACAAGGTGAGAGAAAAATATGGGCTATGAAAATGTCAGACTGCATGGCCTTCTGTGTGTTTGTATATGTCACATAAACATCTTCTTAGCGAGTGTGTGGGTGCAGGTAAAAAATATGTGTGTGGATACACATACCCCCCTACACACACATAAATGTGCACACGTACATATCATGATGCTTCTCATTTATATAAGCCATCTCCCTTTCCAAAGCACCTTCACAGAGATCTTTTCATTTGGTCCCTGTAGAAGTCTTGGGTGGAAAGCAAGGCATGCATTATGATGTTCACTTGCAGATTAGGGAATTGAGGCCCTGAGAGGTCGAGTCACTTGCTGGAAGTCACACAGATGGCCACAGGATTGGGGCTGAGACTCATATCCTCGAGAGTCCCAGGCTGAGGCAGTAGTGTGGCAGGGCAGCACAGAGGCTTCCCTGCACTGCCCTGGGGCCCCTAGTTCTACTATAGCTCTGCTAGTACCTGGCTCACCTCAGACTAGGGGTCTCACTGCACTCACCTATGAAATGACAGGGATAGCCTAGACAGTACCAAAGGCCCTCTCAGTCCTAACATTCTGGGATCTCAGCACAGATCACAGAATCAGAGTCACAGAACCTCTTATCGGGAGAACTCAGATGGAGAAGTGACTAGAAAACTGGACTCAGAGTCAGGAAAACCTGCATTTCAGTCCCACTTCAGATACTTGGGTATCCCTGGGAACATCATCTCATTGAGCCTCAGTTTCCTCATTTGTAAAGTGAAGGGAAAAAATAAAGAAAAAAGAAAAAATAGAGGGGAAAGGGGGCAGCTAGAGGGTACAGTGAATAGAGCACTATCCCTGGAGTCAGGAGGACCTGAGTTCAAATCCAGCCTCAGACACTTGACTTACTAGCTATGTGACCTTGGGCAAGTCACTTAACCCAAATTGCCTTGCCTTTCTCCCTCCCCTAAAAAAAAAAGTAAAATGAAGGGGTTGGACTCCATGGTTTCCAAGGTCCCTTCCATTCTACATCTGGGCTCTCATCTTCCTACACTACGAACCTCTCAGGTCCCCTCAGGCTCCACATCTGGATCCATGATCCTATAAACTTAGTTTATAGTTAGATCCTCCCCACCATACTTGAGCAAGAATTCTCTCAACAGCATCCTTGATAACTGATCATCCAATCTCTTACCTGAGGGCACCAATAAAGTGAGAATTAGACCAATGCAAAATCTCAGACTTGTTCTTTTTAAAGTAGATACACTTTTTTTGTTTGTATGTATCATAGTTGCTGCTGTAATGATCCCCCCTACTTAGCCCCTTCCAGACTGACAAAGAAAAACAATTAAGCAAAACAATTCAGTAGTGCATATACCATTCCAACCTAGTAGTTCCCCACCTCTTTGCCATAATGAGGAAAATGTTTCATTATCTGTTCCCCAGGAACATTATTGATTTTTTAGTTATTCATAGCTCAGGTTCCTCATAAATCTTTTGATTTACATTGATGTAAGTTTTGTGTGACACAGTAGATAGAGCGCGAGGTCCTGAGTTAGGAAGGTCTGAATTCAAGTCTGGATCAGACACTTACAAGCCTTGTGACCCTAGGCTAATCATTTAACCTTGTCTGCCTCAGTTTCCTCATCTGTGAAGTGAGCTAGAAAAGGAAATGGCAGACTACTCCAGGATCTTTGCCAAGAAAACCCCAAATGGGGTCACAAAGAGACTGACATGACAACTACCATGGTTGTGTATATCTTGATTCTTCAAATTTCACTCTGCATCAGTTCATACAAATCTTCCCACATGTTCCTGAATTATTCATATTTATCATTGCCAAGGATCTGAGGTCCAACACCTCTTCTTCCTTAAAGCTTTCCTTGAGTGCAGGATCTTCTCTGTGGCTAATGAGAAGGAGGCAGGATATCCCAGCTGGTAGGATGTGCAGTGTTTTTCTGTCCACCTCTCATGCCTGTTAATGACCTTGTGGGGATTAGGGTGGCCCCTCCATATGCCAGGAAGTTCCTTCTGCTAGCAGCTGGTGGGAGGGGAGGGGAGGATGGATGCTCTGGCCTCTTGGGGGTGGGGGTGGCTTAGGGCATCCAGGATGTCGTCAATTCTGGTCTGTCAGAGCCTCTGAGGGCAGTGGCTGGTGGGATGATTTAGGGCAGGAGTGTGGCAGGCCCTGGGCCAAGGGAGGGGTATTTCTTAGCAGGCAGGTGGGGAGTACTTGAACATCATCATTACTATCATAATGATGATAACAGGAGACCCTTAGGTAGTGCTGAAAAGCTGAGGAGATGTGGAAAAGCCTACAAAGCTCCTCATGGAGCTTATAGTCTAGAGAGGAGAATAAGACACAAGGAGACACGAGGCTGAAGCATCTTTTGCCTCAGAACTCACCTAGTCCCTGGGAAAGGAACTCATCATGTTTACAAATGGCCATAGTGTATATCAACCTTGAGCCTCAACACCTTTCTACGAGGTACGTACAACAGGAAATATGATCCCCATTTATAAGAGGGGAAATCAAGGCTTGGAAAAAGTGAATTCCCCAAATTTATAATGCAGGTCAGTGACAGAGTTGAGAAGAGAGTCCTGGGACGGCTAGGTGGCGCAGTGAATTGAGCACCAGCCCTGAAGTCAGGAGGACCTGAGTT
>CM053595.1:114869551-114895358 GCA_028646575.1 Pseudocheirus occidentalis | reverse complement strand
GAGAGAGAGAGAGAGAGAGAGAGAGAGAGAGAGAGAGAAAGAGAGAGAGAGAGAGAGAGAGAAAGAGAGAGAGTACTGATCTCCTCACTTTCCAGAATACCATGGAATCATAGAAAGGGACCTCAGGATACCAACCCCTCGTTTGATAGGCACAGATAGGTTTGTAACTTGTTCAGAGTAACACAGGAGGGAAGCAGCCAGCAAAACTAGGATTTGAACCCAGGTCCTCTGACTCGGGGGTTCTTAGATGTTTCACTGGATCTTGCCACACGGGCTCCGGGTCACACACTCCAGGTCACTGGAAATTGGGAAAGGACTTGGTGAGAAGGAAAGGGGGAGAGAAAAGAGGAAAAGGAACAAGAAGAAAAAGACAGTTATTGAGCATTTATCAATATTTATTAAGCATTATTATGTGCTAGGCACTGTGCCATGCACTTTACAAATATTATCTCATGGGATCCTCACAATAATGCTGTGAAGTTGGTACTATTATGATCCCTACTTTATAGTTAAGCAAACTGAGTCAGACAGAGGTTAAGTGACTTGGTCAGGGTCATATGTAACTAGTAAGTCTCTGAGTCTGGATTTGAACTCAGGTCTTCTTGACTCCATTCTCAGCTCCCTATCCACTGTGCCATCTACCTGTCTCTCCTCACTGGACAGATAAATGTCTAGTTGTCTCCTAGGGAGTTCTACCTGCCTCAGGAAATTGGGTCCAATTAGGGTCTTGACAACTCATATGAACCTCATCTAATGTAATAGCTGCATTCTAGAAAGTTGCCAAATAAATCCTATGACTTTATATGGAATCTCAACTTACACATATTGGGAGAAGGTGACATTTAAAGGAACAAATCAATGATGTAACAGTGTGTAGACCATTAATAATAATTTATGCATTCACCAAACATTTATCAAGTGGCTATAGTACTGTATATAGAGCACTGAACTAAATGTGAGGGAGAGGCAAGATTTCCAAAGATCTAGTCTCTGCCCTCATGGAGCTTATAGTCTAGAGAGGAGAATAAGACACAAACACAGACTGGCAAAATCAGACACAATTTTTACATAATAAATTCATTTAGTGCTATGTTTTGTACCTCTTAGTGAGAGACCCCAAGGGAAAATTGTCACTGCTAGGATCATTAAGGCAAGCTTTGTAAGAGAGGTAATGTTCGAGTTGAGTATTAAGAGGAATAATTCTTCAAGCAAAGAGCAAAAGGTTGGACATTCTGAACAGATAGAACATCACAAACATAGGTATGGGGGTGGAAAAGCCTACAATGTGTTCAGGGGACAGAGAAGAGAATGTTTTTTCAGCTGAGACATAGAGGGAAATGAAATAAAGTAAAGTTGGAAAGGCAAAGGATGGAGAGTATTACATGGTAGGCAAAAAAAAAATCTGAATTTTACTCCAGAGTAATAGACCACTGAAGCTTTTTGAGCAGAAGAGGGATCTGAGTAGTTCTATGCATAAAGAAGATTAGTTTGGTAGTGGAATGAAGGCTGATTTGCAGTGGACACAGAGGAGAAGTGAGAAGACCTGGTCTTCTCTGTAAGAAGGCTATTGCAATTGTGGAGGCAGCTGATAATGAGGAGTTATGCCACAGTGACAGTGGTAGAAATACAGAAGAGATCGTGATGTCTAGGAGAGCTTTTGTGGAGTTCAGATTAAGGCACCTGGGGAGGAAGGGTGTTAGTTATCAGTATTAGTATTAGTATTAATATTGGTATTAGTGTTAGTGTTAGTGTTAGTATTTTCCACTCCCTGAGAAGGCATCCAAATTCCATGTGTGATGAGTGCTGCAGGTATTGCTGAACATGAAGGGAATCACAAGCCTAGAGGAGGGGGATGGTGGTGGAACAGGGGGAGGGGGTCGCTAATAAGTCAGGTTACACTACAGCAGTATGTGCTGCAATGAGACGGCAGAAGGACTTCCTAAGTGTAAGATCTGTGAAACCCTAGGTTACCAAAGAAGCATTTAAAGTCTTTAAGAATAGATAGATGGATAGATAGATAGATAGATAGATAGATAGATAGATGGATGGATGGATGGATGGATGGATGGATGGATAAATAGATAGGTAGATGTGTGTATACCCATACATATATGTATATATGTGTATACACATATCTTATACATATATATGCACACATAAATAAAATAAAATTGAATTTTTGTATAGCCATACACTGGAAAGTGATTTTTTCTTTCTGACAATCCCTCCTAGAATTTGGAATATTCATTGAAGGTCAGGTTCAGAAGAGACCTTAATGATCATAGATCTCAAGTTGGAAGAAGATTCACAGACCATCTCGTCCAACCCCTTCCTTTTACATATTCGGAAATTGGAGCCTAAGGAGGATAGGATAATGCATCAGGCAGAATTTGAACACAGGTCCTCTGACATTAGAGTCTCCACTCCTTCCACTGTGCCACACTGCACTCTTAATGTGTGAGTCAACCCTCATCCTTTTAGAAATGGACAATCTGGAGTTTGGGAAATGGGGATTGCATGGGAAAAGAAGGAAGCTTCTCCTCTGCCCCCCTTTCTATGTGTCAAAACTTCATTTCCTGTCAAGATGAACCCTTCTTTCTCCCCCAACATGCAGTTATTTCATAATTCACTTATTAGCTCTCAGCTCAACTCCCCCAATTCTTTTCTGGAATACATTATTATTGGTGTTTCTGAGCAGCAATCCCGCAATTACAAATCTGGGTTCTCTCCCAGGGAAGAGATAGCCCTAATGGGGAAAGTCTTGGTGCCATATTTCTGCTGGGTTATGAGAAGCTAAAGGGAAGAATCCATTTGTGAAAGAGGATATATTTCACTTCTCTTAAATATCCCAGCTGGAGGCACACCATCTGATTACAACTTGTTAGGGTGAAATTCATCTGCATGTTAATGACTAAAAATGCATATTGACAATTTTCGTGTTCCCCAAACACATCTTCTTGGATCAGGGCAGTAATTATGCCAGGTGCTTAGAATCAAAGGGGCAAATGTAATTCTGAGTTAATTTGGTGGAATTGGAGCACAGGGTGGGCATGAAATTGAATCACGGCATGAAGAGATACCCTGCAGTGTTAGGAAAACTCTGATTTTGGTCCAAATGACTGATTGTCCTCTAGTCCATTTATAAAGGGACTCTCCATCCTGTCCCTCATTGAGAGGTTCCCACATAATCTGCTACTCAACCATTGTAAAGGGACAAAGTCTTCCGCCCCTCCCAGACCACCTGCCTTGTTCTGGCTTCAGAAAGGTCAAGGGGTCGAGGCCTGGGATGTTTTATTTGTGACTCTAAGAGAGGTTTGTCATGTTCACAAGTGCCCTCATGTGTCCCCTTGTTTTCCCCTCCATCGTCCTCTGATGTTGAGCTGGAGACAGAGGAAGGAATGACAAAGAAGGATTAGAGAGGGAGGATGGTAGAGGCCACAGCAAGTGAGATATTCATGTTTTGAAGACATCATTGACACTGACCCTCTGGGCCATCTGCTCAAACCTATGTCTCCAGTAGTGGGGATGGGTGACACAGCCATCCACACTCTCATTTGATCTACTTTGTGAGTTAGCTGCCTGTGTTGATGGGTTGTCAGTCTGGTGCCATGGTTGGAGAAAAGGGCCATTTTTCCCTCTTTAGAGGTAACTAATCATCAAAGAGGTGGGACTCATAACTCTGGCCTCACAGTCAGGGCATGTTCTCCAAAATAATTAGACCTAATTAGGCAGTGTGGATGGTTCTGTGTGACCCATCTCCATTGCTGGACATATTGGTCTGAGCAGATGGCCTAAGGCATCAGTATCAGTAGCATCTTCAAAACACAAATGTATCTATGATTGTTATAGTTCTTTCTTAAGTAAACCAGTTCCAGAGTTTAGATACGAGAAATAGGAGTGCCCGCAGATTTATTATTGCACAGGTAAGATGGTGACCACCCACAGTGAGTGTGATCCCTGGAAAATATTGATTTTAACTTCTTTTGATATTTTCCTTTGATATTTATTCTTATTCTAATATTCAGCCTACTAGCTAGCAAGAGTGGGAAGGCATTTTGTGCCAAAATACTTTGAATGATTGACTTTGGAGGTGAAAGGGAACATAGAATAATCTAATCTAACAACATATTCCAAAAGTCTCCTTTACAAGCATTCCTAATATAGTATCCTTTCCCTCTATTTAAATAACACCTGTAACCTAATTACCTTCCCAGGAGCATCAGAAACATGGCAGCTCAGAAGAAAGGTGGAGGGCTCTGCTTATCCTGCTTAGGGAGTGTGGGTGGCTGGCTCAGTGTGATCCATCTCCATTGATGGAGATATTGGTATGTCAGTCTGGGAGGTGATGCTCTTGATTTCCAGTGTAAGTCAAAAGCAGGGGGAAAAGTGGGAAGTCAGGGAGAGATGATGGAGAAAAGGGACAACTTCTTAGCTCCTACTGATTTTGAACTTTACAATGTAGATTTGTTATGTTGTTTGAACTATTCAACCTGAATCTTAGGCTTACTAGTTCAACTCTCCTTCTCCAAGCTCCAACCCTGACTCTCTGGACCTCTCCACCACCGCCAACAAACTTCTCATCCTGGAAGACTCTTCTATCCTGTGAGTCTCTCTTCCTTTTGGTGAGCTTCTCTCTGGAATCTCCCTTTGAGGAAGTACCTAAGTCTTCTCTCCTCTTCAAGGTATTCTGGACTCTCAGGACTTCACCTTGCCCTCCTCCCTTCCCCCAACCCTCTACTCTGTCCTATCACCTTTTCAACAAACTTTTATGTGTTGTCTAGTCCCCAGAACAGCAGCTAGGTGGCACAGTGTCAGGCCTGGAGGCAGGAAGACCGGAGTTCAAATTTGACCCCAGACACTTACTAGTTGGGTGACCCTAGACAAGTCACTTCACCCTGTTTCCCTCAGTGTCCTCATCTGTAAAATGAACCAGAGAAGGAAATGGCAAAGCACTCCAGTGTGTCTGTCAGGAAAACTCCAAATGGGGTCAGGAAGAGTTGGGCACAACTGAAATAACTGAGCAACAAGAACAAAGTTTCCAGGAAAATGTAAATTCCTTGAAGGCAGAAACTTTCTTTTTGCTTTTATTTATATTTCTGGAATCTGGCCCATTGCCTGACACATAGTAAATGATTAATAAATGCTTTATCTAAAGGGGAAAGAAATACCTCCACTGGCTACTTTTTTGAGGAATAGAACAAATCCTCCTCTTACTCTGCCTTCTCTCTATTTCTCCCTAACATTTTCAGCAGTTCAGAAGGAACCTCAGAGGGGGCAGCTGGGTGGCAGTGAATAGAGCACCAGCCCTGGAGTCGGGAGAACCCGAGTTCAAATCCAGCCTTAGACACTTAACACTTCCTAGCTGTGTGACCTTGGGCAAGTCACTTAACCCCAATTGCCCTGCCTCCCCCCCCCAACAAGAAAAAAAAAGGAACCGCAGAGACAGTCTAATTGGGAAAATGAAGTCAGTATACCTGAAAGTAGGCACAACACAAGATCATCTAGTGCTAATCCCTGTGCCACAGATAGTAAAGGTAATTCAAGTTAAGGGAAGGAAATGACAACATAGACTGGAGTCATCAGGAAAGACATCACCCAAGAGGTGAGATGTGAGCTGGGATTTGTGGGATGGGCAGAATCCAGGTAGGGATTAGTGGGGAGGACATTCCAGGTCGGAAAGAAGAGAGTGAGAAATGGTTCAAAAGAAAGAAGACTAAAGAACAAGAATCTGAGGACCAGGACAGAGAGGGAGGCAGAAGGAGGGAGGGAGCAAGACTACAGAAGGGCTGGGAGCTAGGTAGAGGAGACATCTGAGGCAGGGCAGGCAGGTGTATCTATAAGGCTCTGCCATTACTCTCTGACAGATGCCAGGATTCAGAGTGACCCACCCCACCAGGAACAAATCCTTAAAGTGACAAGGCTTAAAATTTAATTAGCAGGCTCCTCTTATGCAAACTCTGCTCATTAAATTGAGTGTCCTATTAGCTAAAATAAGGCAGGGGGTGGGGTGATATTTGAATATATGGCTATTTGCAATAAGGAAATTAATAATCCTAGAAGGAAATTTTATGGCACATCTCTTTACTGGGAACCTCCCCTTAGAAATAGCTTGTTCTTAAGTTGGCTAATTCCTTAGGCCTCCTTCACATGAGCTTCCCCCAAATCATCCATCTGACATCAGATGTCAGAGGTGGAAAATCTTATGGGAAGTTTTCATCAGCATCAGGTTATACAATCTTTGTGACCAAAACTATGAAATATATGAATGATACTTTAGCATGCTTAATATTCTAAACTCCAGGACAATGCATTGCACAGTATCTCATCACCCCTGGGAAAAGAGATCTATGAGCCCACCCAACAAAAATAAGAACATGGCTTTTATGTTCTGAGCTCTTGGAACAGATAGTCAGAGCTATAGCTAGCCCAGGGAGACAGAGACTTTGAGTCAAGTTACTGATATCTTTTGTTGGGGACCGGGAAGATTGGGGTACGGAGGGGAAAGTAGGCAGAAGGGGAAGAAGGTGGGATTGTTTTGTTTTGATTTGTTTTGTTTCCTCTAGAGGTTGTGCTTCCTTCCCAGGAAAGCTTATATCCTCTCTAAAGTGATCATTTCCCCATTCAGTCTTCTGCTGAAACAGCGTAACTCCATGACTAGAGTCCATGCCCATTGCCGTGGTGCTCCTCCCTGGCCCACCTTTAACCACGTCCTCCATGGACTGAACCTTCTCCTTTCTTGATGTGACTGTTCTCCTGATCAGATGGTCCTCTGTGCTTCCCCTTCCCACCAAACTATTTTTGTCCCATATCAAAAAAAAAAAAAAAATATATATATATATATATATATATTCACAGCTCTACTTCTGCAATCAGAGATGAACAGAAGCTGAGGGTGCTTAATTTTTCTATTCTGGAGCTCGGCCTCAGGAAGCAGGTGGGAATCAAAGTCATGGCTTGATTTTTATCCCACAGGCCTTCAGATCTGATCAGGCTTCCCAGGACCCCTCCCTGCCAGACTGTCCTCTTGTTCCCCCATCACTTGCAAGGAGACTCCAGTTCTAGTCTGGGCTTTGTCATGAACAAGTGGATAATGAGCACTAGGCCCCCTAGGCCTCAGTTCCCTCATCTGTAAAATGAAGAGGTTGAACAAGATGATTTCTTCGAGTTACTTCCAGTTATGAGATTCAATGATTTTGCTTATTTCCCTGCTATAAGTATTTCTCCTTATATATAATGCAATGACTCTCTCTTCTCAATTTGGAGGTGGGAGAAGGGAAAGAGGGAAATAGAATCAAAGAGTGGAACCAAGAGAGATAGTGTGGTGTAGAAAGAGGCCTCACAGGATTTGAAAGCAAGAGACCTTATCTCTGTGACTATGTGTGTGATCTTGGGCAAGTCCCTTCCCCTCTGAGAGCTTCAATTTACTCATTTGCAAAATGAAGGGGCTGTTAGATACTCTATGAAGCTTCTAATTTTCTCTTATTATTTTCTCTTATTTAATTATATAAACCTGAAACCTGAACTAGGGCTAGGTCCATATACAGTCTGTCAGGTTGCAGGGTTTTTCCTGTGTCTTCCTCTGCTAAAAAATATATTTCTAGAGTGTTGATCTTTTTATTTGAGCTTCAGAGTATTGAAAATGCTTTTCCTCCTAAATGTGTACACATGGTATTATTCCCTCTTTCAGTCTCTGTATCTAGTCCCCACTGCAAGGACCAGATGCATCAACTTGTTCCACAATCTGAGTATGGGTGCCAAAGCCAGCGCTCAGTCTTTTTCCCCTCCTCAGAGGGGGGCATCTGGCCATGGGTCTGTCTTCCCATCTGGCCCTTTGTCTGGGCTGTGGCTCACCACCCTGACACTGCTTGGGGAGGTTCCCGTGGGGTCCAACTCAGGTCAGCCTCCTGCTTTGCTTCCCTGGAATGGCCTCCTGTTGCCACTATGTGCTATTTGTCAAACCCCTCCCCCCTAGCCCATCATCCTTCTTAAAAACACTGGGCTGCTCTGATCCCTGACCCATAGCAGATTCTTATGAAAGCCCTAACCTCCTTCCTTGCCCAGGCTTATAGGGAATGCTCAAGAGCTATTCCTCCAAAGTCTCCAGGATGCCTTCAAGGATTTCTGAAAATAATTGGAGCTTTTTTCTCCCTTTTGTTCTGCTCACCAAGATACCCAGAAACCAGGGGCCACAGAGAAGAGGTTGTAGGTCTAAGGGAGTATTATCCAAGGAAAGAAAAGGCTCCCAGTGAAAACCACGGAATGTGAAAGCAGCAGGTTATCCCTAGGTGTCCCAGGGAAAGGAAACACAAGCAGGATGGACGGGCAGGAAATGATCCTGGAAAGAAGGATCAAAGGAGAAGGCAAAAGGATGCAAATAACAGAATTTGCCATACTTTGCTACTCCATTATCAGTCTTTGAATATTTTTATTAGCACTAAATTCCACATCCACTGAGCAAATGAGATAACATATGTAAAGGACTTTGTAAGCCTTAAAGAGCTTAAATGATGCAGCATCATTATCATCATGACCATCATGCCCCTGCAACCAGCTCAATTTTTCTCTGAATTAGTTGGATCTGATTCTCAGCACTGTGGACTCTTGCAAAGATTGCAATTTCCACAGATTCTCAAGCTTTACAGGCCCTGCCATCCCTTTTGCCCATCAAATGGTAATGTTTGTAAAAAGCACGTGGCACGGTGCCTGGTATACAGGCGGAGCTTTATAAATGCTTCTTTTCTTCCACTTCCCCACATGCAATCCAGTTTATTCACCAAAATGCCCTCTCCCCAGTCTAATATAGCTGCCTTCCTAGGAACGAAAGGCTAATATGATATCTCTCATTTATACAGCACTTTAAAGTTTGCAAAGCAATTTATGTAACATTTCATTTGTTCCCAACAACAGCCAGGTGAGGCTGGATCATAGTTTTAGCCTCAGAATGACTCAGAGGTGACTTAGTTCAACCCTTTCATTTTATAGAAATTAAGGACTTTCACTTGAGGTTAAGGAACTCACTCCAGACTACTCAGGCTGGAAGCCACTGGGGAAGGGATTGACCCCTTAGTCCTCTATCCCTAGAGTCAGTCCTCTTTCCACTGTGCCATACCCGCTCCCCAAAAATATCCACTTCCTTCAAGTTGGAAACAATTGACCTAAGAAAGAGGCTATTAATAGCTCCGTCTTACAGATGAAAAACTTGGGCCTCAGAGAGGTTAAACAACTTATCCAAGGTCACACAGCTAGAAAAAACCTGAGGCAGGATCTAGATCCAGGTTATCCTGACTCTAATTTCAGCATTTTGTCCCCTAGTTCATGTACTTGCCATACAATAACTTCTGAATTACCACTGGAAGTAGGGGAGGAGGAGAGGGAGAATTATTCTTCAATTTCACTGAGTTGAATTTTCCAGGGGTAAAACCTGGTAACTTCTCACTTTTTCCCTATTTCCTTCATTTCCCATGAACAGGCAGGTGAGAGCCTCCAAACACAAGCTTACAGACCTGCATCCTAACCATTTAAACTAAACATTTTTATAGGCTGGGGAAGGTTAAAAAAAAAAGCAATTGCATTAGACAGAGAACTACGTTTGGTTTTTATGGATTGTTTATGCGATGTTGCTTTTGTCTGTTCCTTATCCTCATCCTCCAATATTAGAAAGGATTTGTGTCCATAATAAATAATGCAGAGTTAAATTACATCCGCTTTGGCTTAAATTTTCATATTCCTATTGCCCGTCTCCATAAAGAAATTATGTTTGAGGTTCCTGCATTGGTACAGCTGTAGTCCATGCCCCTGATGGAATTACTATTCAAGATGGGGCAAGATTAGTTTGGGGGATGGGGGTCTGGGGTGTGGGGGGAGGAAGGTCCCACCTACCAGGGGAAAAGGTAAAAGGTTAGAGTGCAATGTGCACCCAAATTATTTATCTCCCTAATAACTTAATAGATTGAATATATTATGTGTCAGTGACCTTGCAACACAACCAGAGAGACCCTGTGGCTGTGTGGGGAAATATATGAGATGATAATAAGTGGTACTTGTGTAGAGGCGGAGGAACACATTCTTTATGGTAATGATGCAGCCACAGCAAGGGCACCCCAAGGACAGATCTAGGGAAGTTCCACACTGGCTGGGGCGGGGGGGGGGGGAGTAGGAGTGGAGGTGCAGGATGGGGGAAGGGATATCAGCAGGAGTTCTGTCCAGAATCCCCCTGCCCCACTGCCTGTGGAGACCTGGGGAAGGGCTAACTTTAAAGGACTAGCTTGCCTATTTCCTATAAGGGGATTTGGTTCATTCCTAGACTGAAAGATCCAGGATAAAGCAGGGTTTAAGGTTCCACAGAAGGTTAAAATAAGGAGCAACAGAAGTAAATTTCCTGGAAAAGACTTTCTTTTGTGTTGATGTGTTTGTGCTGTTGACAATACAGTGGCATCCATTTTGGATGATTTCATATTTTTTATTTTTATTTTTTTCAAGGGTGTGTGGGATACCCTTCTTAAATAAGACCTCTGACAAAAGGGCCTCTCTTTATCACTGACAAAGCTTGGTGCTGGATCACACAATGGCTTGTGTTATTTTCATGATCTGTGTAAGGATGCTTTTCATGTCATAGTTTTCAGTGTCTTTTTATTGAGTGGGACAGGTGCCAAAGTAACGCTTGATTCAGGGAAGCATTTGCTCACATTTATTCCTAGGGAATTCCTTTGCTCCCTTCTCCCCAAAGGCCGTGCAGAAGTGAATTTGGCATCTTGGGTCTTGAGTAGTAGACTGGCATTGTGGGAAGAAGCAGCCCTGGTGTCTGAGTTGCAGAATCTGGTTTCAAGCCCCTGCTCCAACCCACTCTAGCTAAATGACCATGGGTCAATCATTCCTGCTCTCTACATCTGACCTTCCTTATTTTTTTTAAAGGACAATAATGCTTGCTACCTTATAGAGATGTTACAAAGCAATCCATTAGGAAACCTTGAAGCACTGTAGAAATGTAAGCTAGAATCCAGTATTGGTGGGTAAGGGACACAGGTCACATTTTAATTTTAAAAGAATTCAGTGTCCCCGAGCTCCCAGTCTGTGGACAATAAGCAACAATCTTCCTCTGACCTCTCCTTCCCCATTCCCTGACCTCACCCAGGCTCAAGAGGCAGACCTGGGTCATCATCACCCTTTCAACGTCCTCTTTCAAGAATCCCAAACCTTGTCAGCTGCTAAGAAAACCCAGCATCTCCAGGTCCCCCTAGGCGGTCACAATCTCCGCCTCTTGTCACCAAGTTCACTGCCTGTCTCCCTCCTCTTGGCTTTAGCCACTTATTGGAGCAGTCTCCTGTTCCTTTCCCCTTGTATTTATGGCCACTTAATCTGTGTGAGCAGCCAGGCCCAAATATATCTCCAAGTATTGATCAGTTTTGGGCTGATAGAAGTTCAAGCTCACGAGGTCTCGATCTCTGACCCCCAAATAGGATATGAATCTCAATCGAATAGACTGATATTCACACATGGTTTCTGCCCAGGGCTGGAGGCTGCGGGAAAAATCGATGAAGAGTGCTAATGATTCACGATTTATAGAACAGCTGCCATTTTAATATTAGAATAAATGTTATATTGCAAAGGGAGGGGAACTTGGGGGGTTGCATGGAAAATATTTCTTATGGAGCCTTTTCTGCTCGAAAATGATGCGCATGGAATTTTATGAAGTCTAATTTATAGACCTCATTTAGGCTTATAATTTAAAACTCCTTATGAGAAAGATATTAACTAGAGTGCTTCAGGGTAGAGGAAAGGAAGGGCAAGATGAACCAGGCAAGCAGGTTTCAGAGTTGGAAGGAGTGGGGCAGTTTTTGCCCCTGAAATTAAGTTATGTTGCATGTTTGTTGGAAGTCAGTGAGTTTCAAACTGGTCCCCAAACCTTCTGTAGTTCCTTGAAAGAAAAGATAGGTCCTTAGGAGGGACTCAGGGGAGGCAGTAGGGTCCAGGGAAAAGACAGCTGGATTTGCAGTCAGATGAGCTGGGTTCAAACCCCAAGTCTGATGCTCTCACAGTGATCTTAGGGACATTCATTTTCTTCATCTATAAACTGAGAGGGCTATGCCAAATTATCTCCAGGGTCTCATCTTGCTCTAACTTGAGTCAATAAATGCTAGGTGCATGTATAAGTGCCTACTACGTGTAATGCATTGTGCTACATGCTGGGCATACAAAGAAAAAAGGGAAACGAGCCATGAGAACAGAGTAGGCAAAGATGAGGAAATTAGAAAGCCTAGGATGTCTTCAGGATTCAGAGAGTAAATCAGCTTGACTTCAATACAGAGTGTGTGAATAGAGGATGATGCTTTGCATTTATGTACATATGTGTGTATGTTTATGTATGTATATATACATATATATGTTTGCTGTTGCTTTTCAGTCATTTCAGTCACGTCCAACTCTTTGTGACCCCATTTGGGCTTTTCTTGGCAAAGATACTGAAGCAGTTTGACACCTCCTTCTCCAGCTCATTTTACAGATGAGGAAACTGAGGCAAACTGGGTAAAGTGACTTAGCCAGGGTCACACAGTCCTGATTTTTGAGCTCAGGAAGATGAGACTTCCTGACTCCAAGCCTGGCACTCTATCTACTATGCCACCTAGCTGCCCCTGCATATACACATGTATGTAGGTGTGCATATTCACATACATGTATGTGCACACATGTGTTTGATTTATTTTGATTCCCTGTGTATACATTACATACAAGTATGTGTATATGCATATTATTATATGTGTATATTTGAAATAAGTTTGGAAAGAGAGAGTGGTGCCAGATTATTGGAAGCCATGAATGCCAAGAAAAGTTGTTTGAACTTGATTCAGGAGACAATTAAGAATTGGTCATTTGTCTCAAAGAGAGACACAGCCAGAGTCCTCGGACCCTCTCACTGATATACTTCTATCCCATGGATTGGTTTGGCCTGTCTGGAAAGTGTTGTATGTCCCTGGAGCATTGGTTCAGAATTCTGTTTCTGCTCTTCTTCCCCATTCCTTACCCCACCCAGCTAGAACACCACCAAGAAATCTGAGAGAGTTAGAGGGAAAAAATGAAAAAAAAAACCTGAATGAAATCTCCCGACCACCCTGACAATATAGTAGAAATGATTATAATACCAAAACTACACTATGGAATCATCACAACACTAATTCAACAATCAACAAGCATTTATGGAACATCTACTGTATGTCAGTCACTGTACTGGATATACAAGGACAAAGAATGAAACAATCTCTCCTCACAAGGAGCTAATGCAAAGCTATAGTCTATACTTCATAAGCAAATTCTCTACTTTATAGAATTAGACAAAATTATAAGATAATTCACTTGGAGGAATAAAAGGTTAAAAATATCAAGTGACTATTTTTCTTAAAAGCAGAAATTCTTGGTGCTATGAGATTTCAGACTATTCAAAATATTTCAAAGTAGTAATTACAAAAACTAACTAGTACTGTAGAAAAAATCAGTCCAACTGTTCTTGAAAAAAAATGATTTGGAATTATCTATAAAAGTTTACTAAATTGTTCAGAGATTTTACTACTGGACTCTATCTGAAGGAAGTCATTGATATTGAGAAAAACTCTATAAAAAAGTTCAAGGAAGCATTATAATAATAAAAAGTTGTAAATAAAATATCTAACAATTGGGGGACTGGGAGTTTGTTGCCACAAATTACTACATCAAAGCAAAGAATCTATAATTTTAAAATTACTTTTAAAAATCTCACAACCTAAAGTTAGAAAGCCTTTGTCCAAATTCCAAGGTCACTAGTAGGGTTGCCATGAGCTGATACTTGACAGGCTCAGTCAATATTTAAATGTGGAAGCTGGTGGTATTATTATTGAGGTATTACTGCCTCTTTCATATATTTTAATGTTGGTTTCCTTACTCAGCATCCAAACTCATTTTGATGACAGCATCCCCTGGGGATACAGAGTCACTGTTGTAGGTCTCTAACACAAGGGCTGCACTTTCAATTGAGTTTGAAGTAGTTCTATCCCAAACTCTTTGTGTGTATGTGTATGTGCATGTATATGTGAGCCTTTATCCAGTTAAGATAATAGTGAGGTTATCAGATACCTACTTCCCAATGACTGTATGCCATTCTTCCTGTCTATTCCATTTATGGGAAAGGGCAGTTCCTTCTGCTTCTGTCTCATTTCTTCCCCAGTGTATTCTTTTTCCCCCTCCCTCTTCTGGCTTTTCTTTAAATCAACAAAACAGAATAGAACCACAACTAGTATCTATGTTTGCCTTATCTAACTCTGTGACCCTAGAAAAATATTAGGATTCTGACAACACATTTGTCTCTTCTCTCTCTACTAGAATGTAAATACTTCATAATCATTTATCCCCTTCTAATCTCTTAAATGTATTTACCTTTTCAGATTTCTTTGGACTCCTATGTTTTCATTTCATGATTGCTCCTCAGCTTTGGTCTTTTCATCAGGAATGCTTAAAAGGCTTCTATTTTATTAAAAAGCTTCATTTTTTCCCCCTTAAAGGATTACACACAGTTTTGCATGGTAAGTTTCTCTTGGGATTGTAAGCTTTTAAAAAAATCTTTAGCCTTTTGAAATATTGTATTTCAGATTTTCTTTCTTATATATCAGTTCCTACTAAGTTTTGTAAGATCCTGACTCTAGTTCCTCAATATTTGAACTCTTTCCTTTGGGCAATCTGTTGCATTTTTTCTTTGACCTGGAAGCTCTACATTCTGGCTATGACATTCCTGGGTGTTTTCACTTTGGAGTTTCAGGAAGTTTTACACACACACACACACAGACACACACACACACATATGCACGCACTCTCTCTCTCTCTCTCTCTCTCTCTCTCTCTTCACTTTGTTTCTTGGTTCTAATAGATTCAGGCACTCTTCTTTCTATTTCTGGAAATTGGGTAAACAAGTTTTTTGCTTGGTCATAGTTTTCAGGGCATCCAGTGATTCTGAAGTTATTTCTTGTGGACCTGTTTTCCAAGTCAGTTGTTTTTGATAGGAGATAGTTTATTTTTCCTAATTTTTTATAACTGTTGACTTTGTTGTAATATTTATTATTGTTTCATAGTCATTGAGTTCAATTTATTCCATTCTACTTCTTCAGGAATCTACTATGTAAGTTTTCCACCTTTTGTTCCAAATCAGTTATTCTCCTTTCAATTTTTTTCTTCCAAACTCTCATTTCATTTATAAATTTATTTTTAAACTCTTGCTTCATTTATCTACCCATTATCATAATCCTTGTGGCCAAGCTGGATTTTTTTCTATAAGGCCCTCCTTCTAGTTGTGGGGTTGCTCTCTTCTGAGAGATCAAGCAGGTCCAGTTTCCCTGTACAATAACTTGTGGGGTCTGGTTCTTTCCCTGGCTCCTGTTCTGACAAACCAGGACTGGGATCTGGCACTAGGCCCTTGATTACTAGAGTTCACACTGGCTTATAACCCTCCTATTCAAGGGTGCTGGCTGGCTTTAGACCAGTCAGACAGCCAAGTGGTGCAGTGCATAGAAACCTGGGCTTGGTGTCAGAAAGACAAAAGTTCAAATCCAGACACTTACTATCTGAGTGACCCTGGCCAAGTCACTTAACCTCCATCTACTTCAGTTTCCTCAGCTGTAAAATGGGGATGATAATAATAGCATCTCTCCCTGCCCCACAGAGTTGTTGTTATGATAATGTTTGTAAAGCCCTTAGTCTAGTCTCTGGAACACAGTAGGTATTTAATAAATGTTTATTTCCTTCACTTGTGGGAGAGCACACTGGCTTTCCTGGTATGGATTGTTCACCTGTCTTTGCCATTTTTGTGCAGTTCTTGACTGGATGGAGGCACTTGTTCCTGTTTGTTTTTCTTTATGAGCAATCTTACTGAGGGATTGATGGGATTTTCAACATATTGGGAGACGTAGGTTTTTCTACAATTTTTCATGTTCCTATATTCACTGGAAATCCCAGGGTCTGTACCTTAAGGAAAGGAGCTGGATTTTGTCTTTTGAACCCCACCATTATACCCTTAGCCAGTGTCCAGGGCTGGTATCTGAATCTGCTTGGCCCCTGAGCTGGACTCTTGAATTCCCGTGATCAAATGTTGTTCCTTGGTTTTACATCTTGCCTCCAGACATGCAGTTGGCATGTGTTCTAGTCATTTGGAGTTCCTGATGAAATTCTGGTCCTGAGTTCTGAAAATTATTTTCTCAAGGGGAACTTAATAGGGCAAACCCTATTAAGATGTCTCTGACACTTGTAAGTCTAGCCAGCAAGTATAATAAATATTTTTTATTTACCTACTGTGCTCAAGGTTCTATGCTGGATGTTGAGGTTAGAAAGACCTCAATGTAAAGTAGGTCCTGCTCCTAAGGAATTTACAACCTAATAAAAGGAAAGCAAAACATAAAAATAAAAATAAATACAAAGGAGAGATAGAGGTAAAAGTGCTATGAAAAAATTGGGGACAGAAAAATCATTTTCACTTGGGCAGGTCAAGGAAGGTTTTATGGAGGAGATGTCATCTAAGTTGGATCTTGAAGGAAGGAGTGGATTTAAACAGATGTAATGGCAGAAAAGAATCTATTCCAAGCAGAGGGGATTCTGTGAACAAAGACATAAAAACAGGTCAAGGAAGGGCAAGAAACAGGTTTCCAAGAGTATCCAAAGGTGTATCCAAAAGTGGCATGGGCTGCCTAAGCAAGCAATGTTGATATCGGTGTTGAGTCATGTCAGCTGGATGACTCTTTGGGAGCCCATTTGGGGTTTTCTCGGCAAGGTTACTAGAATGGTTTGCCATTTCCTTCTCCAGCCCATTTTACAGATGAGAAACTGAGGTAAACAGCATTAAGTGATTTGCCCAGGATTATACAGCTATTAAGTGCCCAAGGTTGGATTTGAACTCTGAAGATGAGTTTTCCTGATTCTAAGCCCAGTGCCACCTCTGTGCCACCTAGCTACCCTAAGGAAACAACGAGCTCCTTCTTAACATGTTTTCAAGTAAAATCTGAATGACTATTCATCTACAGTCTCGTAGAGATTATTTCCATTCAGATATAAGTTGGACACATAGTTTTACATCCATTCCAGTTGGGAAAATTGGTGATTTTTTTAAGAACAGAGAAATGGAGAGTAGTCCAGTTTGACTACAACATAGAATATATGAAAGAGAGTGGGATTTTATGAGGTTTCACCAGCGTCAGAGTCAGATTGTGGAGAATGAGGAATTTATACTTTACTTAAAGGCAAAGGAGAATTATTGCACGAATTTGTGTAAAGTGGGTGATATGATCAAAGGGGCAGGTTAGGAAGATTATTTGGTAAGTATCATGGAAGGGGGATTAGACAGGGGTTAGACTGGAGGCAAAGAGACTAGTTAGGAAAATAATTGAACTGAAAAGACAAAAAATGAAGGAGAGGAGGGTTTAAATTAGTGTGGTTTCAGTGGGAGGAGAAAAGAGGAGATGCATATAAGAGACAGTGCAGATATGAAAGTGATAGGACTTGTCAGCTGATTGGATTGTGGGAGAGGGAGAGAGAACACACTCACCCACTTATTTGGTTCTCATCCCAGGCCTCCTTCCCATGCAATGAATCAAGACCTATGAATGAACTACAGCGAAGTACCATTCTTGGTCTGTGACCCTGGCCTGGGCTGTTCCTGGCCTTTCTGCCCTTTGGTAGCCCCTCACACCTCCCCCTCTCCCTTTCTTTTCCATAGAGAATCTCAGAATCAGAAATGTAAAGTATCGTTCCTTTCTTATATAGGCACTTTAATTTTTTTCAATCAAAGAAAATATACCTTCTCTCTCTCTCTCTCTCTCTCTCTCTCTCTCTCTCTCTCTCTCTCTCTCTCTCTTTCATACACACGCACACATACTCAGACACTTCCTCCTTTCCCACCTCCCCAGCTGAGAAATATATATAAAACTCCTGTTATAAACATGTATAGTCAAGCAAAATAAATTCTCCCATTAGCCATATCCATAAAAAAAGTCTCAATTTGTACTCTTCTGTGGACATTTTACTTGCTGAAAAAGACAAGAAAAAGACATTTTGTCTGAAATACAGACAAAAGCAGCTTAAGGAGAAATAGAGACTGTGCTGAGAGAACCTGAGAGAAAAGCTGTCTTTCAGATAAAAGTTTTGAAAGGCTCTATAAGAGAACAGCATCTCATAGGTTAAAGTTCTGACTAATGTTAGAGGGTGGCCATGTATTGTTTCCCAGAAGCTTCAGTACGACTATTTTCAGGACTTGGACAGTTACTGCTGAGAAACTTCAATTCAAAGACTTATTTTGACAACCAGACAGATAATAGAGAACTTGACTGCCTGCCTTAGATATCTTCTAGCTGGGCAGTCCTGGATAAGTAGCTTGACCTAACTCAGCCTCCTAATAGCATCTACTTTGCAAAGTTGTGAGGATCAGATAAAATAATATAATGTAAAGCACTTTGGAAACTTTGGAAACACCCCATAAATGGGCATTATTATTTTGGGACTATAGGACTGTTTATAATAACTACTTCTGTCATGCATGACAAAAGTTTAGATTTTAGATTTCACAACCTAAGTTAGATGGATCACTGCACATAAGAAAGCCCTGTTTTAGACATTAGAAGCCAGATCAGAAAAAAGTTCTGTTGTTTGAAAGAGTTTGATTGAAGGAAAGGACAATGCTCTGCTATGAATGAAGAGGGGGAAAGGCTGCCTTGCTCTGAAGAACCATCAACACCTTGAAAAAAGGGAAACTCCTGGAAGCCTGTTCTATATTGCTTTTTATTGCCCTCTCTGGCTTGAGAAGAGAAAACACTTCAAAGTCTATAATGGGCAAAACCTGAATAGTTTTTCAGATTCCAACATTAAAGGGAAGTGCTTTTCACTGAGAGAATATCACACTGCCTCAGTACCTAACTAATAGACCTTGGAAGCTCTGTGTGCCTCAGGATTCAGACTACTTTTAGCTAAAAACTGGGGAGTAGCAGAGAAGCAACTTCATCCAGCAAGAGAGAGAAAAGGTTTGGAAAAGGAGTAATCTCACCCAGTAGATAATGCATGCATATACTGTGTTCTAAAGAAACTAGAGACACCTCGGCCTGAAGCCCAGACTGCTGAGTTACCTTGGGCACATGGGTTTCCCTATTCATTTGGCTCACTGTTTTGCTTCTATAAATCGGTGTCCCCAAAGAAACTGTATAAATTGGTGGGATAATTGATGGAGAATAATGGGTGGACTGACATGTTTTGAGTATTCCTGCTTTTTTCTTCCACAGAGTATGTGTTATATTATAATTATTCTTGCTTTTGATTTTTTGTTTAGCTAATGTTTCATATTTAAGAGTTAATGCTGTCATTGTGACCAATTTGTATAAAAGGGAAGAACACTGGTAAGCGCTCATGATTTACAGTTTTGAGAGTTATATGTGTGATTCCTTCCTCCATACATATATATATATATATATACAAACTCTAGAATTACCCTCCCCACACTTGAACCTTGAGACTGGGTTATAGCACTGTAGTGGCCCATGGTCAATCTACCCACTGAAAAACATCCCCAACTGTGAAACTTTGGGTTGGAGTGAATGAGCTAGCTCAAAGAGAGAGAAGGGGGTATGGGTGACACATTGGGAACCATGACCTCTATATCTGCTATTAAAAGACCATCTATTTCATCCATACCTTAATTGAGATCTACTCTATAATAAAATTAATAAGTGCTCTTATAATCTGCTCCTGTATCAGCACCAAATAAAAAATAGCTTTTGCTTGAAGATCTCCAATGAGGAGAAATCCTTGTCAGGCAACCCATTCTACTTTTGTACAGCTTTCGTTGTTGGGAAATTTTGCCTTAAATCATATCTAAATTTGCCTCTGAAATTTATACACATTGCTCCTAGTTCTATCCCCTGGGGTTAAGCAGAACTAGTCAAATCCCTCTTTCATGTGATACACATTTTAAGTACTTAAAGCCAGCTCTCATCTTTCTCCTTCCTTCACTAAGTCCTCTTTTCTAGACTAAACTTTCCTCCTTCCTTCAAATGACCCTCATATGGCATGATCTTAACACCGTTCACCATTTAGTTGCTTCTAGATAATTTCTAGATTATCAACAACCTTAAAATGTGGTGTCCAAAACACATGGTGCCCATAATGCCCCAGATGTGATCTGAACAGGGCAGAATACAATACTTTATAATTTATTTCTTTGCTGGTTTTGTAAGGTCATGGTAATTATGAAGTCATGAGTTAAATTTCTCAGTGATTGGTGATCTGAACAAGGGAAAAAAACACTCCACCCCAGTCACAGGTGGTGTCCCTCAAATCTAGCTCAAGACTACTCTTACTCCTCCAAGAGAGTAGGAATGGCTCAGTGTTCTCCTCCTCCCTATTGCTGACATTCAGCTCTGAACCTACATGCTACTATGGTTCAGGATTAAGCCCAGATAAAAATTCATATTCATGATTTGAAATGTATTCTAAATAAGACTTTTCAAGCTTTGGTTGTATAAAAGCTATAATCTTTAATTTGGGTGTGTAATCTGAGAACTCATATCTTAGGAGGTTGTTTTTCTTCTGCTCTTGTATAAGCACCAAATGAATAGCCAATCAATTAGCAAGATAAATTTTTACTAAGGTGGTGTGTCTTTGTGGATGCCAAAATAGTCAATTGATTTAATCAAATCAATGAGAAAAAATCCAACTGACTATTTGATGAATTGACTGGTCAATGCATTCGAAAATGGTTAATTTTTTATTTCATCTTCTCTGTCAAACCATGCTCTACCCACCCTTCAGTGACTAGCTCAAGAACACCCCACTCAAGCAGTCTTTCTTTTTTTTAATGTAATTTTATTTTATTTTATTTCATTATTTTTTAAATGTTTTTTTCTTTCACTTCTTGGAGGGGGAAGGGTAGGGCAATTGGGGTTAAATGACTTGTCTAAGGTCACAAGACTAGTTGTGTGTGTGTGTGTGTGTGTGTGTGTGTGTTAAGTGTCTTGAGGCCTCATTTGAACTGTGGTCCTCCTGACTCCAGGTGAGTAGAGAACTGACCCTGGAGTCAGGAGGACCACAGTTCAAATGAGGCCTCAAGACACTTCACACATACACACACACACACACACACACACACACAAAACTAGTAAGGTTTTATAAGACTACATCAGCCTTGGATGCCAGGGAAAGGAGTCTGAACTTTACTCGATAGGCAACAAAGAATTATTGAAGGGTTTTAAGGGGAAGTATGACAAGAAAAAAATTTATTCATAATAAAGATTATTCTAGCAGCAGTCTGCAGGTTGAACTGGAGGAGGCAGGGATCAGAGGTCGGCAAGTGAAGAAGCTTTTGCAATAGTTTATGTGGTTGGTAATGAGCAGATCTGGGGAGGCAATGGCAACAGAAAGAGAGACTTGAGAGAGAAAGAGTGTGAAGTACAGTTGACGTTCTAATAATCAAAGCTATCCAACATGAATGAGCTGCTTTAATGGATGGTGAGTTCCACATCACTGGAATCAAAGTCCCATAACATGAAGGCTGGAATGAATTTTGGAGACCATCTAATACAATTCTCTTATCTCACAAATGTGGAAACTGAGCCCCATACAGCTAGTAAGTGTCCAAGCAGGGGACTGTTATGGACAGGTGGCAGTTTGGATCAGATGCCTCCCATGTTGCTTTCAGACTCTGAGATTTTAGGATTCTATAAGACACTCCGCCCAAGAAGGTACTGACCTCATTGATCCAGGCTCTGCCTGGGAAGTTCTACCTGTTGTCACCTTGGAGAGTGAAGAGGAAGAGGACAAGCTCTTATTAAATGTCTACTGTGTGATAGACACTGTACTAAGTGCTTTACAAATGTTACCTTATCTGATCCTCAGAACTACTCTGGGAAGTAGATGATATTATTTTCCCCATTACAGACAAAGAAACTGAGTCAGACAGAAGATAAGTGACTGGCCCAGGATTACACTCATGGAAAGAGTCTGAGTTCAAATTTGAACTCAGACCTTCCTTACTCCAGGCCCAGTGCTCTATTATAGCACCACCTAGAGGGGATGGTTGGTGTTTCAATACAATTTCTCACTGGCTGGGGAGAGCTAAGCAATTATGGTGAATGGGGATGCTCAAGAAACAAACCTGGAAGAAGAGAGAAAGTTCAAAACATCTACAGAGTCTCAAGGGAAAATGCAACTCAGGCACAAAGTTTAATCAGAATTTCTGAAGAAGGGTGAAGCCAAGAAGATGGAACAGCAGGAAATAGTATAAGGGAACTTCCATACCAGCACTAAAAAAAACCCAGAAACAAAAACAAACAAACAAAAAAAACAACTCTCCGCCAAATAGATGTGGAAAATGCACCAGACCACATCATTTTAAGGAAATCCAAGAAAAAGTCACAGTGAGTCATTTTTCTAGCCCAGGTTGGCATAGGAGGACAGAGAAGTTTGAGGGCACTGGAGATGGGACCTAGTGGGGAGCAAGTGGTACATGGAACCCCCCCAACGCCAAGGGAGAGTCTGTGAACCAGGAGGAAAGGGGGCAGTTTCATTGTGTGAACCTGTGGTTCTCAAAAGTGTGGTCCAGGGACCCCTGGAGGTCTCCAAGATCCTTTTAGGGAGTCCATTTGGTCAAAATCATTTTAATAACAATACTACAGTGTTTAATTTCTAATATAGTAAATATTAGCTATAAACCACATAAACAAAAGCTCTTTCCAGGGCTCTCACTAATTTCTAAGAGGGTAAAGGAGTCCTCAGATAAAAAAGTTTTGAGAATCATTGGACAGAGAAGTAAAGTGAGCGAGCGGGGGAAGGGAGGAGCATTCTGGTATGGTGGAAAGAGCACTGGATCCAAATCCAAATCCTGCTACTGTTTAGCGGTGTGACCTCAGGCAAGTTACTTAACCTCTTTAGGCTTGTTTCTTCTTCAATAAAAGGAGGAGTTTGGATTAGAAACATCTAAGGTTGCTTTCACTCTAGATTCTAAGATTCTATTCTATTCTTCCCAGAAAGGGAAATGATTTATCCATAGTCATACAGTAAGTAAATGAAAGAGTTGGCACTAGAATCTGGTTCTCCTGACTCCTATTTCAATGATCTTGAGTTAATGTGGTATAGTGGAAAGAGTGCTGAGCTCGAATTTGAGACTTTGGGTGGCTATGTGAATTTGGGGAAAACTGTACCTCTGTGGTTCTCAATTTCTCCATCTGTAAAATAGAGAATAATCATAATATTTGCACTACTACCTAGCTCCCAGGGTTACTGTGAAGTAGGCTAACCTTGAAACACTAAAATAACCAATTAACAAGCATTTATTAAGCACCTACTATGTGTCAGAAACTGTGCTGGGGACGCAAAGGAAAAGTGAAAACTGTCCCTGTCCTCAAGGAAACTGACATTCTACTCGAGATAACAGGCATGCAAATTGATACACATTTAATGAATGAGACTCCTGGGAGGCCTATGGGTGCATTGGCTGTGGTCTTCCCAGGGTGACCATGGCTGATGGTGGGAGAATCTTCTACAGTGGAGAGGATGGGCACTAACAGACTTAAGGTAGGCCATGTTACCAGCACTGGGCATGGTTGCCAAGGTGAAATGTAGATGAACGAATTATCTATATTGCAAAACTTCCTGATTTTCACTGCAGGAGCCCCTGAGTGAGGAGGAAGCACCACACCAGACAGTATGAGGAACCCAAGGAGCTCCTACAGCAGAAAGAAGTGGGTCAGGATGGGTAAAGGAGACTCCAAAAAGCCAAAGGGCAAAATGTCTTCCTACGCCTTCTTTGTGCAGATATGCCAGGAGAAGCACAAGAAGAAGTACCTGGACTCTCTGGTAAACTTCACTGAGTTCTCCAAAAAGTGCTTGGAGAGATTGAAGACCACATCTGCAAAAGAAAAGTTCAAGTTTCAAGACTTTGCAAAAGGAGATAAAGCTTGATATGATCGGGAGATGAAAAACCATGTTCCTCCCAAAGGTGATAAGAAGGGAAAGAAATTCCCATTGTTCACTCCATTGGTTACAACCCTTCTATACAAGTAGACTAATGTCCAATGTGAAAGTATTTGCAGATCCTATACTTGATTGCATGCTGCCATGGTGGGGGGCGGGGGGAAGGAAAATTTGAAACTCAAGGGATTATGGAACTGAATTTCATAGACTAAAAGTAAATAAACAAATCATTTTTTTAAAAGGGAAAGAAAAAGGATCCTAATGCTCCCAAAAGTCCACCATCTACATTCTTCATCTTCTGTGCTGAACATCATCCAAAGATCAAAAGGGAACACCTTTCTATTGGAGATACTGCTAAGAAATTGGGGGAACTGTGGTCTGAACAGTAGAAGGCCAAAGACAAACTACCTTATGAACAGAAAGTTGCTAAACTAAAAGAGAAATATAAAAAGGATATTGCAGCGTATAGTGCCAAGGGCAAGGGAAATCCAGGAAGGAAGGGCGCTGGGAGGTCGACAAGATCTAAGAAGAATGAACCCAATGAGGAGGAAGAAGATGAAGATTAGGAAGGTGAGGAGGAGGAGGAGGATGAAGAGTAAATCGATGTCCTGCTGTAAAGATTTTGTGTGTGATGAAAGTCATTGTTTTGCTAAGAATGTGAACTTAAGAGCAGCTCATTGTTAGCTTCAGTATAAAAACTGTATAGACTGGTATATAGGTAGATATGATTGATTCTTTGTAAGGAGAACCTCTGTTTTTTAATGTAAGTAGGAGCTTTGAGGGCTCACTCCAGATAGATTTTAAAGCTTCTGATGTTGACTGTTTCTGCATATCTAATGGTTTCTTTTTAATTCCTTGACAGTGTATTGTTGTAGCACAGTAAAGCCCTAGGAAGTAGTATCATAGCAAATTTTAAGTTTTACAGAATGTTGCATTTTGGTTTTTTAAGGTAAAATATTTTGTAACAAAATAATGTACATTTAAAAAACTTCTTTATACTCACAGGGTTTAAATATTAACCTTCTGATCATAAATGTAGTGATAAGTTACTGAATTTGGTGATGCTTTTAATTCTATTCATGTGTACTGTGATTCTTTGTTTAGCATTCATCTTCTTTGTAGGGATAAACTATCTGTCCTATACCTGTTGCATATTGTACATTGGGTACCTCTTATACCTCCACTTCTGGGGGAGGTCCAAAATTCTTGAATCAAAAGTAAAATTTGTCCTTGGGGTGCTAGTATGGGGCTTTATTAAAGAATCAGTGTGTGACTTTTGGGGTTGTATCCTAAAGAGATCACAGAAGTGAGAAAAGGACCCATATGTACAAAAAAATTTATTGAAACTCTCTTTGTGGTAGCAAAAAACTGGAAATTTAGGGGATGCCCATCAATTAGGGAATGGCTGAACAATTTGTGAATGTAATGGAAAGCTATTGTGCTATAAGAAATGGGAAGGAGATGGACTTCATAATTACCTGGAGAGGCTTATACGAATTGATGGTAAGTGAGAAGAGCAGAACCAGGAAAAATTTGTACATAGTCACAGACACATCATATGTGTGATGACCAACCTTGATAAACTGGACTCTTCTTAGCAACGCACAGTTAAAAAACAACTCTACAAGTTTCAGAATAGAAGGAGATATCTACATTCAGAGAAAGATCTAGAAAGACCAGAGTTTAAATGAAGACTGAAGCCATACATGCTATCATTCTTTTCCATGTTTGGTTTTGTTACTTTTTTCCCCATTGTTCACTCCATTGGTTACAACCCTTCTATACAACCAGACTATTGTACAATGTGAAAGTATCTGCAGATTCTATAGATGACTATATGCCACCATGGGGA
>CM053595.1:114817227-114869051 GCA_028646575.1 Pseudocheirus occidentalis | reverse complement strand
TCCTGGCATAAATCCTACCTGATCAAAGTGTATTATTCTTGTGATCAGTTGCTGTAGTCTTTTTGCTAATATTTTATTTAAAATTTTTGCATCTATATTCATGAAGGAGATTGATTGGTCTATAATTTTGTTTTTCCATTTTGTCTCTTCCTGATTTAGGTATCAGTACCATATTTGTGTCATAAAAAGAATTGGGTAGTACTCCTTCTTCACCAATTTTCCCAAATAGTTTGTAGAGTATTGGAATTAATTGGTCTTTAAATGTTTGATAGAATTCACTAGTAAATCCATCTGGCCCTGGAGATTTTTTCCTAGGGAGTTTGTTGATGACTTGTTTGATTTCTTTTTCTGAGATTGGGTTATTTAACTAATTCACTTCCTCTTCAGTTAATCTGTGCAATTTATATTTTTGTAAATATTCATCCATTTCACTAAGATTGTCAAATTTATGTGCATACAATTGGGCAAAATAATTCCTAACTCTTGTTTTAATTGTCTCTTCATTGGAAGTAGATTCACCCTTTTCATTTTGGATACTTGTAATTTGGTTTCTTCTTTCTTTTTATCATATTGACTAAAGGTCTATCAATTTTATTGGTTTTTTTTCATAAAACCAGCTCTTAGTTTTATTTATTAGTTCAATAGTTTCTTAAATTTAATTTTATTAGTTTCTCCTTTGGTTTTCATTATTTCTAATTTAGTATTTAATTTGGGATTTTCAATTTGCTCTTTTTCTAGATTTTTCAGTTGTATGCCCACTTTATTGATCTCCATTTTCTCTATTTTATTTATATATGCATTCAGGGATATAAAACTTTCCCTAAGAACTCAAGCCCCCCATTTTCTAGATGAAGAAATAGAGGCTCAGAGATCCTTGTCCAGAACCACACAGATAGCATGTGTGAGAGGCAAGACTCAAACCCAGGTCTTCCTGGATCCAAGCTTAGCACTCTAGTCACATCAGCATGCCATTTCTCTACCCAGATGTCAGAGGTCTCAGAAGAAAGGCATCCTGTGACCTAAAATTCAGTACAAGAAATCCACCTGGTAGGATAGGGATCCCTCAAGAATGAAATTCTGAAGACATAAGGAAACGATTCTGATGAAGAGGGAAAGAGGAGCTAAGACAGTGATGTGCAAGCTAGGGACCTCTTTAACTTTGGTTTTCAAAATGATAAATAAAAATGTGAATATCTATTAGTATTCAAATATGGAAGATGAAAGCAAGGGTCAGTGACAAAATTAAAGTGGCATGGTTGTACAGGAATAGTGTCAGGACTGCTAAAGCTACACTTTTCTCACTAGCTTTAATTTATTCTGTGAACAGGAACAATGGTTTATTTTAAAAATAAGATATATTAGGAAAAAGAGAAAGTACAGGACCACTGCTTGGGGTGGATAGGATGGTGATAATGTATGATTCAGAGAAGACAAAGCTGTTCAATTCAAACGTTGCTTCTGTCTTCCTTACAAAGGAGAACTCTCTCTACTGGAAAGGACACAACCAAAGTGGCTAATAGGGAGTTAAAATCTAAGATAAGTAGCAAAATAGTAAGACAATATTTGGCAAAAATCACACCAAGGTTGGAACAATAAGGACTTTGAGCAGACCACCAGCTTCTGGGCAGAACCCTTTCTCCCTGTGGTGGTTCTCCGTATAATCACAAGGGCCTAGACCAGCGGTTCTCAACCTTCCTAGTGCTGTAACCCTTTAATACTCATATGTGGGCGTATCTGCATGTGGGCGGATCTACCTGGAGAAGATAGAGGAACCATGTCTCTGTTACTAAGACCATCAGAAATATATGTTTTCCGATGGTCTTAGGTAATCCCCTAAAGGGGTCGCGATCTACAGGTTGAGAACCACTGGTCTAGACTCTTTCCCTGGGGCAGGCCTGATTTCCTTCCTAAGGTTCATATTTCTTTGGCAATTCACTGCCTTTTCTCTCTTTTTTAAGTTTTTTTTTTAACTTAACAAAAATCTACTTTCTCTCTCTCCCATCACTCATTTCCCCCCACACATACTTTGAAAAAAGAAATGAAAAATGCTTTTGTCATAAATATGCATAGACAAGCAAAACGAATTCCCACGTTGGCCGTGTCTAAAAATGTATGTCTCGTTTTGTACCTTGAGTCAATCACCTGTCAGGAGGTGAGCAAAATACTTCTTCCTTGTTCCTCTGGAATCATGTTTATTATGGTATTGCTCAGAAGTCTACCCACTATCTTCCCCCTTCTCCAACTCCTCCCTTATGAAATTATCTCTGAACAGGGTCATTCACATATATTCCTCTTATCCATTTCACATTATGCTAGGAAAATGAGGGATGCTAAATGTTTCATGACCCTGGTTCCTGACAAAGACATGGCTAACAAGGAAAATTGCTGAAATTTTTTTCCTCTTTCTCAGAAAAAAAAACCACATTCCTTTATCTATCTGTGTTTCTATCAATCCCATTCTGTGTAGGAAAAAAAATGTATTTAAGGTTTTAAAAATTCTAGTTTTAATGAACATCACAAAAAGAATATATTCATGTACAAAGAACAGAAAAATATTGTGTGAAAATGTGAATCTAATAGTATAGCTTTCATTTTTAACAAGTATGTAATACATGTAATACGTACTAGTTTCAAACCTGTCATGCTCGTCTGTTTCTTTCTGAACTTCTTTCAATTCTCATCTGTGAATTTAAAAAAAGCTTCAACGCCTCTGTCTTTCTTTTTTTTGGTGACCTAATCACTCATGCCCCTATACAAAAAGAAAACCATGATCTTTTTAGCAAATAAGCAAAGTCAAACATCAAATCTACATATTTGCTATGTCCAAAAATGTATGTTTCAATGTATACCTTGAGTCTATCACATACCTTGAGGTATGTACCAGGATTCTTCATTAGCCATCTAGAGTCATGATTGGTCATTGTCTTGAACAGTGTTCTTAAGTCTTTCATTTTGTATATTGTTTTCTTGTCTTTGCTTACATTTGTATTAATAAATATAAGTCTTTGCGTGTTTCTCTCTACTCATTGTATTTGTCATTTCTCAATATTCCATCACATTCATTCTTAGGTCTTTCTAAATTTTCTTTACAATGTTATATATAACATTATATATAACTGTTATGGTTCTACTCACTTTATTCTGCATCAGTTCATACAACTCTTCCCAGGTTTCACCAAAACCATCTTTTTTTGGTGGCAATTTCTAATGTCACAATTACATTCTATATAATTATTTAAAATATATATAATTATAATTCTATATAAATAATATTCATATGCCAAAGTGTGTTCAGTCAATCCTTAATTGATAGACATGCCTTTTGATTACAGTTCTTTGCTGTAACAAAAGTATTACTACAAATATTTTTGCACATATGAGTCTTTTCTCTCTCTGTTTAAGCCCCCAAACTCATCATTGGGGTACAATGTGTATATATTTGTATATATGTCTGTTTGTCTGTCTGTCTGTCTGTCTGTATATTTCAAGTCAGTTTTACCCAAGACCTCACAGCAAAACCTATCTTTCCTTGGTTCTAGTCCCAGTTAGGGAATAGACCTGATTTCATAAGTGTTGACACCCACCTACAAGTTGCGGTTATCCAGCTATCTTCCAGGGATTGTTGTCCAGGTATATGGAAGAGAATTCTGGATCCATTGAGGAACATAGTCTAAAAAATCTGCCATAGCAAGACTTTCTGGGATCTTGGTACAAGCCACCACCTATTGCCAAGGAGGACTTAGTCACTAATTCCTCCTCCTATCCAACCCCTCTCCTCTACCTCATTGTCCTCCTAATCTGCCCACATTCATCTGTGTCCAGGGTCTCTTCCTCTTCTCCCATTCACTTTCATCTCTTCTTATTATTTTATTTTATTATTATTATTTTTTGCTTTTTGGAGGGGGCAAGGTAGGGCAATTGGGGTTAAGTGACTTGCCCAAGGTCATACAGCTAGTTTTGTGTTAAGTGTCTGAGGCCACATTTGATCTCAGATCCTCTTGACTCCAGGGCCGGTGCTCTATTCACTTCACCACCTAGCTGCCCCTACTTTCATCTCTTCTTTATCTTCTCTATCCTCCTCCTTTATCTGTGACCAGAGCCTCTTCAACTCCTTCCTCCCTCTATCCCACTCATCTGTGGATAAGAGTGCTGAAGCTATCTCTTCTTCCTTTACCCTCTCCACATTCATTTGTCACATGACTTTGAGCAAGTCACTTAATATTTTGGGGCCTTGATTTTCTCTTCTATAGTATAGAGGACTTGGATTAGATGACCTCAGGGTCCCTTTTAGCTCTAGATGTGTGAGCTCTGGTCCTCCTCTCCCCCAAAACTCATCTGTGGCCATGGCCAGCATCTTCTCCACCATTCCTAACATAGTACAGTCACCCATGTTCAGGCTTTTTCTGAATCCTTGTTCCAGCCCGTGTCTGACAGAACAAAACTGGGGACACTCCCCAACTTTGAAGGGGAAGATGAAGAGAGCAAGAATCCAGGACTGATAAGGAACAAATGAAAACTCTGGGATTGTCCAGTTTGAATAAAGAAATATCTCACAGAGATGGTGCCTACTTTCACAAAGGAAGCTCTGGTCCTAGAGGGATGGTGAGGACTACTTTGTCCCCACTAAGACTACCACAGAAACTTTATCCCAAGTAATTCAAGTCAGACACAGGCAAATAATTCTTCACATCCAGGGATGTTGCAAGTAGAAATAAAGCAGTTACTTCTAATCGGAGACCCATTCTTCAACCAGACCCTTCACAGTTATTCAGGAGACTAGATTGATTTTAAAGGTCAACTTCATTGCTTCCTTTTACGGTCAGCATCCCAGACCCAGAGTAGAGTTGTTCAGGACCAGGGACAGAACCTTCTGGTCAGAAGCAGACCATGAATGAATTCATTTGGAGTCAGTCAGGCTTCCATGTTCTGTCCTTGTTCTGTTTATTTTTATATCCCCAAGAGCTAGGTGTGGAAAGAATAGAGAGAAAAGTAAGAGAAATGGAGAGAGAAAGAGATGATAGTAATAACAGCCTGGAAACTTTGCTTAGGGGTCTGACCTTGTGCAAGTTGGTTTTGTCTGTGTCATTACCCAAGTCACCATCCTTTACCATCAGTGCAAAGCCTTGTCCAGGTTGAACTGCATGATACTAAATCTAGGTGTTCTTCTGACACCTACTTCACCCTCTGCACTTAGATCTCACATAGAATGATGCCCATCCTGTGGATTTGGGGGAAGCCTCAATGGATTTGATGCCTTAGCTCAAACCTTTATGGGGGCAGTGTGAGAGATGTCATCCAATCATAGATCTGGACTCTTCCCACCTTTCTGGCCTTCTGACTACTCTTCTCCACACATTATGCAATCCAACTATGCTGGTATGCTTGCTGCTCCTCTAACATGATGCTGTCTCAGTGCCTTTTCATTTGCTGTCCCTTATTCCTAGGATGCTCCCCTTCCTCACTTCTACCTTTTGGTTTCCTTGAAGACTCAGATAAACTCCTACCTTCTGAAAGGTCCCTCTACCTACTAATATCTTCCCCTCTCAAATTACCTTTCACCTATGCTATATGTATATTGTCTTTCCCATTAGAAGGTAAATTCCTTGAGGGCAGGAACTGTTTTTTTCCTTTCTTACTATCCTCAATTCTAAGCACAGTGCCTAACACATAGTCCTTAATAAATGCTCATTGATGACATTGTACAGATAAAGAAACTGAGGCCCAGAAGGGTCAATTACTTGCCCAGGGTCATATAGGTAGCAAGTGACAGTTAGGATTCAAACTCATATCTACCTCCAAATCTAGCATGCTTTTTCATTGTACTGTATTGACATCTTTTATATTACTTTACATCAGGACAGTTATACTTTCTCTTTGGAATAGTCATTCTGGGTCAGGAATAGCAGAAACTTCCCTAGTCAAGTACTTTCACAAAAGGGGTCCCATCACTGAGAAGGAAAAAGTGTCCAGGGGGTAACAAGTAATCTTAAATGTAAGATTAGGAACAATTTATCTCCATTAAGTATATTCCCTATTTAGTTTTACCTTTCCTCCAATTCATTCTCAGATAACTTCTCATCTCTCTCACCATGACCACTAGTCCTTTAGCCCGTCCCTATTCTCTCAGGCCATCCCTCATTTTTCTTATGTTTCACAGTAGTTAAATGTAAAGAATTTACATTTAATTTACATTACACTGAGTCAAATATAAATCAATCCTATGTCCCAGCACTTTGGCTGGAAGATGTTGCTGATATTACTGGAGAGATCAGCTAGGAGATGGAGGATGACTTGGGATTCCTGCCTCCAAGCTCTCTTTTATATCTAGGGTGATGATTGTGTTTCCTTGGTGTGGGAGATCCTTTGAAGAGGACAGAAGCACTTTCTTTTTACAATGTGGGCATTACAAACAGAACTCAGCCAGTCCAGAAAAGCCTGCTCCACATGTAGCACAGAAATTGTTTTTGGCTCTCTTTAAGAGTGGATATTTACCACTGAAGCCCTTTACGGACTTTGAGGTAAAAGAGGCAGGTTGATTCGTGGTGTAGAGAAAAGAGACCTGGATTTGGAAGGGGAAGGTTTGGCTTTGAATCCTAATCTGCTGCTTAACTGCTTGGGTGATTTCAAGAAAGTCACCAACCATCTCTGGGCCTCGGGTTCCTCGTCTGTAAAGTGGAGAGTTTTAAACTAGTGACCTCTCAGGTCCTTTTAATGTCTAAATCCTATGATTCTGTGTTCCAGTTTGCTGGATAGTGCTTTTTTACATCAAACATCAGCCATGGTATTTGACTGCATGACCTCCAAGGTTCCTCCCAGTTTTCTGAGCTCCTCCCATCCATCTGACCAGATCCAATCAGGGCAGAAAAACTCTGCCTACCTGAGGTATCAGGTAAGTCCCAGTGTGCTCTCCCCCCTCTCTCCTCCCCCCCTTTTGAGCGGGGTATGGGGGAGAAGAAAAAGAGGAGCCTTGGGGGGTGGAAAGGGATGCTTTCTTTCTTCTACAAAGGCTCCTGAGTGGGGTGGGGTTGCTGGGGCAGCGCCCACCAGGTGAAGCAGGTGAGCCAGACAAAGGGACCCGGATAGAGAGAACCGCGCCCCATGCCCCCCTTCCCTTTAGACTGGTTTGGGGGCGGAGTTGGGCGGGGATGCCTGGGTTCCTCCGGCAACAGCCCTAGCCCAACTAACAGCCAGGCCAGGAAGGACGCTGGGTTGGCTGTGGCTGCTTTGTATTTTCAGACGGCTCTCTCAGACTCTAAGAGGGACGCCCAGATGGCTTCGTCCGCTGCTTCCCCCCCATCAGATCTTTTGAATGGTGAGTGATTTGGACCTAGGCCCTTGGTGATGGATGAGGAAATGGTTGGAGATGGGGCAGAGCAGGACAAGGAAGAGGACTTTCCCTAAACACAGGTGATGAGTCATGTCAGGACCTTTCCAAAGACTGCAGAAACTTAAGCAGTGCTTCTCTGGTCCCCTCTTTCACTCCCCCACCCCAGTGCACAGGGCCTTCTCAAGGACATCACCTTGCCTATTAGAAGAGCCCTCTCTCAGGACCCTCCTCCCTTTCATAGTAACTAGCACTCGAACTGCTGACCAGGAGCCAAAGAACAAAGCAAAGGGGGGAGAGGGTTGGGTATTGTTTTTTAAGAGAAGGACCAGTTTTTTGGGAATGGGAAGAGGAATTTATGTAGAAGTCTCAATATGAAGCCCTCTTTCTCACAAACCAGAGAGAAATCCTTTTCACTCCTACCCCCATATTAGCATTTCCACTAAAAAACAAGCCTTACAATCTTTACTGGAGATTAAGGTGACAAATAGCTTACACTTTGCTAAGAAACATACAGCAAACACTGAAATCAGTATGGATACAAAGCAGAACATGATGGAGGTAAAGCAGAGGTTCAGATGAAGTGCCCTAGGAAGATTTGAGGAAGGGGATCTCATTTTCATTTAGGAAGGATTCCCCACTTTCATCTGAGAAAAGCTTCCTGGAGGAGGTGGCAGTTGAGCTAACTCTTGAGGGGAGGAGCTCTGTGGGTAAAGATAGACAAAAGAGTTGGTCCCAGGCAGAAACAGTCTGTGGGAATATGGTCTTTCTTAAGGGCCAGACAGGAGGAAGTTACTAAATGAAAACTAGATTTTTTCCAAACCTATAGGAGATGAGGAAGAGTTTGCGAGAGTTTGCCTCTATCAGGGGCATGGTGAAGCCACGATTATTCAGTTTTTAGTATGAGCATTTTTGCCTACTATGTTACAAATCAGGACTTGATTTGGTTTTTTGTTGAATTTCTAAACTTAAAAAAGTGATGGAGAAAATATTAATAATGTAGATTAAACTTAAAAGTGTGTCATTTCAGGTAGAGAGAAACTAGCTAGTTGTCAAGCATTTACCAGCATACACTACACTTCTATACTATGCACCTAACAGAAAAGGTTCAGAGGTAGCAAGGAGTGGTATTTATGTGTTTCTTATCCCTTACCCTAATATTAATCTGGGTTCGAGCCTTGTGTAGCAGCCTAATCTTGCCCTGATCTGATGGGCCTTCTTCAGACTCCTTGATCAAGCAGGAGATATTTATGGGCCACTGAGAAGCCACCAAGAACTCTCAGACTCTAAGAAGTATTCTCTATAGATGAAGCTTGTCAAACAGGTAACACTTTGCCCCGACATGGCTCATGGCCACTTGCTCTGTGACCTTGGGCAAATCATTTAACCACAGTAGGATTCAATTGTTTCATCTGTAAAATGAGAGCATTGGGCTAAATGATCTCCAAAGACCCCTTCCAGTTCTAAATCTTAGAACTAATTCCATCCAAATATGGGGTCTCGTGTTATTTTCCAAGGGAGAAAACGATTATTTGCTGTTAAACCAAACAACAAATCTGCAGAAGGAAATGCTTATTAAGTTTATATTAGACACCTGCCATTTCAAGTTTTTCATTCCAACAATGCACTACAAGCTGGACAATGTGTCTGAGCCCTTAAAAAGTCTTTAAATTTTTTAGACAGAGTCAGGAATTCATTTCATCATGTTTATTCGGGGTAGCTATTTTGAGACAGTACCTACAGAAATCCAAGATAGGCCGTTTCATAGTTTTCTCATTTTTAAATTCAGATCCCACGATTTTAGAATTGAAATGTACCTTAGAAACGAATTCCACTTTGCTTCCAATGTAGAAAGGTTAGAACAAAGTCATCCCACTTTGACTTCCCATAAGAACCAATGTTGTTGATTAGCTGGCCTTCCTTTTGGCCAGGTGCCCTATCCCATACCTTATTCAGTAGGCTAAGCAGGATTCATCCTGGATGAGGTTGTCTTTCTGGTAGGTCTGAAAATAAGGGGCGTCCATTTGGTCAAAAGAGATTATTCTAGTCATGAATGACTGGAGGGTGTGGGGAAAAATGAAGAAAAGATATGGATCATTTCAACTTTTATTCTTTGAATTTGGAATTCAGAGACAGGTTCTGTTCCTTGACACTAGAATTCATTTTGATATAGTACTTCATTCACATGCTTTTGAGGTCCCAGGGGTGGAGGGAAGGGAAGCGCTCCTTGCAAAGACCTGGAAATGTTAGGAGGACGACTTGGAGCTATCCAGTAGCTTGCTCAGAATACTAGGCTCAAGAAAGCTTTCAAGAATCTTATCAGGATGTCAGGGTTTTTAGTTGATTTATAGAGAGATTTTTTTTTAAAGAGTCAGGGCATAGGGGTTGGATATAACCAAAGTAGCTCATGACTTCATTTGCTAAACATTTGGAGTGTCTCATTTAGCAATAATCCTTATGTTTATAGTGACTCTATCCTCTAGGAGTCCAAAGAGTCATTTGCAGACATCATTTATCTCTGTCTTGTATGGCACCTTTAAGCTCAGCCCTCTGTTTTTTTTCCGTCTAACCTCTTCCTTTACAATATCTTCCCAAATTACTTGATTATTGAATAATAACATTTTGCATCTGTCTTCTGCTTTGCTCCATCTGAGTTTCTTTGAATTTTGATCAGCATCTTTGTGTTAGTCATTGAGTCATGGAAACACTTGTTGAAAAAAGTCCCACATTGAAAAAAATGTCAGATCCAGCTAAAAAGAAGGTTCAAAGAAAGGAGGCACTGATTTATGTTTTTTTAAAAGGCAAAAACTCCACAGAGGTATTTAGCAGCCCAGGAATTCCTCAGAAGCTACACAATTCATTCCAAAAACACAACTTAGTGTACCCAAGGGGAGACTTGGCTTTGAGGTACATGGGCATTAGATGTGCTCTGGAATTCTCAGCATCTGCATGTCATTTCCCCAGATGTGGCCTTGGCTTGGGCCAGCCTTCAAAGAGCCAGGCACATGGTAAGTTGTTCTGTTTGATCTGTTTTGCAATTAGATCTCTCTCCTGGGGTCTTTCTCTGGCTTGGAGGCTTAGGGGCTTTGCTTGGCTGGTTTGCACTGAAGTAGCTAATCAGAGGATCAGGCCAATTTGGATCCTTCCCAGATTGGGGGTTGTTGATTGGCCGGGGGCTTTGAGGCTCAGCAGCCCTTGGGGAGGTAGCTGGGAGGTGGTTGTTTGATGCTATAGTGACCTTGGAGCTCTCTGTTAGAAGCTTCAGCTGCTTAGTGATAAGTCCTTTGTAGGCAATTACCAAGCACGTGGCTGAGTACGAATAATGGGAAAGCAGTGGGGTCTGTCTTATCTTCCCAGCCCGGCTGAATACTTTCCAAGACAGTGGGCATGTCCCAGCTTGCAAACTGTTTGCCTTTCTCCTCTGAGAGGCGGTGAGAAATAAATAGTAGCATTAATTAGAGCCAGGCTGTGTGCTAGTCTAGAAAAACAAGCAACCGCCACCTACTCAACTCTGCCATGGAAGCAGCTGGTAAAATGGGGCATATGTCCTTCCAGAGAGTAAATGTGCCTTTTAACAGCTACAGAGGATGGAGAATGAACAGGAGACACCCAGCTGGCACAGGGTCAGCAGACAGAATTGCAGATCACTTGATGGTGGGCAAGAGAAGCTGGTTTCTTGGTGAGTGGGGATGGCAAGGGCTGGGCCATGGGCTATGTTTATTGAAGTAGGAGGAAATGCAATGCCATTGACCTGAAGGATCTCTTTATAATATCTAGGGCTTTGAGAGTTGGTCTTGGTGAGGACCATCAGATCAGGACGGCATTTCAGGATCCTATGGAACTGGGGAAGATAGTAATGATGACAGCTAGCATTTGTTTAGAACTCTGAGGTTTGCAAAGCACTTTGTATTTTCTCATTTGATCCTTACCACCACATTGCAATTCTAATAGTGAGGTAGATGCTATTGTCACTCCCATTTTACAGATGAAGAAACTGAGGCAAAGGGATGAAGTAACAGAGCCAATAATTGTAACAGGATTTGAACTCAAAGCTTCCTGATTCCAAGTCTAACACTCTGCACGCTGTGCCACCTTTGCTGTCTCTATTTCAGTTTTCATTCTAACCCCAACTCATCCCTGCTAATAATGTCTCCCAAACCCTTTATACTGACTAAGTAAGCAACTTTTACGTTTAAACCCAAAGCTTAGTGAAGTAGCTAGCATTCTTACCCCTAAAATACTGGGCACCAAATTGCAAAGTCTGGTGTGAGAAATATTCTTTCTCTCTTGTGGACTCTCTATCTCCCCAGTCAGAACAGGGCTGTGATTAGCTGATGCTTAATTAACTCTAGCTTTGGCTGGCCTAAAGTTAAGTTTATTGCTGACCTTTCAAAATCATCATGGATAGAATTTAGAGCTGGGAGGGGTTTTGGAAATCCTAACATCCAACTTCTGAATCTTACAAATGGGGAAACTGAGGCCCAGAGGGGTTGTGATTTGCATGAATGGCATAACAACCAGGATTCAGACTATGGCCAGATCCCAATCCAGTGCTTTTTCTGTATCCCACTGCCTCTCATAAGGCTAGGCTAGTTAACACATTACACAGATTCAATTGTTGAAACAAAGGATTAATGAGATCAAATTTTGATTCCACATAGGTAAAAGTGGGCTTCTCACATAGAAACTGCTCCATAGTTCCATCACAGGTACTTTTCATTTCTATTGGCCTCATTACTTACAATTGGACACATTCTAGAGGAGATCAGGTTAGGCATTCCTTTCCAATATACATTTTCACTATTAGAGATTCATTCACATGGTGGGTCAAGGATGTCTTAATAGTGTGCTATTATAGAATGTTAGATCTAGAAGTCTCCTTGGAGAGAATACAGGGACTCTTTAATCTTTCTTTGGTGGACCCTGTCTCAGAATGCTTTGTTACCTTCATAACGGAAGGCTATGCAAAATTCCAGTTAGTAGTCAGTGAAAATAAAGACGGAATTTTTTTTTCTTATCCAAGGTCATAGGAACCTCTGAAACCCATTCATGGTCCATGGAGAACAGATTAAGAACCCCTAATCTAGTCTTATTTCCTTATTTGTAAGCAATAAAAACTGGGGAGCTAGATGGGGGGGGAGGGATGATTTGCCCTAGACTTCGTGGTAGATAGAAGCCAGGTCTCTTGACTCTCAGTCCAGTATTTTTTCTAACAAGCTGCCTTGGGAATCTGAATTGTTTCTTTGGCAAAGAAAAGCCATTTGTGACTAAAACATGATTTCAACAAAGGAAACAATGCCTAACTTTGGGAGCTGATGTTCAGACTCAGGCCTAGCTCTAAAGTAATGGCGATTGCTGAATTCTTGCAGCAAATGAGGAGACAGGAGCCTTGGGATTTTTGTTTGTTTTGTTTTTTGTTTCTTTGGCTGAGCTGGCTATTACCTACCCTTAGGCCAGCAATGCATCACAGGGTTAATGCAAATCTGCAGACACAGTAGTTTGGGCCTTGGAGCTGGCTGGGAGAAGAGTAGTGAGGAGGTGGTTAGGAACTTCTCCCACTTTGATATAACTCACACAACAACGATGCTGTTTATTTGGTTTTATTTTCACATTTACTATGTATTTGTTTTCATAATTTTGCTTTTATTGGCAGTAAAGTGTTTAAAGTGACTGCTCTGTTGTATTTATTGATGCCGTTTCTTCCTGGAGAGGCCGTAATCTGCAGCTGTCTGGTGGAGACAGCTTAATATCTGGGCTGTTTTTCTGTTAATGGAAAAAAAAAAAGAGCCCTGTAGCAGCCATCTATTACAGAAGAATTGATGCTGGACTTTTCCTATCATTCCTGTGCATACAGACACTCCTTCGCCCACCCCATGCACACACACACACACACCACACAGAGATGCATACACCCTTCCTTTATGAGATCAGACTTGCAGTGAAAATGTGGTGAAAACTTAAGTCTAGTTTTGACTAGTTTGGGAGTTTTGGGGGAGGGATAAGGCCTTAGGATATGCTCTCCCCCTCACATGAACTGAAAAGGTTTGTCTGTCAAAGTGCATGTTTGCATGTTGAGAGCTTCCCTTGGGCAAACAGGGTAAAAGGTGGGAATAATAATGACAGAGGGAAACCATATTTTGGGTTTCCCTGGGTTGATTTTTAAATTCTGAGTGTTTGGATTCTGTTTTTATGAATTTTTCTTTGACAAGTGTGTGGGAGAGGTAGGAAATAAATCTTTCTTTTGGGCTAGTCACACCATCTCTCCAACATCAGTCTCTGATGGGGACTCTGAGGGCCAATGTGAGGAAAACTCCCTCATGTTGCCTTTCAAATTAGGGGCATTTCCACTCATGCACAGGTTTTCCTTATTGACCTTCTAGGGATCTGCCCTTAAGGGATTTATCCCAACTTTTTGGAGTCCGTTTATACTTTTAGACTGTTTCCCATGTCCTGGAGGAATGATTTTAATAAAATTATTCCCTAATTAATGGTCTGGGGCCTTAAAAACCTTTTTCAAGCTTCAGCCTCTGCCTGTTTGCCCAAATCAGCTCTTGAAGTTTTAGTCTATGTGATTTAAAAACAAAATCCCCAACAAGAAGGTTTTGATTCATTTAAATTTCATCTAGTAACATCCCAAACAGTATAAGAGATCAAAGTATCATTTCCTTTGTGACACCCCAGAGGCCTGGGGTCTTTAGGATGTGACAGAGCTGGACAGCAGCATCGAGGCTGGTATATTTCCCACCAAGGTAATGTATCTATTTTGGAAGCTACTAGCAAGTCCTAGGGATGCCCTGCATATTAGGAGACAGCCTAAACAGGGGAGGTATATGGCATTCACCATGAGTAAGCCTCTAACCTGATGGGGAGCATAGCATCCTTGGAGGCAGTATGTTTTGTTTTGTTTTGTTTTTACAGAGACTTCCTTGTTTGTCTTTGAAATGGATTATTGATCATTGAACAACACCCTAGTATGGTGGGAAGACTATTGAACTTGGGGAGGGAGGATAAGAAAACCTGAGTTTGGGCTGTGCCTCTTACTTCACTGTGTCACCTTGGGTAACTCAAATTTATGAATGAATGGGTGGCGAGCATTTATTAAATGCTTACTATGTGTAAAAACATTGTGGTGAGTGCTAGGGATACAAACAGAAAAAGCAAGATAGTCCTTGCTTTTAAGGAACCAAATTTTCTGGAGGAGGTTTTAGTTGCAAGTCTTGATGGAAAGGATGGTCATGTTTCTTCTTTAATGTGTCATTCCATTGATAAAACCATCCCCACTTCTGATGTTGAGCCTTTTGACAGTGTCAAGGATTTTGGTGGTGAGAACTTCTGTTTAGTCTCGGTTTCTTCATCTACAAAGTAGGGATAAGCCTCACTGTCATGGGAATGAGAGTTATGTGGCATAGGAAGAGACAGCCTCAGATTCCTGAAGACTGGCTTCAAGGCCCCCACTTCCACCCCACTTACTGATTCTATAATGCACTGTGCCAGGCATTTAAACTCTCCATACCCCTAGATTAACTCTATTAAAACTTTAAATAGTAGAAGAGTTGCTAATGTGCATTGGTAGGAGTCGTTCCCAGAAGTTTTCCACACAGAAATAGCACACTTCTAAGAAAATCACTCTTCTGCTTGACTTCACAGAGTTTTCAGAGGATCAAATGAGAAAAGTATATGTGTATGCAATTCTGTATAATATAATATTAAGATATAATATGTATTGATATAGTTATATATAAATAATATATATTAATATAATATATAAAAGCTTTCAAAATGTGAAATATTATACAAATACAGGGTGATTATGAAGAGATCATGTGGGAAAGGATGGTCTACTCCTAGCAGCAGACAGATCTGAATTTTCCCCATTATTCTTTCAGCTCTGTGCCCCCTCCCCCCACTCTTTTGCTATCCCATTCTTGTGAACTGTTGAATGCAGCAGTGATAACTCAGGCATAATGAGCTTAATGGCCAATTTTGAACTTGACTTCTATGTCCTCTGAGAGCACCTATAAATAGTCCCAGGTAATTTAACCTGTGCTCAAAGGTGTCCATTGCATTTGAATCCAAAATTTGCATTCCTTACTTATCTGCTTCTATGCATTGGTGACATAGTTTAATTCTCTCACTATATTTTCTTTTTAGAAATCCAGTGTTGTATTACAGCAAGTAGGTGATACAGTGGATAGAGTCTGAAGTCAGAACATTCCTCTTCCTGAGTTCAAATTCAGCTTCAGACACTTACTAGCTGTGTGATCCTGGACAGGTCACTTAATTTAACCCTGTTTGACTTAGTTTCTTATATGTAAAGTGAATTGGAAAAGGAAATGGCAAACCATTCCAGTGTCTTTGCCAAGAAGACCCCACATGGGGTCACAAAGAATTGGACACGACTGAACAACAAATGTTATATTACCATTGAAAGGATTTTTACTCCCTTTGGCTCCTCCCCCAATTAATCACTGGATCATTTTGCTGCAGAATGGCCTTTCTAGCAGTCTCTTTCCTTCTCCTTCCTGCCCCTATAATAAGTTTTCCAAATAAGCTTCTTTAAGGGAATTCTCAACTGTATAAAGGAAAAATTTTGCCAGAGATTATTAAAAGAGGGAACCCCCATACACACACCAGTTTGAGGAATAAGCAGGAAAAGGGACAAGCTGTTTATTTAAAACAGGTTGGGGGAGAAAAAAAAAACGTGTCTGCACCCAAGGGCTGGTAGAAGAGCAAATAAAGAAGAATATAGTCTTAGAAACTTGGACAAAAGGAGGAAAAATAAAATCACAGACTGATTCGAGATGGTGTCTAACCTACATTTCATAGTTAGGAAAACTGAGACCCAGAGAGAGAATATAACTTGCTTAATTAATGTCTTTGGGTTACTAACATGGGTTAAAGTTAGAACCTACAGCGCTTGACTCCTAAGTGCCTTTGGCAATAATGCTAGGCCAGATTTTTGAGGTCTCTGACAAACAATTAGGACCTGCTCCAACTTTCCAGTTGAACTTTCTAGGAAGAGTCTAATAGAGCTGTTAGTGTATCCAGTCACAGAGCCAGAGGGCTAATTTGCCTCTTTACCCCTTTCTCATGTCTGAGGCTTTTAGCTCTATCAATAGGGATGATTTAAATTGAAGATCTTATAGGGAATTTTACTTTGAATTTAATGTGTTGCTTTACCTGTGGACACTTGGCCCAATAACTTGTTGTTCAGTCATTTAAGTTTTGTCTGACTATGACCCTATTTGGGGTTTTCTTGGCAAAGATACTAGAACACTTTGCCATTTCCTTCTCCAGCTCACTTTACAGGTAAGATACTGGGGCAACCAGGATTAAATGCCTAGGGTCACACAGCTAGTAAGTGACTGAGGCCAGATTTGAACTCAGGAAGATGAGTCTTCCTGACTCTAGGGCTGGCACTCTATCCACTGTAATACCTAGCAGCCCCCAACCACTTATATCTTTCCTGAGTGTGGAGGGAAGGGAGGGAGCGTACGTAAAGAAGAAGAGGCATGAGTATACAGTTTACCTCCTATGAAGAAATAGTTCTTCCATGGAAATGATTGGATTGTAAGTCAGTAAATTTAAATTAAAATTCTAACTATTGCCATGCAATGTTGGGCTGGAGTCATTTAACATCTTCATGCTCTCCATCTGTGAAATGGGAATAAAACTGGTCCTTCTCTTACCATTATCTGAGTGAAGCACTTTGAATTGAAACCTCCAGAGAAAAATTCTATTTAAATTTTAGTCCATATGATGATGATGATGATGATGTTCCTAAGTAGCATGTATACCGAGAGACCATTTTCCCTGCTGAGCCTTTTGCACCCTGGAAACAAGGTGTTCAGTTGATGTCATCATCACTCGTGGTGGTACCATCTTGAGTATAGTTCATTGAGTCTGTCTTAAATCACAGGCATCTTGAATCCATAGATCCATAGACATGGGAGGGTTTTTAAGAGATTACCAGGTCTAGTCTCCTGCCTTTGATCTTGGAGTTTTGGTTATGGGTGGTATGTTTATGTAAGTTTGGATTCCCCTTAACTTGACTGGTTGGTTTGACACGTGTGTGTGTGTGTGTGTGTGTGTGTGTGTGTGTGTGTATGTGTGTTTTCTTTTACCTCATAAGGGAAGGCTGGGACAGTTCTAGCCCTGTCCATCCCAAACTGAGAGTGGCTCATTTTCCCGAGGACTACAACATGGCGGCTACATGGATTTCACCCTGGGTCTTTCAGGAGTCAGTTACCTTCACAGAAGAGCCAGATGGCAGTGTAGTGACTTATGGTGAAAAAGTGACTCATCTGGATCCTGTGACCTTTGGCCCAATGAGGGAAGAGCAGGATTTTAACTACCAACTTGAACCAGAAAGAAAGTGTACAGAAAATGATCAACCTTCCACATTGCCAGTCTTTGTTTCTGATCCCTCAGGACACTACTGTCAGTTCTTTAGCCCTCTGAGTGGTAGCCCCTGGAGGGAAAGGTCACCTCAACCTCTTGACTCTCCTGCTAATCTTCAGAAATGGCCTTTGGCAGGGGTAAAGAGATCTTTCCCCAACTCTCGACTGAAGCAGCTGAGGGAGAAGATCCGGGCACAGAAACATCGACATCTTAATATTTTCTCTGCCTCCTTCCAAGCTCACTCTGGTGTCCCTCAGCCTCTGCCCCGGAAACACATGCCAAAGAGAAATGTCTACAAAATAAAGTTAGGTGCTTCAAGCCCAACACACCCAAGTCAAGTCTCAACTTCCAGCCTAGAGTCTTGTGATACTCACCATGCAGTTTCCCATAAATTTGCACCAAAGAGAAATGGTTACAGAATAAAATTTTCACTGCCAACTCCAGTAGACCCATGTAAGTATTGCTGCCTGCTGTAAGTAAGGAATTATGGTGCACAGACTGAGAAAAGGAGCTAATGGTGGGACAGTAGGGTTAGGTATGAGAGCCATGAAAGAAAGTGAAGAATGAGGTCATGTGGTAGAGTACAGAGAGTACTTCCTCTGCATTCTAAGGATCTGTGTTCAGATTCTGCCTTGGACACTAGGAGCAACCTTGGGGCAAGTGACTTAAATTTCCTGCTTTTTTCATATGAGGGTATTGGTCTAAATGGCCTTTGGAGTCCCTTTCAGCTTTAGATTCATGATCCTGATGAAGAAGGGAGCAGAAGGCAGTCTAGTAGAAAGTCCTTCAGAGGTAGCATCAACATTTACTCATTCATTCAAAAAGTCTTTACTGAGGGCTTGGCACCTTAGGGAACTTAGAGAATGAATCCTAGGGTCAGATGATTCTGAGTAAGTTACATGCAAAGGTAAATTCTAATTCCAGAGGTGTACAATTAAATACCAAATAAGTGACATAGTCATCACGTCCCTGGGAGCTCAGAGGGAAGAAAGAACATGGCATGTAAGGCTGCCTGGGGAAAGGAGGGATTTAAAGGATGTGGCCCCTGATGCATTAGTAGTCAGGTCCTGGTGAGGGGACATGTGGCCATCTTGGTCATGACTTGGAATGGACCTTGCACTGTTCCTCATATGGAACTTGAGATTCCTTGCCCAGAAAAGAATCTTTTTAGGGCTGAAGAGGGGAAGAAAAAGAGATCAAGATTTTGTTGTTATTTTGTTTTTAAGGGTTGAGATCAGGAGAGCATTTCAGAGGAGAGGTGAGGAGAGAACCACATGAGTGATAGATTTAGGGACAGAAGGAGGAATTTCTCCAATCTTCTACTGTCCCCAGACTCCTCCTAGTGGTAATTCCCCTAACAAGCAGGGTACCAGACAAAATTTGAAGGTCACTGACTGCTCTGGTGTGGTTGCTCTATATAAACAAGTTGACCAATGGCATTAGGAGGAGAAACATAGGGGAGAGGGGAATACCATGACCTAAGGCCGGGTTGGGTCATGATAAGCAGTGTAAGATGTCACCATTTCATAGAGAAGGAGCACTGTGGGGAATCTACCTGAGGGTGGCTGCCTCATTTGAACTTTTCTGACCAATATTTATGCATATGATATTTCAGAGGGGTTACAAAAACAGTTTTCACATAGAGTAGTCTTTCTACTTTATTGTTCAGTCATTTCAGTCATGTCTGACTCTTCCTGACCCCATTTGGGATTTTCTTGGTGAAGATATTGAAATGGTTTTCCATTTCCTTCTCTAGTTCATTTTACAGATGAGGAAAGTGAAGCAAATAGTGTTAAGTGACTTGCCCAGAGCCACACAGCTAGTAAGGATCTGAGGTCAAATTTGAACTCAGGTCTTCCTAATCCTAGACCTAGTTCCCTATCCACTGTTTCACCCAGCTGCCCTAGGCTTTCTATGGGGTAGTCTTTTTGTCATACCTGTTCTGACCCGTGCTTACTCCAGCAGTTTTTTATACCAAGGAAATCATCCATCTAGCTCCCCTTCCTCCTACAAAAAAAAATCATGACCGTGTTTAGCACAGTATCCTGTATCACTATAGTAAGTGTTAAAGGAAAGTTTATTGAACAACTAAATGAATGCTAACCATCTTTGTGGTTATTGAATTATTTCAGTTGTGTCGTTGGGGTTTTCTTGGTAAAGATACAGGAGCACTTCGCCATTTCCTTCTCCAACTCATTTTACAGATGAGAAACTTAGGCAAATAGGGTCAAGTGACTTGCCCAGAGTCACATAGCTAGTAAGTGTTTGAGACCAGATTTGAACTCAAGGAAATGAATCTTCCTGGTTCCAATGTTTTATCCATTGTATTGTACCAACTAGCTGCCCCACTTTGCCAACATCCTTACCAACAGACACACCTCAGCACCTAATATATCCCTCATGATGCCTCATCTAATTCTGATTCTTTTACAAAGAATTTCTCAAAGAATAATTAGTACTTGTAGAAGGATAGAGTCAACTTTCAAATATTTGTACTTATCCTCAAATGTGCTTTTAGGCCATGTCCCCAGGAAACTCTGAATTGGTCTCACACTAGTATTAAACCATTAATTGTATGTTAATATTATAGAGATTATACTTAATTATATGCTATAGATACATTAGTATCCTTTAAGCAAAAATCCCTTTCATCTGGCATAGAGGGGGCACTCAATGGATATTTGATGATTGATGCCCATTGAAAACATTGCTTTATGAAACCAAGAGCACAATCTCTTTTCTTCTCTCTCTTCTTCTGTCCTTTCCTTATCATTGGTGCTTTCTCTGCCTAATCTTGGCCTACTTCTTCTGATTCCAAAGCCAACGTTATTTCCATTGTGTCTTTTTTTATTGTTGTTGTTGTTGGGCTAATCCGTACAATTAATTTTCTCATAGTCTGCTGCATTGAGTAGTGTGTGTGTTTATGTCACCAGAAGTTAGGCCCCTTGGCCGAAGAATGCCATTAATTTAAATAATGTCTTGCAAATAGTCATTAATAACAATTTCTTGATTTCTGTGTGACTATCAAGGGGTCCAAGATGGACAAAAACATCTCTGTATTTTCTCCCCCCATTGGATCTAGTGTGAAAGTAGATAGGTCAGCCTCAAGCTGATTTGTCAAGGCTGACTCCTGTTTGATTGATAAAGATGATGGCAGGAGCTTTTCCCTTTTGCAGCCATCTCTAATTTAATGTCCCTATGGTCATTAGCACCATTCTGAAATGGCTTGAGTGTACTTGCCCCCAACCCCCATCCCAACTCTGGCAGTTGGCTCAGTATTAAATGCTGTTGGCCATTGCTAATGGCTCTGTTGAAGATTTCAGTGACATCTGACCAATTTATAAGTCATTTTTCCACCTACCTGTAGGGATTGCTGAATATCCATTAGCGTAACACTGCCAGCAATTATTGTTCATTCTGTGATCTCAATCTATAAGTTCCATCATTTACAGGCCTGTGTCATTTATATTTTCTAAAGTGTCTGCATTTTAATCTCCCTACTTATCCTGGCTCTGGGAGTGAGGTGCTTTGTCTGGCTTGGTTCAGAGAAGAAGGAGAAGCCCTTTTAAGGAGTTCGTAAGGATTCTTTCCGCAACATTCAAGTGTTTTGGTCAGGGGGAGTCCAAGGGCATTCCTGTATAAGAAAGAGCTGACTTTTGTAGTTGACTTTTATAGCTTTTGTGGAAACTGAGAAATCATACAGTCAGATAGCTCTTTTCTAGATTACTGGTCCTGTAATTTAAAAGAGAGTTTCAAGTGTGGGAAAAAGGAGGTCCTCTGGTATTGTATTAGGCAGCCATAGACTGTTACAGTAACTTTGACCACAGACTCACCCTCTAAAGTGGCAGTTTTGTGCAATAGAAAGACCACTATACTAGGCTTGTTCATTAATGAACGTGTGAACTTGGGCAAGTCACTGATGATCTCTGAGTATATTTCTTCCCTGGAAAAATATAATTAGGTGATCTCTCAGGTTTTTTCTGCCTTAATAATCTTTGATTCTAGCCCTGATTGCAGACTCTTCTTTTAGCCCTGGTGAGCTATTGAGCTGTTGGTTTCAATCAATCAACAATCATTTTATTAAATGCCTACTGTGTTTTGGGTACTGTGCTAGGCCATGGGGATAGAAATTCAAAAGTAGTATAGCCCCTGCTTTCAACTACCTTGTGTGTGTGTGTGTGTGTGTGTGTGTGTGTATGAAAGACACATGCAAATCAAATGCAAGGTAACATTGAAGGAGATGTCAGTAGCAACTGGAAAAACCAGCAGAGCTTCACACACCACCCTCCCTCCCAATGGTATGTTGTGTTTGAGCTGAGTTTTGAAATAATACGAGAATTCCAGGAGGCAGACTGAGGAGAGCATTCTGGGCAGGGAGCATGACCACAGCAAAGGGAAAGAGATGAGAAATGGAAATAGGCCGAGTGGCTTAGCACATTCTGTCGGTGCCAGTGGAAATAAGGGCTCTAAAACCCTGTCCTGCTGAACTGATAGCGTTGTCTATATGGATGGGGAAGGGAAGGCAAGCAGCCTTTATTAAGTATTATATATGTCAGGTACTATGCTGAGCATTTTACGAATATTATCTCATTGATCCTCACAATAACCCTGAGAGGTAAGTACCATTATGATCCTCATTGTACAGATGAAGAAACTGAGGCAAACAGGGTTAAGTGACTTGCTCAGTGTCACACAGCTAGAAAGTGCCTGAGACAGAATTTGCACTCAAGCCTTCCTAACCCAGGGCAATGCTCTATTTACTGTGCCGCCTGCTTTCTTTTAAAGGACTCCATAAAAATTATTTAACGGTGATACAGTTTATAAGGATCTTTTTTATGTATATTATATATATGTATGTATGTATACATATATGTATGTGTGTATATAAATGTATGTGTGTATGTGTGTGTGTGTGTGTGTGTGTATGGAGAGTTCCTCTTCTAAGTCACTTTCTGGCTCCATGTCTTTCTCTTCACGAGTAAGGTCCTTGAGAGTCAATAGATAATGGAAGGGATATTTTCGCCTCTAGTGTTTTGGTATTTAACTTTATGGTACCTGGTCATTTCTAAATTGCCACTCTATGTCTTTCCAAATTGGTCAAACTAGATGGTACAGTGGATAGAGTGCTGGACCTGAAGTCGGGAAGATGTCTTCCTGAATTCAAATCTGGCCTCATTTGTAAAATTAGCTGGAGAATGAAATGACAAACCACTACAATATCTTTGCTAAGAAAAGCCCACATAACATCATGAAGGACTATGAGAAGAAGACATAATTGAAACAATGGAATGACAGCATTTTCCAAATTGAATATATACATAGCCAGCTGTTACTTATATGTGTAAGTGAAGAAAAGCAGTAGTCTAGATAGCAAAACTATTTTGGGATTATCTCTCAAATCATTTATGTATTTAACTTGAAATATATAGTATGACTAGCCATTAAATTTGGCTTTCAGTTATGTTGACCTTGGGTTAAATTAGCAAAAATGAGTTTTGGGGTGTCTGAGAGAAGACAGCTTAGAAAAATGTGCCTGAAGACAGAGGGAGGCTTGCACAAAAATGAACATTTACCCTAGAATTCAGGGGTTTTTAACTTAGAGTCTATGAACTTGAAAAAAAAACTTGAATAAGCATATTTCAGTATAATTGGTTTCTTTTATAATCCCATGCATTTTATCTCATGAATCTAAAAACATTGTGAAAGGAGGCTTATGAGCTTCACCAGACTGCCAAGAGGGCCCATGCCTCACACCTGCCTTAGATAACCATACATAGATAACGGAATTTGGGTTTTGTTTTTGTTTTTAGGCCTTAGAAGTAGTTTTAGAAGTGATTATCTTCTAGTCTCTTCTAGATTTTATCCTCTAGGATTTATTAATCACAATGATAACTCAACTTTTGGTAGCAGGTTAGGTTTTACAAAGTTCTTTTCTCACCACAACCCTGCAAGATATATAACATACTTTATTATACCAATTTTACAGATGAGAAAACAACTTCTGGGGAAATTACTCAAGATCATACAACTAGTGAGTTAAGGGTGAGGGATCATACCTAGGGGTCCTGACTAAAATACAAGAACTCTTTCTATTATTACAACATGTGATCCTGTTCCTGAGCTCCTTTGACTCAATAACTAATTTTATGGCTATGCTTGTTTAACTTTAGGCTTGGGAATGAAACGAGTACCTTAGTAATTCTTTTGGTCAGTTATTGCTTTCTGTATCACATCTCTCTCTCTCTCTCTCTCTCTCTCTCTCTCTCTCTCTTTCTCTCTCTCTCTCTTTCTCTGTCTCTGTCTCTGTCTCTCTCTGTCTCTGTCTCTCTGTCTCTCTCTCTTTCTCTCTTTCTCTGTCTCTGTCTCTCTTTCTCTCTCTTTTTCTTTCTTCCTCTCCTCTTCCTCTCCCCATCCTTCTCTCTATCTGTCTGTCTCCTCCCCTACCCCAAACATCATCAAGGTCAACGGGACAAAAGTAGAGGGCCCCAAAGCCGCCAGGGATCTGCTCAGTCAACTTCCCCTAGAAGACTTCTGAAAGGCCATGGTAAGTTGTTGGGTTCTTTTTTGTTATTTTTGTTGTTGATGTTCTGTTTTATTTGTAATGGGGTGAGAATAGTGGAAATGAAGAGATGTCAGAGTCAAATAAAAGCTTTAAAGAAAAACAAACAAAACCTTTTGGTTAATAATCTAGAGAAAAGGCTTTGACTGGGATAATGAGGAAGTGGTGGGGGGTATTTAGAGTGAATGCAGCTCTATGGATTCTCTTTGTGACCTTTAGAAAGTCCCTGACCTGGGCCAAGTAGGATAGATGAGCTTATTCAATTAGGAGTCAGTAAACACTCTGGCAGCATTAATAATACTCCAGACCTCCACTCGAATATCATCTTTGGGAGGCTAGGCAGAGTAACTCCTTGCTAAGCAATCCCTTTGGATGGGTTAAGGGCTGATGGCACTTTATAAAGAATTTTATTCTGGAATAAATTATATTATTGATACACGAGAACTCTGGGTACAGGTTTCAGTTTTGCTGATGAATCCTTTTAAGAGAGTTTTCTGTCTCTTTCTGGGCCTTTCATTTCTCCACATGCAAAGTGGAAGTTACCATCCTAAATTACCTCATGAGTAGTCACCATTAAAAATGTCTTTTGTTAAATACCTGGGATCTGTAGTCCAAAGTTACTATTCATAGTTAGTTACCCTATCTGCACCATCCATCCCTGTTCACAGGGCAGAGCAATGTCAGTTTGTTTGTAAAAACTGAAAATAATGTTTTACCATGTAGTCATATGAACAGTGCTAGGGGTTTCTAGGTGAGAAGGGAAAGCTTATGTGGTAGGGGAGGTGGGGGGAGGGTGTCAGTTTGTTATGAGACTAGACATGTTTATGAATCACCAAAGGAATGCTGAACAGGAGTGGGGGAGAAATCCTACAGAGCTTATTCAGTACTTTGAATGCGGAGTTAGGGATGCTGTAAGCATAATGTGCTGGGTACAAAAAAGGTTATTTAAAATGCTTAAAATATAAAATAATTTTCTTCCTTCATCATGCCCTCCCCCTTTTTGTTTTAATGGATCGCTTGAAAAATGACCTGCTCTCTCCCTGAGACTGGGTCACAAGACCATGTCATGTGGCACATTCATCATTGTAGCCGCCAATGTCACCGAATCTGTGTTGACCATTAGTTCCTGTCAGTGACGAAGTCAAAGCAGGGCTCAAAAGAGATGAATTGGGGGTCAAGGGTTAGAGTCACAGGACCTGGGGATTGGATGAATTATAAATTTGCTGTAGTTAACAAAAAATTAAATCACAATAGTTATAAAATATTCATCTGTCGAGGCAGCAGGAAAATGGAGCCGAATGTTTAATTTCAGATGATAACACCTTGCTTTGCATGTTTTATCAGAGATTAAGTTGGTGCCAAGACTTTGGTCCCATACTTGGAGATTTAATTCATTTTCACAGACTAAAAATTCTTTCTTAAAAATTAATTAAGATTAGACTGCTTAGGGGGTGGGGAGAGTTAGGGTGAGGGATGTGTCCAGAAGGACTCATTAATTTGCTTGCTACTCCCAGAGCAATCTTATTGTCAAGTTAAACATCTGGATGAGTTAAAATTTGAGTTGGGGGTGCTCAACATAAGGGTGGATGGGAGTGGACATCCCAGAAACTGGGACTAATGCCAATTGGAAACCTCGAATGATGTTTTCAGCTTTCATCATTCCTGGCCAGATGGGTTCCATGAGTGATCTTAACGATCCCTAGGAATTAAAGATTAGGTCAGAGGTGGGGCTATTGGAGCTTGAACCTAATGGATCCAAATGAAGTGAAAGGGATGGGAGGATTGATGGAAACCTTATATTCAGGATAATTTACATCTCAAAAGAGCAAGGAAAGCATTCCTGAGTAATGGAAAGAAGCAATGGACGTGGAAATAGAAACCTGGGTTCTAGTTCCAACTCTGTCTCTTACTATCTGTGTGATGTTGGACAAGTCATTTTACTTTTCAGGGCTTTCATTTTTTCATCAATAAAATGGAATGTGATCTAAATGGGACAGGGTTGCACAGTGAATTGAGTGTGGAGGCCTGGAGTCAGGAAGATTCATGTTCTTGAGTTTAAATCCAGCCTCAGATACTTAATAGTTGTGTGACCCTGGATAAGTCACTTATTACTGTTTGCCTCAAGTTCCTCATCTGCAAAATGATCTGGAGAAGGAAATGGCAAACCACTCCCATTGTCTTTGCCATGAAAACCCAAATGGAGTTACAAAGAGTCAGACACAACTGAAATGAATGGGCAACAACAACAAATTATCTGAATGACTTTTAAGGTCCCTTTTAACTCTGTGATTCTGCTCTTAGGTTCCACTCAGGTAATTATAATGCAAAAACTGTTTCTGAATCTTGTTGGTTCAGTTGAAGAGAGAATTGTACTAATAGAGATGATGACAATTAGCAGTCTTTGCATGAGGCAAGATGTACCCCAAGCACAAAGTGAAGCCCCGAGCTCTGGTTCATGGCGATCATATCATTAGTTTCCTAATGGATTCGAATGCTAACTGTTCCTTGGCCCTGGCCACAGGCTAACTCCATCCCTTAGTCCCAGCTACGCAATGACTTCCTCATTCACACCGGCTCTTATGTATCATTTGTGAATCCCTGTTGACTTGCACATAATAGGTGCCTTTAAACTCTTTGGATTGAATTGATCACAGTGGAGACTAGAAGAAACGGGAAAACCATCCTCATTACTAGAAGCACAACTCAAAGTGTGTGTTAGCAGTCTTGGCAGATAAAGGTTATCATCCTCATCTGTGATCTATACTTCCCCAAAAGTCCACTGGCCTGGCATCATGGAGCCTGACCTTGCTTGTGTTGTGGTAATCTCTGCTCCAGAACTTCCAGGGGAGATCTCGGTGAATAAAAGAATAGTGGCAGAGCTGGCACTACAGCAGCCAATGGCAGTGAAAGCCAATGATTTATTGTAAAGATCAACATTGGCTGAGGGTAGCAGAAACCTGACTTTATCAACTTGATGCCAGCCTGTCAAAGGATTTGGAGATAGGAGAGGCCGGGAATCCTGTGAATTATTTGCATCCTTTATAATTGATCCTGCAATCTGAACTGGTCCACAAAACCTTATTGGAGAAAGAGGGAGAGAGGAAGGGAGGGAGACCCACACACAGAGGGGAGAGAGATAGAGAAAGAGAGGGAGAGAGAGAGAGAGAAACATCTCAAGTGTCTGTTGGTAGAGATTGTCTATGTATTTGTAATGATCTTGGTGTTGGTATCGGCATCTGGTGAATGTAATCTGAAATTATGAAGTAAAACCTTGATAAATGGTGTTTATTATGTGACAACATTTATTAAAGAAAACTCATTTGTGTTTGTGATGTGGTAGATCGTTTATTTTTGCATTATACAGGGCCTCTCATTCTGCCTGTGCTAGGAGCTTTCATTGATTCTCTTTCTCTGTTCCTGCTGACTTGCACCAGTTTAAAATCAAATTAGTTTCCTCTCATGAGGTGCAAATCATCAAAAATAAAATGATATTTCCATTAACCCTCACTCTGGCTCACTGTGCAGTCCATTGAGCTTGAGTTACGTTAGTGACGATGACTCTCTTCCCTTGGCCAGGAAGGCAGCTTTGGTTTACAGGATAGGCCTCACATCTGGTTTACAAGTTACTGTGCTGGGAAGGCCAAAAGAGTCAAGGAAGCTAGTTTGTTTTGGTCAGTCCCCAGGCCTTGGATTTCTCATTTATTGATAAAGAAAGTGATGAGCAGAGGTAAGGATGACAAGAGAGGCCATCTGGGGAAAAGCCATCCTCATCCTCATCTCTTGTCTTGGTATGGTGTTGTATCATTTCCAAAATACATTCACATTCATTTTCTCCTTTGATCCTTATTAAGCAGCTCTGTGTGGTAAGTAGGGAAGGTGGTGTACGTCCATGTAACAGCTGAGGAAAACAAGGCCAAGAGAGAGAGATAGGTAAGTAATTTGCCTGTCCTCAATGAAGGCATGGTAGAACCAGAAGCAGGGCCCAGGTTCCTGATGTCAAGGGCTCTGTTCGTTCCTCTGTCTGTACACAGAGAGCTCATAGCTCATATTTAGATTATGAAGCATGATATCTTTTCCTTGTGACGACCCTTCAGGGCGATATAAATATTCTTGCCATTTTTCTAGATGAAGGAAGGGAAGTTTGACTTACCCAGTTATGTGGTTGATTAGTGTGATAGAGTTGGGACTCCATCAAAGTCTTCCTGGTCCAGCACAGTTAGATTCTAATCTGAACTTCCTACACTGTCCCCATCCCCAGTGCTCCAAAGGGGCTTCATTGCATCCAGGGGCTGTATGTTTTTTCTTTAAGATGCTAAGCTGGCTGGCGTTTCTGCATGGAGAAAGGGACAGAGGCTCGTGAGGCTCCTCCTTGGGCCCCCTCCCACGTTTCTCCAGCTCCAGAATCGGGCCCTCTTAGGAAGCCTAGCCACTGCAAAGGAGTCAGGTATTTGGTGCTGCTCTGGAAATAGAATTCTCTCCTGAATTTCTACTTCAGTTCTAGTTAGGTAGTGCATATGTGGTGTGGGGAGGGAGGGAAAGAGCTGGATGAGAAACTAGAAGAGAGACATTACTGAGTCACTGTTTAGAGAGGTGGAACCAGAGCAGAGGGAGTCATCAGTCTCCTATATGCCACCCTTACCCAGAACATCTCCTATACTGACCTATCAGTGATACTGGAAATTAGAGGGTACTAAGTGCTTCATTCTTTCGGGGATAAACATTACCTCCCAAGTATCTGTTTTAAAATATAAAACTTTGTAGAAAGGATTTGTTTTGGGGGGGTGGGGAAGGAGAATATATTTCTTAAATTCTAAGAGTAACCAATAGTAATCAATAAAAATATTTGAATAAATCAGAATTTTAAAAAGATCATACACATATAAATTGTAAATCACTAGGAATTTAGGGTTTTTAAAATTCAAATGAGTAAATATTATACGACTATCATGCTTGCTTCCCTGTCCCCTTGGATCTTCTGTGCATTAAAAAAAAATTGTTGCATTTGTTATTTGTGGCTATGTAAAAATAATCTCAGTGTGTATTACAATATTCTGATTCTGCTTTTTTCATGCTGTAGTGCTTTGGTTTCTCTAAGTCCTTCTTTATTCATATGTCAGTGGGAACAAGTTTATTAGTTCCCTCACTGACATGTCCCTGGCCACCTGGGGATATGGGGAAAATGTTTCAAACTTGTTAGAGACTGTGTAATGCTGGGATGTCTAACACTGTGGTTTCTGGATAAAGACTATGTGGAATAAATTTGGGCAGTGTCCCTTCCCAGTACCCCTTGGTGGTCATTCTTGATCTTTCTCTCAATGTTCCCCCACCCTCAGCTTCCTTAATATTTCTTTGGCTGTCTTTGCAGGACTGATGGAGAAGACTGAAAAATCTGAGCACATACCACCCCCCAACCCAGATATAATCAACCAGAAAAGAGCAGCTCCTCTCCATGGGACCTCTCAAACCTCTCCTAAAACTTCAGCACCAGTGGACTATGCTAGTTCTGAATTATTCCAAACTATCTTGAATATTTTGCAAAATCTCCAATCGCATGTTCAAGACAAGGCAGATAACAAAAGAACACGGTCCCAGTCTCCGAAGACCACACCCACCAAGAAAGTAGGTGAATTGGAATGGCAGTCCTCAAAATCTCAAAATACAGCAGTGAGAAGAAGGAATCTTCAGTCTGTCTTGGGTGGAAGGAACCTTTCTTCAAGGACGGGTAGTTCAGGGGCATCAGAAGTATCTGGAAAAGAAAATGCCTGCCAAGGGACCCACAGAAAAACAAATGGGAGTACCCTTAAGCCCTATACCACTGCAGAAATTCGGGAATTTATAAATCAGAAAGCAATTGAAAGAAAGAGAAGGTGCCTTGAAGCCAAAACATCTGCAAAGAAAGCTTTGGAGCTGAGAGAAGAGAAATTGCAGGAGGTGTATAAGAAACAGAAAGAAGCTTCCTCCAGGAAGACCAAAGCCAAAGTTTCACAAATATCACCCAAGACTGTTGCCTCTGCACAACAATCCCACCTTTCCAAAGTACGTGCTTGGTGAAAAGATTTGTAGTGTGGTTCCTGCCCCTGGGCTTTTATCCTCTGGAGGTCTATGATTCTGTTAGACTAGTGATTTAAATTAGAGCACACAAGACCCATGAAGAGTGAACCCAAGAATCAGTCTCTAAGTAGCCACTCTTTTCCATGGCCACAGATTGCATCACTGGCAATCACCTTGTAATTTGCATGTCACTGGATCATAAGAAGAATCAGGAAAAGGCCTGGTAATATTTAATACAGGTAGCCCCTACTGCTAGAATAACAACTCAGAATTTTCATACATTCTTAAGAGATTAAGATTATAATTTTAGCATGTAAAGGATTAAAAAAAAGTATTATCATCATCATTTATACCAAGGGATTCTTAACCATTTTTGTGTTTATCATGGACCCCCCCCAGCAGTCTCCAAAATATGTTTTTAAATGCATAAAACAAAATATATATGGTTACAAAGGAAACTAATGAAACCGAAATATAAGTATCAAAGTATGAATTTTTTTAAAAGTTCATGGGTCTCAGGTTAAGAACCCTTAATTTACACAGAAGGGCTAAAGGAATTCTCTCTCTGTCTCTGTCTCTCACAGTCTCTCTCTTTAAAGCAGGAAATAGCTGTTAGATCCAAAAGATTTATTGATTGGAAGAGGTGCTAACAAGGTCATAAGATCTATCTCTCAGGAACAACATGGCATGGTAGAAAGAATATTGATTTGGAATTGGACAACCTGTATTTGAACTCTAGCCCTGACACTTAACTCATGACCTTCTACATGTCACTTCACTTTTCTGGCCCTCAGTTTCCATATCTCCAAAAAGAGGCTAATAATATAGTACCAAGTACAGGAATGTTAAAATGACAACATACTTTGTAAAATATAGAGTACTGTATGAATGTGAGCAATCCCATAGTCTCTTAGATGGATTTATGAGATCTTGCTAATATCAATTGGCTCGCCCCACTAGTAGAGATCTCAGTTTTTCCAAGTCTTCTTATTGCATGTGATTTTTGTCCATTATAGGACATGAAGCTAGAGATTTTCCTCTAGTTCTTTTGATATATGATCCCCAGTCTCTTTAAATGGAGTAGAGCTATTCTCTGCCCCTGAGCTTCACATGTAAGGACAAGTAAATCTCAATGATTTAGGCTTTGATTGGTCTTTAAAACAAAGGGAGCTCTGGACAAGGGGGACCTTTTCAAATTCCTTCTAAGCCTGATAGCCTAAGTCTTTGAAAAATGGACCTTGCTTCAGGGAGGATGATAGAAAATCTCAGACTTATTGCTTATAGGACAGTGGTTCTCAAACTTTGGGAGTTGAACGACCCTTTCACAGGGATCACAGGGGTCTCCTAAGACCGTCGGAAAATACATATTTACGATGGTCTTAGGAACCGTGACACCACTCCTGTATCTGTCTCCAGGCAGCTCTGCCCACATGCAGATATGCCCACATACGAATATTAAAGGGTCACAGCATTAGGAAGGTTGAGAACCACTGTTACAGGATATAGGGTGGTTACATGGAATAGGGAAGATATTGGCCCCCTGCTTCTTCTTTGCTTTTTTTTTGGAGGGCAATTGGGGTTAAATGACTTGCCCAAGGTCACACAGCTAGTTTTTTTTTTTTGTGTGTGTATGTGCATGTGTTAAGTGTCTGAGGCTCAATTTGAACTCAAGTACTCCTGACTCTAGGACCGGTGCTGTGCCACCTAGGACTGTGCCACCTAGCCGCCCCCCACTTCTTCTTTCTCTTGGAAACCATCAACAACTCATGTTGTATGTGTTACTCTGGTCATCACTAATATCTGTATTTGTCCCAGTCAAAGCATTTGTTGAAGGAGGCAATAGGCCAACATCATCTATTTTGTCAGTGTTGATAAGTAATTTAAAGCCTTGATAAGTTTCACTTGGGTTACCTAGGTTAGAGGTTGTAACTTAAGTCAACAGGGTTAGCCACTGGTGGTATGTGTATATGTGGTGATGGAGTGGAAAGTATTGAAAGCATAGCTTTTGGAACCTGTTCACCTTGGTTAGTACTTTGTGTTGAATACTTAGAAGACGAGGGTGTGGATGTTGGAAGAAATTTTTACCCTGTTGTGTTCCCTTAATCTGAACCTAAGTCAACCTTCCATGCTGAAAAAAGGTTCTCATGTGTCTCTTCCACTTTTTCCCCAAGCAGAAGCCTATGATGCCCTTCCCTTTTCTTCAGTGCTGGTGCTCTACATATACTGATACTAGACAAGTGTTTGATGAACTATTGGTTATTCTTCCCCCCTAGGCCCAGGAAGCTGAGGAAAGACAAATGGAAGCAATTCTGGAGCTTGAAAAGGATGCATTTGGCTTTGTGCTAGATAATGAAGAACTTCAAGACAGGTGTGTATAAAGCAAACGTTTATTGCGTGCCTATTGTGTTCAGAGTACTGTGGGACATACAAAGATTAGATAAGGTATTGAGCCTGCCCTCATGAAACTGTTGGTTTTAGTAAGGGGATGACACAAATAACAGATAATTATGATGTACAACACTGTATAATAAATGCATTAGTGAGGTACAAAGCCAAATGTGAGGTCCAAGGTTGGGGTGGGTAACCTAGAGGATCGGGAACAGCTCAATGGAGGAGGTAGGATATGAGTTGAGCTTTAAAGAATGGGGAAGGATTAAGCAGGCAAGGTGATACGAGATTCTAGGCATAGAGAATAGCATGAAAAAAAAAGAATGGAGGCAGGGAGAAAGGTGTGTGGTATGTTTGGGAAAGAGAGACAAGTCAAATTTGTCTGAAACATAAGAGGGCCTGAAGATGGGGAGTCATAGGAGAAGATTGCAAAGGAAGGATGGGGCCAGATGGTGAAGGTCTTTGAATTCCAGACAAAGGAGCACTTGGACAGTAGATCTTTGAACAGAGGGAAGAAATGATGAAACAGGGCAGAAGAAAGATTATTCTGACAACAGCACAAAAGACAAAAGTTGAGCAAGGAGGAAGTAGATAGCAGGGAAGGCCTGTAGGACACTATTGCAAAGAATAAGTGGAAATAGGAGAAGACAGGAGCAGGGGAAATAGAGAGAGGAAGCGGTTATGAGAAAAAATACCAACAGGGAATTAACAAGAGTTAGTAAGGGACTGGATATGGAAAGTCAGAGAGAGAAGGCTCAGAAAGTCACATATGTGACTCCTTAGGAGTTAGGAAAGCTGCATAAAGAACTCTCCCTCTGTCTGATGTGCCATAGTGGGGGCATTCCAATGGCATGAATCAGAAAGGAAGCCTTGTCAAGAATTGGCTTGGGAGAATTTAAACTCAGATCAGTGCTCAGATGTCTAAATTTTCAAACTCTGTCTATGGCACATAGACCTTGTTGCTTGGCCTCTAAGCATATAAGAATGAGGAAACATCTGGAGCTTTGTTTCTCAGTGATGAAATTGGAGAGTTTGAAAGCTATCATATCAATTTTTAAATGGGAAATAGAATGACAGGAATGAAAGAGAATGAAGAGAAAAACTCTCCTTCCTCTTTAGGTAACATTCAAATTATGCTATTTAAACAAATAGAAAATGCCTTGAGATCTGCTTTGTTGTCCAAACCCAGCCCTAAGAATGGGGCTGCCTTCTTTTCTTCAGCCCCTTTTGTTTCAAGAGAACACTACAGTTTTGAACTAACAGATCCCCATCATAGCCCAGGTAGGAGGAGACTTGTAGAGTAGGGGATTGGACACAAAGATTGAGATGTCTGGCATCTTTGAGAATAAAGGGAAACAGCAATCCAGACAAGAGCTGCCTCTTTGTTCTTTACTCTGGACCAGGGGTGGGAAACCTGCAGACTTGAGGCTGCATGTGACCTTCTAGGTCCTTGGGTGACAGATTTTTGAATGAGTCCAAGTTTTACAGAAGAAAAAAAACCCTTTTATTAAGGGAATTTGCTCTGTGAAGTTTGTATTCAATCAAAGGGCTGCACTTGAGGACCTTAGAGGGCCACCTGTGGCCTTGAGGCCACAGGTTTCCCACCTCTGTGGGCACACAGTTCATTTCTCTGTGTCTTTCTCTCCCATGGTCTGTCTCTTCTGTCTTCCTCAGTGATCTAGACTAGTGTATGTGTGGCTTAAAACCAGCATCTCTCATTTCTCAGGAAAATTATAAATGGTTTTCTTTGTTCTTCAGAGGCTCCATCATGACTTTTTCTGAAGCTAAGACTTGACTGACTTCCCCAGGAACATTTTTTGCAGGGAAGTTCAGGGGAGAAGGATCTCCAGTAATAGGGAACTTCTCTCAGTTTTCCTGTCTTTTGGATTTTTGTATGCCCGTTTTATCTCCTCCCTTCAATTATGAGCTCCTTGAGAAGGAGTGACTCTGATTTTTGCCTTTCTTTGTATCTCCAGTGCTTGGCTCATAGCCGGTGTTTGATAAATGCTTGCTGATTGACTGACTTCTGACAATCTCAAAGCCAGAAAGCATTTCTCTTGCATGTTTATGAAACCTTTTTGTTTTCAAGTATTAACTTAAACAAGCTCCTTTTAAGTTTTTTTTTTAAGTCTGGTTGGTACTCTTTTTCAGCGGTCATTCCCAGATAGAATATAACCCTGACTCTTGTGTATGTGTGCAGTGATATTTCCCTTATAACAAAGAAGAGTTAATGTCTGACAGCCCCAACTCCCTATGGAAAAACTAATGAAGAGCACAGGATAGTGGAAAGAACATTGGAGAGTGGCCATGCTGCATAAGGGATAGAAAGTTGGCCTTGCAATCAAGAAGACCTGGGTCCAAGTTAAACCTCTGGGACATACTGGCTCTGGGACCCTGAGCAAGCCCCTTCTTGGTACCTCCAGGCAACCAACAGTTTTTGATTTGTTTTGGCAGAGGGGGTTTCCTCATCACTTCAGCTCAGCAATGAAATCACAGGCTCAAACTTTAAAAAGCAAACAAACAAAAAAGACAAGACGTTGGACTTAGATTCAGGGAATCTGGCTTTGAAGGCTGGTTCTGACTTTTATTGTCTGCGTGACCCTGGGCAAGTCACATAATTTCTTTGGATCTCAAGCTAGGTTATATGAAAATGGGGGCTAATAATATTTTAATAGCATCTACTATGCCCTAAGCACTATGCAATGTGCTTTACAAAAACTGTATCTCTTTTGATCCTCACAACAACCTTGCAAGAGGTAGGTGCTATTATTATCCCCGTTTATGTAGTTGAGGAAACTGAGGCAGACAGACCTTAGGAAAGCACTTTGGAAAACTTCCAAGTGTTATGTAAGTTTGAATTGTTTGTTATTGTTATTGGTTGTCATTTGAATACCTTTCTTTTCAATTATTTCCCCCTTGTATTTGAACAGAACTTCCAATGATACTAAAACTCCAGTTAAAACTAGTGCCTCTGAAAGTGGGGTTGAACCCCTTTTGCCTGTCTCTATGAGTATATCCCCTGGGCCCTTGAAACAGCAAGACCTGGACCCTAGCCCTTTACTTCCAGTTTTGAATCTTCAGTCAAGTGAGGTTGAAAACTTGGAGAAGACTCAGGTTTCTGTGGCTCCTAGCAAAGAATCAAACCCTATGCCCTTCCAACACAATCAGGCCAGGATTCGGACTCTTGAGGCCACTGCTCGGGTGCTGAAGGAGAGAATTGAAGTTTTGACTGAGAAGTTAAACCTCCGGGGAATGTCTGGCGCCCTCAGTGACAAGCCTGGGAAGTGCATGGATGTACAAAGCGCTGCTACCTCACCAGTTCAGGAGTGCCCCCCAGCGGTAGCACAATCATCTTGTCATCTTATACTTGGGCAGACTTCCATCCTAACTGCCTTGGGAACCCCTGGAGGTCGTGAACCAAAAATAACCAAGCCTCTTGGTGGTAGAGAGAAACAGATGGCTCAGGAAAGAGGAAAAGATGGAGTGGAAGTGGAAAGAAAGATCCCAGTTGTCCTTCTCAGTCCTGCTGAACTTGATGAAATGTTATTATCCTACAGCAGCCCAAGATTGAATGAGCAACAAAGTCCTTGCCCTGACAAGGCACAGCAACCTAGGCCCGAAGGTAGGTCTATACTAACCACAGTTGAGTAGAACACTTTGACTTTTATCAGTTTAAAAGACAGGGGCAGTAATTCAGTTTATATCTAGATATGTAAAATTGAGAGTCTATAGAGTGAAAACAAAAGTGTAAAGAAACTACAGATCTGAGTCTAATTTAAAAAACATGAATACTTACAAATATTGTTTCTAAAAGATGGATAGGCTACTGTAGGCTCTTCTTTCCTTCCTTCTTTCTTTCTTTCTTTCTTTCTTTCTTTCTTTCTTTCTTTCTGTCTTTCTTTCTTTCTTTCTTTCTTTCTCTCTTTCTTTCTTCCTTGTGTACTTTGCTTGCTGAGGAAAGCTCTTCTCTTGTACTGTACACAAGTAGGTGCTTCATCATATTCAACAAATATTTATTATAGGAACGCATAGACCAGTTGATCTGACAAAACAAATAAACATGTTAGGGCATAAAATGAGATCAAACTGTCTCCACAGTACATTTATTTAGTCTGATTGTCTTCTTCTGGCTCCATAAATACTCAAGTAACACGTATTCTTTGGACCTATGTGTTACTTGAGGCAGAAGCCCCTTCCTGTTTTGCTTCACTGGGGCAGAGTAGTTATTTACCTCTAATAAATATTATAGCTGAAGTAGTACCAGAAAAGGACAAAACCAAATATGCCAATTATGGTTCTATTCCTACTTTTTGCAAAGCTAATTATCTAAAATGGAATACATAAGCACCTAATCAAGCTACCAGAGCCTGACTTTCTCCTCCCAAATCCCACCCTCCAAGATGAGTGAAATTCACACATCCTTATGGAAATGTTTTTCCCTTCCAAATGGTCACAGATGAACATTCATAATAAAGACTTGAACCTCTTAAGTAATTGTCTCTTGTAAAGTAAACATAAAGGCATAGAAATCCATATATTTACCTAATCCTGTGTCTCCCTGCTACTCTATTTCATATTTGTACCGCCAATAACTGTTTCCCCCTTTCCTATAGAGAAACAGAGGTAATTTTTTAGCTTTTGGGTTGGGGAAGGGATGGAGCCTAAAATCCAAACTCTCTGATACCTTGTCTTATCACTTTAATACTTTTCTTCTAGCTATTGATTGTGGATATAAGAAACTGAAAAGCTGATCAAAAGAAAAAATGAGTGCATATCTGTATGAATTTATTAACTTATACAAAAGCAATTTTTTTGTAATAAACATATAGGTTTGGGGAGAGTGTTTTCCCTCTTCTCTACCTACATATAGGATTCCCTTTATTTTTTACTCCTTAATCCTATTAACTTTGGAACCAGGTGTAATCATATCTTCCCCTTGTCTCTCTTTTCCAAAGATCTTACTTTGCCTGAAGATTTTGAAGTGGAAAAAAAGGCACCAAAAGATAAGAAACTTGCCTGTCCTTGTTCCTTCACTAGAAGGTATGTCAGCCCAGGATTGGTCTAAAACTCAAAGGCACACCTTATATGGGCTGTTATATAGGATCAGATGCTCTGTGTGTGTGTTTGTGTGTGTACATATATATATATATCACTATTGATAATTCATCCTTCACTAAAGGGTATGTTGAGAGAGAGAGAGAGAGAGAGAGAGAGAGAGAGAGAGAGAGAAGGTACATGATGAGTTGTGTTTTTGCATCTGGGGTGTATTGTATTGAACCATTTGATTTCTCCAACCCAAGCATGTGACTGGGTACTGCTGGGCAAGCTTAGAGGTGTGTTTCTGAACATGAAACAGATGATGGGAAGGGAACCCATGCCCTTGTCCTTGGTAGCTCTGTGTGTTCCAACTACTGACCTAATTAAACATTGACCTATGGCAATGAGCAAAGTGGTGTGTTGAGTGATGATTAAGTGTTCTAGCCTCCCTGCTCTGTAGTTGTTTTTCGGTGAATGGCCTTACCCTGTCTGTGCATTTGCTAGTATCTGTGGCGAGGACATAGAAACTTTCTGGAAAGCATCCTTTCCTGGAGTGAACAATGGCAGCAAAAATAGCCCCTTAGTTCATTGTGCAAGGATGTTTGTATTGGCCTGCCCTAAGTTAGGCCAGAGACGTGAATGGCAGAGGTAAGCATGGTGTCATGGAGAGCACTGGATTTGGAATCAAGGAACCTGAATTCAAACCCCACCTCTCTGGCTTGCTGATTATGTGACTTTGGGCAAGTCACAAATTCTTTGAGGCTCAGTGAGTGGGTTGGACCAGATGGAGTCCAAGGTCCCTTCTAACTCTGACATTGTACGATCTGTGATTTGGGGGAGAAAGTTTACCCTCTCAGACAGCGGGGAAGGTCTCCCTTACTGGACAGTGATGGGGTTAGTTTAATCACCAGACACAAGAGGGCAGTAGTTACCTAAAACAGTACAAGTAATAGGCTGAATAAAGATGGAAGGGACCTTGCTGATTATCAAGTCCAATCTACCAGTCTAGACCACTGGTTCTCAACCTTCCTAGTGCCATGACCCTTTAATACAGTTCCTCACATTGTGGTGACTCCCAACCATAAAATTATTTTCATTGCTACTTCATAACTGTAACTTTGCTACTGTCATGAAACTATCTGGTATGCAGGATGCATTTTCATTGTTACAAATTGAACAAAACCCACAGTTTGAGAACTGCTGCAGTCTAGAGGAATCCTAGTTAAGAGAATTTTGAAATTTAGAAATGAAGCCATGGGCTTCATTGCTGTCAGAACTCCTGAGGAAGAAACAAAAGTTTTTTTTCTTGTGATAGATGGAGAGTCAATATCTATATTGAAAATGGACTTTTTTCTGTTTTATGCTTTCATGTTCTGAACATCTCAGTGTGTGGAGGACTGTTAATTCTTTGTAGGAACGAGGGGAGGAAAGGAATGGGCCAATACAGCCTGGGATGAGAGTGAGGCAGGCATGACCTCTCATCGCCATAATACCAGGCTGACTAGCATCCAGAGTCATAATTAGTAGCAAGGTCATTGTTGCTGGTAGGAATGATGACCCAGGCCATTGTGAAGATATCTTGGTGTGGTAGAAAGAATAGTGGACTAGGAATCATATGACCATCAGCCATTACTGGTTAACTTTGAGCCTCTGAGCAAGACATTTCTCTTCTTAGATGCCAGTTTTTCCTTCGACAGGACAGGACTTTCTATCCATTCCCTAATTTTATGCTTCCAAACTTTATGTATCACTCCCCCCAGACTTTTTATATAAAAGAATGCTCCTCTTTCCACAAAACAATCTATGCAAATAGTTTTCTTAGTGTGTATTTAGAATAAAATTATGTTTGTTAAATTTTTATAACAAAAACTTAAATACACAGTAAAGCAATGCAAAGAGATATAATCATTGAGTAGTATTCACTCATGGGAATCATATGTATGGGATCATAGATTGAAGACAGAAATGGACTTTCAAGACAATCTAGTTCAATTCCTTTATTTTATAGAGGGGGAAACTGAGTCCCAGGGAGCTTAAGAGATTTGCCCAAGGTCACAAAGGTGACAGAACTCAGATCTGAACTCAGAGATTATGACTACCAATTCAGGTGAGAACACTAGTGCACAGATGTGGCCCTCTAGGTGCTCACAAACTTCACAAGTTTGGATTCAGTCAAGGGGCCACACTTGAGAACCTAGAGGGCCACATGTTGCCTTGGGGCCACAGGTTCCCCACCATGCACTGGAGCATTTGGTCCCCCTTAGCTCCCAATCTTAAAAATTCTGCAGAAGAGTCTGCTAGATACCTGGCCTCAAGGGAGGGCCAGAAGTATGGGGAAAGTATGACACTATTCCTAATGTCAGGCTTCCCTGCTAATCTGGCTAGGGAATCCCTCCTTGAACCTCTTTCTTCAAAAGAATGGGAAGCCCAGGATCTGAGCACCATGGGTCAGCATTAGAGGGGCCACAGAACAGAAGCATCCTAGTGACTGACTTCTGGGGAGCCACCATGATCCCAATGTTCATAGGAATTCCTGTCCCACTTACAGCAGGGACTTGGTGGGGTTAGGGGGACTGGTCAGCATTCATGTGTGCCTCTACTGTAAGTAAGTGCCCTCCCCCTTCCTCTGGTCAAGGGTCATGGCTCTTTACCCCTGTGGCCCAGGCACCTGCCATGTGGAGGGAGATGAGTATCATAGGCACTCTCCTACTAATTACAGTAAATTCATTGTGTTTGTCTCATTTTTACTGACTGATTTGAATTTTGTTTTCATTGAAAAAAAAGTGGATGTATTTATGAGGATCCTGGATTCAGAAATCTCTAGGAGGGCATATCCCTCAGATTGGAAAAACTTTTCCCTAATTAGTGAGTCTTTGGAGTGAGAAAAGGAGAGTTGGTAGGGTGGTGTGGAGATAGGATTATAGCAGGTACAGGTATCATTTAGAAGTAAGACAATGGAAGGGTTTATCCACAGTCCTTAGAGTTAAGTCAGCTATAAACTAATGGGTTTATGGGCAGAAAAGTCCTGCATTTTCTTATAGAGAAATGTCTTATATCTTGTCAGCAGCCGGTGGTGTGCCTACTATTGCAATGTAGGCACAAGCTAAGGTCCATTGAGGCTTTAGGAGGACAATAGCCGGGTTTTTTTAAAGGACAGAGAGAGTAGGACTTTACTTAGCAGTGCCAGAATCTGAGCATGAACTTCCTCCCTGATGGTTTTCCAGTTTACTCTCCTCATACCACCACAGTGACTCCCTTTGCTAATTTGCTTAGCCCCCTGTGTCTGTTTCCCTTCAACATGCCTTCTGCTTGTCACCTCCCTCCTCCTCCACAGTATCTCCTTTTGAGGTTGAGGAGACTGCCAGCTGTGATGGTATTGTAGGGGCACAGACTAAATTCTTTGGGACAGGGGACTCATCACATCTGTGTCATAAGGGTCATTTGGTATCAATAGCAATGTTGGGGTACCCTAGACCTTTCCAAACCTGAAGTGAGCTTTCCTTGTCCTGGTTCCCTTTTCCTAAGGTGCTCCCATTGAACAGGTGGTTTAAGGTTTGTGTCCAAGATAAAGGTCTGAGATCTCTGTTGAGGAGGTAGGAATACTTTGGTTTCCTGGAGTTGGTAGGATTAGGAATAAATTGTACCATAACAGAACATTGAATTTTGATTCAGAAGACCTGTATTTTAATTATGTCTACTAGCTGCTTTCTTCCCAGCTCTGATATTTTATTGTATGATTATAACCTTGGGAAAGTTTGACCTCTTAAATAAGCAAGAATGTCGTTTAAAAGATTTCTCTGACCAGAGAATGGGAGTTAGCCTTCAGAAGGAGATGGTATAGTCATAGGATCATAGATTTAAAGGAAGAAACCTTTTAGGCTATCCTAACTCTAAGTGACTAGAAGAGTCTTGGATAAGAGAATTTTGAAATTGAGAATGCTGTCAGCTTTATTGCTGTCAGAACTTCTGAGGGGAAAGTAAAATGCCTTTTTCTTGCAGCTGAGAAGTCAAAATATGTTGAAAAGAGACTTTTTTCTGTTTTCCATTTTCCTTAAAACACAATAGTATTTCCCCTTTTGCTGCTTTACTCTGAGGGTCTCAGCCCCAGCCAGCCTGTTAATTCTCTGTAGAGGTGGGGTGGGAGAGGAGAGGATAAATCAATCAGCCTAGAATGAGTTGATGACATCTCACTATTTAATGCTAGGCTCATGAGCAGTGTTAATAGGGATAATAGACTTGTTTCAAGGCTATTGTCATGGGCAGGAATCATGGCACAAGATATTGTGAAGATTGCCTGGTGTGGCAGGAAGAATATTAAACTGACAATCAGAAAACCTTGTTTCTAATACCAGCTCCATTACTGATTGACTTTATGTCCTTAGGGAAAAGATTTCCTTTCTCTGGATGCCAGTTTTCCTTCTAGAGATTAGAACTAAGAAGATATGTTCTTTAATCAGGGAGTCCTGTAGCTAGTATATATAGATAGAGAGTTGTACCTGGAGTAGGAAGTCCTGAGTTCCAATCTTGCCTCAGTCACTCACAAGCTATGTGACCTTGGGAAAGTCACAACTTCTGTTTGCCTCAGTTTCCTCATCTGTAAAATGAGCATAATAATTGGACTATCTTCCAGAGTTATTTTGAGGATCAAATGAGATATTTGTAAAGCTCTCCATAAACCTGAAAGCACTATATAAATGCTAGGAATTATTATTATTGTTAACATTTTATAAAGAGAATGTGTCATAATTATTGTCATAATGGGTTAACACAGTGTTTAGATAAATCCTTTAGACCTAAGACAGTAGAAAAGTTTATTATTAGGCACAGATAAGCTTTAGAGTCGTTTATAAGCTAATAGGTATCTTTGATGTCTGACTAAGTTCGAAGCACCCCACAGCACCTAGGCTTCATTAGCCTTTGTGGGCATTGGAACAAATTGTTATCATCTGCCTATCACTCTGGGAGAAGTCTTCCCGTGCTTGGGGGAGACATAGCCCTAATTCACCCCCAGGTTTGAGATCTGTTACCCTCAAACCTAGTGTGACCTGTCTGCTGAGACCATTTTACCAAGTGTGGCCAATGCACACGCTACAGGTTCTTGGAGCCACAGATGAGATTTGGGTGAAAGGTAGACCCCAAAGGTAGATGAGCAGCTCTGAAAAGGCATGCCCTTACACCAGAGGTGCTAGTCCTCCCCATGCTACAATTAAGGAAAGTAAAAAGGCCAGATTACCTGAATGGTAGAAAGCATAGAGGAGCCCAGGCCATCGCCAGTTGTCTTGACTTTTGTCTTGCCATCGAATGGCAATGGTAATTCGATGACTCTGGAAGAGAGTGAGGCTGATGACTTTGTACAGCTCTGCCCCACTTAAATCCCATTCACCCACAAGTCAAGACACCACTCTGTGATATATTGTTCCTCTTTGAAAAATGAAGGATGAACGACAAGAAGTTAATATGTAGCAGAAGGGTCCCAGGTTCAGTTGAAAAGAAATGGTTCGTATCTTGTAACCCTTAACCATTATCCATTCACTGGCAAATGTTAAGAACCAGTAGCATGGGAAATACATTAAGTTTAGTAGTTATACATGTGCTGAGGTTCTAAGAGAGAAATGGAGAAATGTCCAGAGTTGTTACTTGGGTGCCTGGGCATCAACATCTTGTGGGGTCATTCTCCCCTGTGGCCTGCCAATAAACACCCCTGGATTGCCATGCCAGGTGGGCTGATGGCCACTTTTCCTTTGCTCACCTCCGGGCCCCCAGCCACAGATACCCTTCTCCCATGGCAGCACACCCTGACCATGGCCCTTACTGTCACCTTCCTCCAAATACTTTTCTCCTTTTGGGGTTGAAGGAATGGTAATTGTAGGTGGTACTAAATAGGAGGGAAGGTGGTGCATGGACTAGCCTGTTTGGAAGATAGATTCTCTCAGTTTAACAATTCCTTACTGGGATGGAGGATTCATGTCACAATTTTCACGAGGGACACTTGGGATCATCAATAATTTTGGGTACCTAGACCTTTGAATACCCTAGATGAGCATTCCTCAGCCTTATCCCATCTTGTCCCACACTGTTTTCCCTTACCATGATGTCTCCATGAAATAAAAAGGTTTTCTGAGGTCCCTGTTCAAGTTAAAGTTCTGAGGTTTCAGAGATATTTAAGGAGGTGATAATATATAGTTTTTAGATAGGTAGGATTTGAAGTGTGTACTGTAGAAGAAAAAAGCATTAGATTTAGAGTCAAAAGGCCTGTGTTCTAATCATGTATGTGTTATTATGACCTTGGGTGAGTCCCTTAACCTTTCTGAGGTTTCTCACTTTCCTCATTTGTAAAATGAGTGGGTTAGACTAGATCAGAGGTATCAAGGTCAGGCCTCAGTCTGCTGGCAAAACTCTGGAGTGTGGCCTGAACCAGAATAAAATATTAATTGGGAAATGTTTATATGATAAGTAAAATTGTAATACAATGTAGATAAGGTTAATTTGTGGTTTTCTAAGTCATTATGCCCTTTTCTAAGTCAAGTCCCCTGAAGTTCCCTGTTTCTATTTGACTTTGACACCATAATTAGTAGTAGATTGCTCTAAGCTCCTTTTCAGTTCTGATAATGCTGTTGTATGATCCTTGACCTCAGGGAAAGAATGACCTCTCCTATTTTAAAATTTTTATTTTATTTAATATTCAGTTTTTAAAATTTTGAGTCCCAAATTCTCTTCCTCCCTCCAGATCCTTCTCTCACTCACTGAGAATGATATCCACTTTACAAATGTGAAATCATGCAAACCTATTTCCATATTAGCCATATTAGAAAAAAAAAAGAAAAAGAGAGTGAGAAAAACATGCTTCAGTTTGCATTGAGAGTTCATCAGTTCTCTCTGGACTCGGATAGTATCTTTCATCATGGGTCCTTTGGAATTGTCTTGGATTCTTGTATTGATCAGAGTAGCTGAGTCTTTCACAGTTAATCATCATAGTAACATTGCCACTACTGTGTATCAGTGTTCTCCTGGCTCTGCTCACTTCACTTTGCGCCAGTTCATGTAAGTCTTTGCAGATTTTTCTGAAACCACATTTTCTTTGTCATTTCTTACAGCACAGTAGTATTTCATCACAATTATATGCCACAACTTCTTCAGCCATTCCCCAATTGGCGAGCATCCCTTTAAGTGCCAATTATTTGCTACCTCAATAGGCACTATACATATTTTTGTACATGTGACTTCTTTTTTATTTCATGTCTTTGGGATATGGACCTAGTAGTGGTATTGTCTGGCTTCTGACCTTATCAACATTCAACCACTCTCTCCAGCATTGCCAAATTTAATGACCTTTTCTCAAATCTCATCATTCTTGTCCTCTCTGTACACTTTGACACTGCCAGTTACCCTCTTTAATATTTTCTTCTTTCTGGGTTTTATGACACTACTCTTTCTTAGTTCTCCTCTGTCTCTTTCGCTGGATCTTCATCCAAGTTGTTCTTATTAACCTGACTTTTCTTTTTAGCTGTAGAACCAAGTTACCAAGCTTTTTTTTTTCTTTTTGGAGGGCAATTGGGGTTAAGTGACTTGCCCAAAGTCACATGGCTAATAAGTATGCCAAGTGTCTGAGGTCGAATTTGAACTCTTAACACCAAGGCCGGTGCTCTATTCACTGAGCCACCTAGCTGCCCATTACCAAGCTATTTTTAAAGCTCTAACATGGTGCCTGACACAGAGTAGGCACTTAATAAATGTTTATTGTTTGTTTCATTGACAGGTTGTCTATGATTCCTTCTTAACACAATACAAATGCTACTTGACTGACTGACTGACTTCTGCCCTTCTTTCTGTTCTCTGCATCTCAAAATATGTTTCAATGATCTTACCTTTCCTCCTTCCTTTCCTTTCCTATTGAGAAAAAACTCTTGTTTTTTATATGTTTGAATTAGTTCCTTATATATCTTGGATATGAGACCTTTATTAGAGAAACTTTCTGCAGAGTTTTTCCCTTAGTTCTCCATTTTTCTTAAATTTAACTGCATTGTTTTTATTTGTATAAGACCTTTTGAATTATATGTACTCAAAATTTTCCATTTTACCTCCTGTGCTTCTCTCCATTCCCTGTTTGATCATGAACTCTTCAGCTATCTATAATTCTGAAATGTTTTCATGCCCCTTTGCTCCTCTAATTTGTTTATGACGTGCCTTTTATGGCTGTCATGGATCTCTTTGGAGCTTATCATGGCATATGATAGTACAAGATGTCGGTCTATACCTTTTGACAGAATACTTTTAGTTTTCCCGTTAGCTTTTGTTGAATAGAGTCCTCACCCCCAGAACTGGTGTCTTTGGCTTTATAATGGTATTACATGCATTTGTTTTCCATATGTTATATATGTAATCTGTTTCATTGATTGACCTCTCTATTTTTAGTAGTACCAAATAATTTTGATGAATATTGCTTTGTGGTATAGTTTGAAGTCTGGTAATCTTCCCCCTTCTTTTCCCCATCATTATTTCTCTTGTTTTTACCAAGATGAACTTGACCTTTAAAAAAATTTCTAATCAAAGTAAATCTATCATAGTTTGGTTGGAATTATACTAAATAAATAAAGTAATTCAGGCAATATTGTCATTTTTATTATACGGTATGCCCTACTCCTATTCCTTCTATGGCCTTCTGATAGGATAAAAGGAGAGGTCTGAATTTGCTTCTCAAGAAAATGACCCAAGCTTTCAGAGTTCTGTGGTACTTGGGTTTCTTAAAGTGGTCAGGCTCAGACATATCAGTGCTAGAGTAGAAAGAACACTTTGTTTTAAGTCAGAATACCTGGGTTCTAATCATATCTCTAATTATCTTATGACCTTAGACAAGTTATTTAACCTCTCTAGTCCTCCATTTCTTTATGTCTAAAATAAGGGATTATATTACATGAAATTCAAGATTTTTTTGAGCTTTAAATTAATTGAAATTTGCTGATAACTAACATTTATATAGCACTTAAAGGTTTATTATTATTAATTGTAATAATTTGCATATATAATATTGCATGTATAATCATAATAATTTGTACTTTAAAGTTTAAAAACTGTTTTCCTCATAATGATCCTGTGATAAAGGCTATAGTGACCTTATCAGAATTTTGCAGAGGCAACTAAGGATCAGAGAATTTAAGTGACTTTCCTGTGATTACGTATAAGTGCCAGACCAGGGGGAAAAGTGTTTACAACATTTGGAAACATACCCGATATCAAGCTGTTTGTAATGTCAATACTGCACCTAACTCCTACTCTAATAATCACACTTTAGGTAGCAGGATGAAAAAAAAATCCCACTTGGTTATTGATTTTGTAGACAAAAACAAGGGAACAAAAAATGAGATGTAACTTGGAGCCCTCAGAAGATTCCAGGGTGTAGAGATACCCCTTCAACATCTTGTTAAACAGGGTTCCAAGCTTTCTTCTGAGCTAGGTTGTGGAGTGACTTTTCCTTGGGTCCAGATATTCCTGTCTGTCCAAGGATCCTAATGTTTACAAGAAGACTGGCACAGAGGATGGAGAGCGTTTACCTCTCCCAGCTTGTGGTTAACTTAGGGAACATACAAAAGAACATAATGTTTCTCTAGGTATTGCAAGTACTGTGGTAAAATTACATTCATTCCTGTGCTCTTATGGATTGGGTCCTCACTTTATTCTGGGAAAACTTGATGATGGCTTCAGTTTGGAGCGCGCGCGCGCGCGCGCGTGTGTGTGTGTGTGTGTGTGTGTGTGTGTGTGTGTGTGACAGACAGGCAGAGACAAAGAAACATGGAGAGGAGAGGAGGGAGAAAGAAAAGGTGGGGAGAGGGAGAGAAGAAAGAAGGAGAAAAAGGGAGTGAGTTCAAGTCTATGTCCACAAAAAAGATATCTAAAAGTGATTCTTTAACAAGAATTTTTATAAAAATTGACATCCCTGAGTCACTAGAGCCTGTGGCTCCCAAGTGTCACAAAAGAAACTCAGAGAGTCTGATCTCCGTTCAGAAGTGTGTGGTCTTAATGTACAGTGATCAGAAACTGCTTTTTTTAATGATCTTTTCATTAATAGCTTGATTGAAAATGAAAAAAAAGTTGAAACCTGACACAGGCTAAGTTAGGGATGTTTTTCTGTGCTGAATGTTGCTGTGTTCAGGAATGTAATCTGGTTAACCGGGGGGGACAGTAGGAGTAATAGTTGAGGCTGCCCCTTTCTAGCTTTAGTTTCTAGAATTGGAGAAATTGCCATTAGTTTAATGGGAGGGCTTTGTTTTTATAGGGATAAAATGGCTTACTCTAAGATTATTCCAAAACACTTCCTGACATTTCAACATTGTTCACGGAAAGTGGCTGACCTGTATTTTAAACTTGTCAAATTAGATTGTTACTGTTTTTGTCGTTGGGTTTCCCTCAAATTCTCTTCTCTTTCTACTTTTCCTTCCTTAATAGCAGTTCTGCAGTTCATCCAGCAGCAGGTCTTGGATTCACAGATGATTTATGCAATTGGTTTGCTCTAACCAGAGTTATGGAGAAAAATGCAAATCCCTTAGAGTTTTCACCTCTTTTACCTCAGGAGGAACTATGGAGAAGTGACCAGAGTGAACCCTCACCATTGTCTTCCAATTCAGTTCAATTCAACAAACATTTATTAAGGGACTCCTTTGTGCAAGCCAGTGTGTGAGGGATATAAAGACAGAAATAAAGTCATTCTTGCTATCATTCTACTCAAATGAAATAATGCATCAGTAATGTTATGGGAACCTTGAAAATACTGTTTTTCAGCTGTTATCCATGATCATTATTAATATGGAGGTACAATATGTATATAAATGAATGGAGCACATGGAAAATTAAGTCAGGTCGCAAGAGTAGAGAAAAACAAGGAGAGGAGGATCAGGGAAGGTTTCCTGAAGGAGGTATCGCTTGAGTTCAGCCTCCAGTCCCTGAGATAAGGATTCTGAGATGTGGAATGCAATCCAGACCTGGAGGATGCTTAAGTGAATGAACTGAGGCAGAAGATGGAGCACTGAGTTTGGGAAGGAGTTGAGTCTAGGTTAACTGAAAAATGGAATTCATGAAGGGAGATTCTATGAAAAAAAGACTGAGATAAGGTAGGTGGGAGCCAGATTGTGGAGGGTGAAGGAATTTGTTTTTCAGGGGATTAAAAGTAAATAATGGGGTGGGGGTGGCTAGGTGAATAGATAACTGAGTCAGGGGGACCTGCATCCAAATTCGGCCTCAGGTACTTAGCACTTACTAGCTGTGTGAACTTGGGTAAGTCACTTAACCCCAATTACCTTGCCCTCCCCCCTCCAAAAAGCAAAGAAAGAGTAAAGAATGGGAAACTAGAATTTGAACTCCTTAAAGTAAGGAGTATTTCATTCATTGTTTTATATCTCCAGGGCCCAGCATATAGTACAGTAGTAGGTGTTTAATAAATGTGTTGATCAATTGATTATTTGATTACTTTTTCTAAGTCCCACAGGCCCTTAAATAGGTGGTGTTCTCCACATAGTCCCAGTTTGCCTGTAGAACCCTAGTTGTAAAAACAGGTCACTTAACTATCATTTCTGATAACAATACCAGTCTCCTGAAGAGTATTTTTTTAAATTAATTTTTATTTAATCAACAAATATTTACTTTTTCTCCACCCACTGAGGAGGAAATAAGAGAAAAACACAATCCTTATAATAAATATGAATAGTTAAAAAACCAAATTTACACATTTGCCATGTCTAAAAATGTCTTCATATTGAGCCTATCATATCTTTGTCAGGAGGTGAATAGCATTCTTCAACACTGATCCTCCAGAACTGTGGTTGATCATTGCATCAATCAGTTTTCTTAAGGCTTTCCAGGTTATTTGTTTTCACAGTGTTACTGGAACTATGACTCCCAGAGTTTCTAAACCCTGGAGAGTTATCAATATGCTTTCCCATTTATCATCTCATTTTTTGCTCATAACATTACTGTAACAGGTTAGTAGGAAAACTATTATTATTCCCTTTAGCGATGAGGAAACTGAGGGTCCAAAAAGATTAAATAATGACTTGCCCAAGGATATATAACCAGTTAATGTCTGAACTGGGACTATAATTAAAGTCTCAAGTGCAGGGATCTTTCCGCTACTGTCCTAAAATGGTCACTGCCATTGCTTGGATCAGAAAAGTCTTTGTAAGGAGCCATCTCAGGCAACAGAAAAAAGGAACTTTTTCTTCTCTAGGATGAGAAGAATTGGCTGTTTGCTTTGTTTCTGTGTCTTAGGGTCACAGAGTAAAAATCTCAGATACTAAAAGAGACTTTAGAGGTATTTAATAGTCTAGTCTTTTCCCCATGAAGGTGAATTCTTTATACTCTCTCTGTAGACGATCATCTAATTTCTGCCTGAGAACTTAAAGTAAGAGAAGACTCACTTTGTTCTTAGACAACCCATTCAGATGAGGAAAAGCATTTTTGAGATAGGACAGGTCACTTTCCCTCTGTGACTCTCCATTTCTTTCACTATAAAATGAGGAGGCTGGACAATTCCAATGGACCCTTTTAACTTCTATGTTCTGTGTTTGAACATTCTATATTCTAAGGCTTGTTGCATCTCTAATGAAGGAATCTGTATTCTCTTGTACCAGTGATTCTACTGCAGAGATCTAGATATATACTAATATTGAAGTCGAAATGGGGAAGAAAAGCACATTTTTACTTTTGGGGGGGATCTGAGGATTACAAGGAATCTTGGCAGTTGAGTAATGAGGATTAGTCAGCTTCTTCCTAGTCTTGTCTAGGTCATAGGGTTAGGACTAAAAGGGAAGAAGGGTTGTTTCACTTCCCAAATCACTTCTCTTTCCAACTTACTGACCTAGACGCCTGAGAGTTTGGAGTTAGGCTTACTGATTCTGCTAGTGGTTTCGAAAACCAATGTGACCTGCCACCAGTCAGAGTACCTTTTGTCTAGCTAGCTTTCTGGAATCTACAATGTGGGTGGGACATTTAGGGGATCACTTTAACCTCAAGATACACTGCAACCTCCATGAGATTGCTGAAAGAGATAGGATGGTTCTCTTCTTTCACACTTGTAGTTCATGTAGGATAATGGTCTTTTCTAGTCTCTTCTAGCCCTCACTGTCTGCAGGCAACATGTGAAGCCCCAGTTACTGGAAGCTATTTTTAATCAATCTAGCTGTTTCTGGGTCACTCTGTGCCAGGAATAACAGAAAAGCTTATTAATGAGAAATATGAAATGAGATTTAGCTAAGCTGATTGCTGATAAAAAGGGAAAAACCCACACATTTCCACACTTAATTTTTCTGTGTTTAAAAACCCCTGCAGTTGTTCTTTCTGTCTACCATGCCCAGCCTTTGGTCTGTCTCTTTTGGACTTGCCACTAGGTAAAGAAGTACCTATTTTCTTACTTTCCTCCTAATCTTTTTTCAAAATCTAAGTATTGTGCCAAGCTTACTTTTTATTCATGCAGAGCTCCAGTCCAAGTCATGAACTAGCAACAAGCTACTTTTAGCTTTGACTCCAGAGTTCTTCACTGATGTGGTCCTGACATTATGGAGCTAAAGCAAAAAGGGTGAGGTTACAGGTACAACTAACTCTTTTTCCTTGTAGTGGAATGTTGGCAACCAAGTCATTCTATTTATTGGTTGGCCTCTTAGGATGTTTTTCTGGTATTAATGGATCTAATCTCAGGTTTGGAAAATGGAATGTTAACTGAAATGTTAGCTTAGTGTCTGGGGCATTTGCTCATAAGGTCAATGTCACAGGACCAATACCTGTGCTTGGGGACTATTAGCTTTTTTTTTTTAATTCATTTATTTATTTTCTTGTTTACATCATTCATTTCCAAGAAATATTGAGTTACAAATTTTCTCCCCGTTTTCCCCCCACCCACAACCCCAAAACAGCCATCCCACTGTATGTCCCCTCCCCCAATCTGCTCTCTTCTATGTCCTCCCCCTTGCCCCTCTGACTTACTGGCAGGGCAAGATGGATCTCCCTACCCCAGTGCCTCTATATCTTAATTCCCAGTTGCATGTAGTTATTAATAATAACATATATAGATATATAGATATA
>CM053595.1:114795273-114816727 GCA_028646575.1 Pseudocheirus occidentalis | reverse complement strand
TTGGTTTTTTGGGGGGGAGGCTCATGAATTTTTTTTCTGTTTTTGTCACTGAAATGTAAGAGTGGAATATTAATACATTTCAGTTTAGTTCTGTAATGTCAGGAATTTAAAAAAAAATTAAAAGATGAACTGGAGCTTTTTCCTTGTGAATAGAAAAAAAAAAAGAAAAGAAAAGAAATGGTAGTTTGGTCCATCAAGTAGAACCAGACCTCTTTGCTGCTATCTCACTACATACAATAAACTATTTCCATTAGTTAATGTTCACCTAAATACAAAGGCTTAGGCTTAGGCTTTAAAAAAAAAAACTTCCTCATCTTGAAATTTTTAAAAATTTAGTTAAAGGGGTGCAGAGAAATATAGGCAATTTAAAGCAAAAAAAGTCAATAAAAATCTACTACAATTTTCAAAGTTTTAAATTTTCTTTAAGTTGGTCATTAGCTTTTCCCTTGGCTCACTAGGGAAATCCTACCTTAAGCTTAAAAATCAGCTTTAGTACATACTAATTGAAACATAGAATTAAGAATGTTACCACTTAAAAGTAGATGAGCCAGCATGCTTTAATTTCTTACTTGCTATAAAATCGGAAAAGGGAAATCAAATTGCTTAGTATGTCAATGCATGTGGCACGAGGCTGACGTCCTACATTTTAATAAAGATTCCTGTAAATGAACAAATACATTTCAGAAGCTCTTCAAAGATTTAAAAGAACAAAACAAAACAAAACACAAAACACTTGTTAAAACTGCCTCTCCACTGGGGGCCATGAACACTTCAAGTTCAAACTCTGACTGGCAGTTATTGTGAAAGAAGCCACCGAAATTTATCTGGGTCTTTGCTGTTGCTATTGTTGTTGTTGATGTTGTGGTCGTAAAGAAGTTCTGCATGTTTAAATGAGGAAGAACGAACGAAGCAGCTGATGGAGAATTTCAGTTACACTGGCCATATCAACAGCTGAATACGCGCCAGTAGTAACTGCAAGCATCCCACAGCAGATGGAAGGGTATTCACAGGAACACAAAAGATACAACAGTCTATTTTATAAAAAAAAAAATGCAAAAAAAAAAAAAAGTTTGGCTTCAGGGTATCTGTCTCATTCAACTTACACCACTCCCCCTCCTCCTGCCTTTTCCACCTGTCCAGACCCTGACCTACAATGAAATGAGAAACACTATAAAACTAAATGCAAATAGGCTACTTTTATAACAATACAAGCCCATCCCCAACTAAACACTTGGTTAAAGAGCACCAGCTGGGAAGCGATTATAGTGCAGTTTCCTCACCACCACCTTTTTTTTCTTTTTTTTTTCCTTTGGGTGGGGGGAAGAAAAGGCCCCATAGTTTTTCATGGAAGCTAGAAACCATGTTTGTTTTTTTTTACTTCTGCACACCAGGTCTGTTATTTTTGGTATTAAATAATTTTAAAATTATCACCAAATAGGTTTCCATACAGATGTAAGATAAAATGCATTTTGAAAGTTACTTCCAACCAAATCTGATTTTTAAAAAGGTGGGTACAGAAGATCAAAGTGATAGCAGGTAATGGAAAAGCTTAGTAGGATCCTGTGATTCATTTACAGGAAAGTTACAGTTAAAAAGGCTAAAATATAGAATGAGCAGAGGTAGGCAAGGAATGCTAAGAAAAGTTAACTTTGAACTGAAAAGATCAGAACAAAAGTTGCTATTAAACTGAAACCCTCATTAAGAGATAATAAATAAGAGTCCTTGAAAAGTTCAATTTACCAGGTCCTGACAAACTAACCCTGGTGATCCTGAAAGAACTGTAATTACTGAAGCAGTGATATTTAAGAGATCATGAAGAAGAAAGGTAGGTGCTGCAAAATGGGCTAAGGGAAATTTTTTTTTTCAATTTTAAAGAGGAGATTGAGTCTTCAAATTCTATCCCAGTGAGCTTAATGTCATTCCTGGAAAAATTCTAGAATAGATAATTAAAGGGATGGTTAATTAACATCTAACAAAGGGAACAAGTGATCACAAAGAGCCAGCACGGCTCCATCAAGAACCGTCTGTGCCATTCTAACCTGATTTTCTTTTTCTGACAGGATTATTAGGCTGGTAGATCAGAGGAATACTACAAATAGTTTACCTAAATTTTAGCTAAGCGTTTGAAACCAGCTTTCATGATATCATTGTCGATAATAACTGTCATAATAGCTAATGTTTATATAGTGCTTTAAGGATGAAAATGCTTTACATGAATTATTTTGTTATAATTCATGTTTATTTGATTATGAGAATAAACCTGTAAGGTAGATGCTATTATCCTCCTCATTTTACAGATGAAGAAATTAAGGCTCAGAGAGGGCTCAGGGTCATACTGTTAGTAAAATGATGCAGATATGTAAGCTAAAGGGCAGATAACATCAATATTATTAACGCTAATAATAATAACTAGCAGCTATGTAACTCTTTAAAATTTACAAAAACCTTTTAAAATTATTACCTCATTTTATCCTCACAGCAACCCTAGGGCATAGGTGCTATTACTTTCGATATTTTAGGACAAGGAAATGAGGCAGTCAGAGTTTAAGTGACTTGTACAGTGTTATACAGACAAAAAAATGCCTGAGGCCAAATTTGAACTTAGGTTTTCATCACTTCAAATCCAGTGCTCTGTCCTAGGGCCACAGCTTCTTAAACTTTTTCCACTCCCAACCCCTTTCCTCTCAAATTCTGGCAGTGGTCCTGGGTGTTGTGTGGTCTGAGTTCAGAACTAAGGTTGCAGTGAAGTTGCCTGATGTAACATGGGTAAGTGCTGCCAGAAGCACCTTGGATTCATTAAACATTTGATTTTTAATTAATTTTTGGTCATTGTGTGTTCAGAAACCTTTTACTGTTGCCAAATTTTTTGAGACAACATATGGGGTCTAAACCCACAGCTTAAGAAGTGCTGCACCATGTCACTTAGCTGCCTAGTTTCAGAACTGGTTGAAGGATCAGATCCAAAGAACAATAGGTATTAATGATTCTATGTCAACTTGGAAGCAGGGCTCTGATAAGGGTGCCCCCAGGATTCCTGTGATTAGCCCTGTACTGAAGAATGTGGTTTTTTTTGGTGGGGGGGGAAGAAGGTAGACAGTTGGGAGAAGGAAGATGGGAGGAAGGGAAGGTTAATTTATTTTTTTTAAGATATCTTAATTGTTCTTATATTACAGTTTCTTCAAACCCACCTAAAAGTGAATCTTTGTAACAAAGTTTACTTTTTTTTTCTTTTTGGAGGGCAATTGGGGTTAAGTGACTTGCCCAAGGTCACACAGCTAGTTTTTGTGTCAAGTGTCTGAGGCCTGTAACAAAGTTTAAAAAAAAAAAGAACTGGCTCTGTTCTATTTAACTTTTTTTTTTTTAATCAATGACTTAAAGACATACTTGTCAAAACTGCAGATGACACAAAGTTAGGCAAGACAGATGAAGCTAACAGTAGATAACAGAACTAGGGTTCAAAAAAAAATCTTCACAGGAAACAACTCCTGGTCCCAACTAGAAAGCTAGCCAAAGATTTGAAGCATCCTTGGAGGCCACTTAAAAGAATCTCAGAGCTGGATAGGACCCTGGGGACAATCTCTTTCAATGCCTGACCAAAAATCCTCTCACATTATGTCGAAAAAAGCGGTCATCCAACCTTTTTGTTTGAAGACTTCCAAAGAAGATACTTCAGAGGAATTAAATATCTCTTTTCCTGAATTCAGAGAATGGCACCTGTTCACTCTCCTCCTAACAACTTAGAAAGTAAATAATCTTTCCTCCAATTATATATCAGATTATCTACTACTGTATTATTTTAAAGTTGATTAGCTTCATTTGATTAATTACTTTTAATGTACAAAAGTATGTCTCCCCCTGTATTCAGGGTCCAGGCTCTGAACTTTGAGGAGCTCTGGTCCTGATTTGCTGGGAAAATAGCATTCACTGCTCAATAAACTGATATGCTTAGAATATTAAAAAAAAATCTTCACAACTTAGTACTTCATATGAACTAGCCATGTAAGAAGGTTTTTAACAGGGAGAAATGTTTTTAAAATCAATTTTAGAAGCACAAACCACAGCAAGATAGAAATTTGTTTGAAAAATATCCTTGAGATTTTAGTGGATTATAAGCTCAAAGATTAAACTGCTATATGGAAGCCAAAAAAACCAACTTGACAAGAAATGACAAAAAATGAATTTAGAGAAATCTGGAAAGACTTGTATGAACCATTACAGAGAACAATTTATACAATAATTACAATAATATAAGTGAATAGAAATTTGAGAGACTAAACAAATTCAGAATGATAAATGCAATGATCAATCATGACTTCAGAAAACTAATGATGAAACAAGTGCTTCTTTCCTCAGGGCAGAAAGACAGACAGACTAGAGGTACAAATGAGATATATACTTTCAGACATAGTCAATTACAAATTTGTCACCAATGACTCTTTATTCTACAGGTAAATAAGCATTTATTGAGGGAGGAGGTGGAGAGAATACGTATATAGTGAGAGTGACGGAAAAAGAAAAAAGCACGAATGAAACATTAAAAAATATGAGAGACACTCAAGAGGATAGAAGGTGGACAAAGACAAGAGGAGTGTTGCTATCAACATAGTGATTTTCATACACACTTTAATAAGTAAGCTCTACATATTAGAATCATGGTATACACTATCCTCCTTTTCTATGAAAATTGATGTTTAAGTTTAGCAGAAAAGAAATGCATATTATCTTTTTAAAGCTAAATAAACCTTAGGTTACCTCAAAAAAGACACAACATCTAGGACTAAGGAAGTGATAATGCTGCTTTATTCTAGTCTAGTCTAATCTAGGAAGATTCATCTTCCTGAGTTCAAATCCAACCTCAGACATTTACCAGCTGTGTGACCCTGGACAAGTTACTTAACCCTGTTTGCCTAAGTTCCTCATCTATAAAATGAGCTGGAGAAGGAAATACAAACCAATGTCTTTGCCAAGAAAATCCAAATGGGGTTATAGTCAGACAAGGTTGAAACAACACGTCAGACAATATCTGGATTACTGAGTTCAAATGATCATCATACCATAGATTTAGAGCTAAAAGAGACCTTAGAGATCACCTGATAAACTGGGGGGAGAGGGGAGGGTTAAACTGGAGTCTGGAAGACAAGTTCAAATCCAGCCTCAGACTAGCTGTCTGATCTTGGGCAAATGACTTAACCTGTTTGCCTCAGTTTCCTCATCTGTCAAGTGAGGAATAAAATGAATATTACCTCCTATAGTTGTTGTGAAGATGAAATGAAATAGTATTTATAAAATCACTTACCACTGTAGCTGGCATGTAGTAGTAGTAGTAGTAGTAGTAGTAGTAGTAGTAGTAGTAGTAGTAGTAGTAGCAGCAGCAGCAGCAGCAGCAGCAGCAGTAGTGATAGTGGTAGCAGCAGCAGCAGCAGAAAGAGTAGGTTCCCCTTCACTATGGATGAACAACTTTGGGGTATTTTTTAGTACAGATTATTGTTCAGAGGAGGGTTGGACTAGATTAGCTCTGAAATTCCTCCCAACTCTGAGATTCTATGAATTATAGTTAGGCATGAATAGTTAACTTCCCTGTTAGTAGTAACTAATACACATAAGGCTTTTGTCTAAGCATCTGTCTCATCACACCTTGTGAAGTAGGTAGTAAAAATTATATTACGTCTATTGAAAAGTTTAAAAAATTGAGGTTTAGAGAAGTTTAGTGAAGAGGTTTGGTGAAGACCAAAGGTTAATGAAGGTAGGATTAGAACCCAGGTGAGGTCTTCTGATTTTAAGCTCTCTCCAATAAGCTGCATGCTTCTCTTTAATCTCTGAGTCAAAAACACTCACAGATGTGTGTGAAGAGGCAAAAGGTTACAGTGAAATTTTCTCACTTGGCAAATCATAGAGCAACATTCTGGACTAATCCTCTTCTCTAACCACCAGAAAAATTCTATTTAATGTAGGAATACTTCATGCTTATCATAGGTCTTTACTTTTTAGAAGTAGAAACCACAGATGCTGGATTTACAGGTCTGGGTGGTGAAATTATTGAGCTTAATAGCAATTTTATCTAAAAGTTATTAATAGTATGAGTAGGGTACAATAAAGAAAAGAGTGCTGTGAAAAGTTGATTAGTGGAACAGCTTAGGTACACAAGACAGGTACACTGAAGAAATAAGTGAGCATAGTGTTTGATAAACTCAAGGACTCCAAATACCAGGTTAATAATTCACTCTTCAACAAAAACTTCTGGGAAAAAAAAAAACTTCTGGGAAAACTGGAAAGCAGTCTGGCAGAAATTTAAGTTTAGAACAATATCTCCCACAACACAATACAATAACCTCTGAATAGCTGCATGACTTAAATACAAAAAGTCATATCATAAACTAATCAAAGGGGCAGGGAAGGAGATACCTGGTCATAACTATTGACAAGAGAATTTTTTTTTTTTTGCTAGTCCTTCTGGTGCTCTTTTCCTTCCTACTTAATATTATCCCAATTACATGCAAAGACAGTTTTTCATCATTCACTTTTATAAGATTTTGAGTTCCAAATTTTTTCCCCTCCTTCCTTTCCCTCTCCCCTTCTCATGATGGCATATAATCTGATATAGGCTATATATGTGCAATCATATTAAACATATCTCCACATTAGTCATGTTTTGAAAGAAGAATCAAGACAAAAGGGAAAAACCATGAGCAAGAAAAAAAGTAAAAATAGTATATGCTTCAATCTGCATTCAGACTCCATAGTCCTTTCTCTGGATGTGGACAGCATTTTCCATCATGAAATGGATGATTTTCATCATCCATCTTTTGGAATTGATCTAGGTGGCCCTCTAGGTTCTCAGGTGTGACCCTTTGACTGAATTCAAACTTCACAGAACAAATCCCTTTAATAAAAAGATTTGTTCTGTAAAACTTGGACTCAATCAAAAGGCTACACCCAAGGACCTAGAAGGCCACATGTGGCCTCAAGGCCACAGGTTATTCACTCCAGTCTTAGATCATTGTATTGCTGAGAAGAGCTAAGTCTATCAGAGTTGATAATCACACAATGTTGCTATTACTGTGTGCAATGTTCTCCTGGTTCTGCTCACTTAGCATCAGTTCACGGAAGTCTTTCCAGGTTTTTCTGAAATCCTGCTCATCTTTTCTTACAGCACAATAGTATTCCATTACATTCATATATAGGGGAAGAATTCTTAACAAAACAAAAGAGAGGATAACAGAAGATAAAATGGACAATTTAAATTACATAAATTTTTTTCTGCATAAGTAATACCTTTATTGTAACTTGCTGGCTGAAAGGCAAACATATTTTCAGCAACTAGATACTAAAAGGATCTGAACACAAACATCACCTGATTAAAAAAAGAATCTGGCCGGTTTGATAAAAGTGTTTACACATATATTATGAATTTTCTAAATCATACCTTTTCCAGTCCTGGTCTTTAAATCATTATGACAATGTGTTTATTTCCAAAACAGGACTCATTTAAGTTAAGCCTTCCTTCTAAACACCAAATATAAAATTAACTGTTGTGCATGATGATGAAGTCAAACATCTGAAGAATTCCCACAAATTCCCTTTCAAATATAAATGTAATGTAAACAGAAAATAAGCTGTGAGTCCAATTAATCAAACATTTATTAAGTATTTATTAATGTGGGAATATTTCATGCTTATCATAGGTCTTTACTTTTTAGAAGTAGAAAACACAAATGCTGGATTTATAGGTCTGGGTGGTGAAATTATTGAGCTTAATAGCAATTTTATCTAAAAGTTATTAATAGTATGAGTAGGGTACAGTATGTGCAGAGCACTGATTAAACTAGTCTAATCTTGATAGTTTATAGGAAGCTCTGTGTGTCTCTGTGTTTGTATCCAAATTCCATAAAATTTAAAAGCTTCACACAATCAATGAAATTAGAAGTGGAAAAAAAACTAAGAAAATCTTTTCAGCAAATGTATTTGGATAAAATATGATATTCAAAACATATAGTGAATTGATAAAAATATATAAGAACAAGTATTATTTTCCCAATAGAAATATGGTCAGAGGATACAAATGGACTACTCTCAAAAAAATGGGTGGAGGGCAAACTATTAACAATTATATGAAAAAAAAATCTTCAAATAATTAATAATGGAAAACGCAACCCTTTGATCCAGCAATGCCACTATTAAGTATGTATCCCAAAGAGATTTTAAAAAAAAGGAAAAGGATCTATTTGTACAAAAATATTTATAACAGCTTTTTTTTTGGTGTCTAAGAACTGGAAATTGAAAGCATGTTTATCAACTGGCCCAGCAAATGGCTAAACAAGCTGTGGCATATGATTGCAATGGAATATTATTGTGCTATAAGAAATGACAACTAGATATCAGAAAAACCTGGAAAGACTTAGAATGAACTGATGCAGAATGAAGTGAGCAGAACCAGAAGAATACAGTGTACACAGTAACAGAAAAATTGTAAAATGAACAACTGTAAATGACTGAAAAATATAATCTACCTCGAGAGAAAGAACTGATGGAATCTAAATACACACCAAAACATATCATTTTTCTTCCTTCCTCCTTTCCTTCTTTCCTTTCTTCTTTCCTTTTATTCCTTTCTTCTTCCTCTTTTTGTTCAAGTTTTCTCCCCAAAAATGACTAATATGGAAATGTTTTACATGATTGTACATATATATATAATCTATATCAGATTGCTTACTGTCTCAGGGAGGGGAGAGGAATAGGATTTGGAACTCAAAACTTTTTTTTTAAATGTATGTTAAAAGTTGTTTTTACATGCATTTGGGGGTAAACAGAATATTATTTAAAATAATGATAAATGCATACTAAAATAACTCCAGGGTTCTACCTCTAACTCATTAGATTGGCAAAATGACAGAAAATAATAGTGACAACTGTTGGAGAGGCTGTAGGGTGATAGCAAAACAATGCCTTACTGGTGAATCTCTGAAGTGATCTAACCCTTCTAGAAAGCAATTTGGTACTATACCCCAAAAGCCTGCATATTCTTTGACCCTCTTGATCTCTCTATTTTAAGCATATAATACAATGAGATCAAATAAAGAAAGACTCATATGTACAAAATATACAGAGCAGCATATCTTGTGTCAAAGAAGTAAAAACAAGGTGAGTACTCATTAACTGGAGAATAACTGAACAAATTATGGTATGAGAACGTATTGAAATACTACAGTACCAAGACAAACAACAAAAGGGATAGATCTAGAGGAACCTGGGAGAACTTGTACGAAATAATGCAGAATGAAGTGAGCAGAATAGGGGGGGTAACTTCTACAATGACTACAATAGTAGAAGAAGGAAACTATGAAGAATTTAATGAATGAATGAAAAAAACATTCACTAAGCATATATTATGTATAAAGAACTATGCTAAGCACTAGAGATATGAAAAGAAAAGTACCTATTATCAGCTCACATTTTAATGGGGAAGAAAATACATAAAAGAAGTTTCAGCTTCAAGTCATCTGAAAAAGCCCCATGGTCCATAGGGTTCAACAGCAAAAATAGCTGGTAATTCATCTCACTTAATGTCATTTCCACTGACATGGCCAAATCTATCTCTGATGTTGAACCATTTGACAATTACAAGGATTTTAGTGTCAAGAACTTTATTTTTTCTGAGTCATTAGTAGCAGTAGTTGTTCAAGAGGTAGGAACTCCAGTAATTCCCATAGGTGGCAGCTGGCAGCTGGTAGGATAGTTAGTCTCCTCCTCAAGAGTTACTTTCCCTGGATGATGCATGAAGAATCTGCACTAGAAGCAGGGCCATAGGTCTGAGGCACACTGCTGTTTGAGGGGGGTAGGTCGGAGTCTTGAGCCTATCTGCTCATTGGTGGCAACTGATTAACATTTAGTTTTGCCTTAAATATTTTGCAACCAATTACTGCCTCTCTTAAGGGAACTCTGATCATTTCAATGACCAATCATGGCTCCAGAAAAATAGAATCTTGCTTTCCACTTCTTGGAAGAAAGATTGTGGATTAGACACTAATCTAAGGTACAAAAAGAGACATGCAATTTTGGATTTGACCAATATATGTATTTTTTGCTTCATTATACTTACTTATATAGGAAGAAATTTTTATTTTTGGTTGGGAGCAAAGAGTTATGGGGAGGGAATGAGGGACAGTAATAAGTGATGCCAAAAATATAAGTGCGTCAATGAAATATTTTTTAAAAATAACAGAACAGAGCAGAAGAAAGTCTAGAAAGGAACAGAGACAATCAGGGCAGTGTTGGAACTACAAAGTTATCTTTAATATGCACTTTTATTTTTTTTTCATTGACTTGTTTATTTGCTTTTAGTTTACAAGATTCAGTTCCACAATCACTTGAGTTTCAAATTTTCTCCTCTCCCTTTTTCTCTCTCCCCCATGGTGGTGCGCAATCATGTATAGGATCTGCAAATACTTTCACATTTTACAATAGTCTGGTTGTATAGAAGGGTTGTAACCTAATATGTACTTTTAAAAAATAAGTTGTAATAAAGATTCATAGTGTCATATATAATCCTCTTTTTCTGTTGTTCTTTGCATAAGGAAATGTTCATACCTGTTGATGCTTATCAAGTTCATAACAACAAAAAATGTTTTCAGTAAAGAAAGTAGTGCAGCACTTTAAGTAGAAGTGATTTAATTATCAAACTATTGATAAGATGGACATTCCAGGCAAGAAAATCCCAAGCATCTGTTAAATTCCTAAGCACATATACAATGGAAATTACTGATGACTTTACAGCAATTTTCAAGATGGATTTGTGAAAACTGGATCAACAAATAACTATCAAAAGGATATAAATAACTACTAGGATAACGAGGAAGTCAGAGGAAATTACTTTCAAGATCCAGGCTATTTTTTGAGTGCCAATTGTTCTCAATATTGCTATGGATTCAATGCACCTTTATTTTTTCCTTTACTTGCTGAAGGGATAAAGGAGTTTCAAATGTGAAGATCCAGGGGCAGTTAGGTGGCACAGTGAGTAGAGAACTGGCCCTGAGTCAGGAGGACCTGAGTTCAAATCCAACCTCAGACACTTGACACATTTACTAGCAGTGTGACACAAGTCATTTAACCCCAACTGCCCTCCAAAATGCAAAATAATAATAATAAGGTTGCAAAGGGCATTAAATACCGGTTTGATCTTGGAAGGAAACAAGAAGGCCCTGGCACTCATTGAGCAGGGAAGTAATATGATCAGACCGGGGCTAAAGAATGTCATCTTTAGCAACTGTGTGATACATAGAGTGGAAAAAAGGCATAAATTCCTTTCTTATATATTATTTCATTTTATCTTCTAGATATCCCTGTGAGGGAGTTACCAATAGGGGGAACATACCAACTTTCTATCTTTTCATGACAGGTTTTAGCAAGGCATTTGAAAATGTTTCTCATTATGCATAGAGATGTGGGCTTGATTATGATACAATTGGGTGGATTTGGAACTGCCTGAATGACTTGAACTCAAAAATTAAGCATTAATGGGTTGATGTCAAGCTTGAGGGAGGTTGCTAGTGGGATGTCTCAGCCAAATAAACTTGGTGCTACATTGTTCAACATTTTAAAAAGTGATTTTTATGAAGGCACACATGGCATACAGATGAAATGCAGTGGGGAGAGAAAAGCTAACACACTATATGGAAGTCAGGAACCAAAAAGATCTCAACAGGTTGGAAGAGAATTATGGACCAAATCTATGAAGTAAAATTTAACGCCATGAATGCAATGTCATACATTTGAGTTCAAGCAATCAACAATATAGATAACAAAACTAGATAAGTAATGCTAATCAGCAGTTCATCTGAAAAAGATCCATGGGGTCTTTAATGAATTTCAAGTTTAATATGAGTCAACAGTGAGTTATGGCAGCAAAGAATGCTATTGCCTTCTTAGGCTGCATTAAGAAAAGCAGAGTATTCAGAATGATGCATTACACTCTGCCTTGATCTGACCATATTTGATGTACTGTGTTAAATTTTGGGCTCTGGTTTATTTGGGCCTCAACAGCCAGTTTAGGTACAGTCCTTCAGAGCAAAAGTCTAATAAACTTAAATATAACAGAACTACAAAGCAGTGGTGGAGAAAACAGGCTCTGAATTGCTGGTTCCAGGTCACAGAACTGAGGAACAGGGGGAGTGGGACAGGTCACCAGGACAGGACATCATGCATGGGGTGTAGGGGGGTGCTGTGCAGCACTCTACCAAGCCTGACAGAAAGAGCATAGCACCCAGCTGGGGCTAGTTATGGCCACTCAAAAGTGAGTTGGGTCAGAGACTTAGGCTAGTGAACTGTTAACTGCCCAGTATGGGAAAGGGCTGCAATGCTTTGAGATTTAGTCCCTAAGGAAACCATCATCATAAGGGAAGGAGTCAGAAAGTGAAATAAGGAAAATAAGTAGTAAAAATAAAGTTGAAGGTACTGAAAGACCAAAATATTTCAGGAAGAAGAAACCTCAGAGATTTTGAACATAAACAGATAAATCAAAGGAAAAACAGTAACAGAAGGAAATATGGTCTCCAGATCAAGTAAATGAATTCAGGCATCTATGAATAAATACTACAAAATAAAGGAAAATGATCCAGCAATTGATGAGACAGAGGATGCAATGAAATCTTAAGAGAAGATGGAACCACAACACACTGTTCCTGAGTGGTTTAAAAGAGAAATGACAATTATGAGATCAGAATTTATGTCCTGACCAGCAAAAATAGGCAGAACAGAAAATTTTGAAATGGCAAACATCAAAGAAATGAAAGGGAATAATAGATTGGGAATGGAAATACACAGAAGTGAAGGACAACCTAAGAGGACGAAAAGTCAAGAATATTAGAAGAAAATATGCTAATTATGCAAGCAAACTACTCATCTTGAAGACAGAATATATAGAGACAACCTAAACATCATAGGTCTTGCAAAAAAAAATGACAAAAGAAAAAAATCTTGACACATAATGAAGGAAATTACAAAGGAAAAGACATTCAAATGATGCAAGACTATTCCACAATCATTTGAAAAAGAAGTATGGACTGGAATAATACGTTCTGAAAAGCAGTGCAGCTCAGAATATAGTCTAGGGTAACCTAACCTGCAAATCTAAGCTCTGTCATATAGGAGAAAAAATGGACATTTGAAGATATTATTTTCTTCTCAAACACCCCAAAATGACAGAAATCCAGGAGGAATGGATAAAATCAACAGGTAAGGGATAGCAACAGAATGATAGCAGAAAGATTAGTAAAAAGATTTCTTTCTAAATGTACACCAAGAGACAAGTGTGAAGGTATAAATCTGATAGAGGTAACAGTGATGGGGGGGCATTATGGAAAAAAACCTAGTGACTGCCTACAGGTGAATAGCTTCTTTTACATTATCATATAGAAGGGTGCATAAAAAGTGGTCCAGAAAATAAGGTAATAGGAAGGAATTAGTCGTGTGCTGGGTGGGGTCAATTCAAGGGCTAGCAATGGCAGGAAGCTGACCTCTGTGGTCTCAGAAACAGAAGAATTTACAGAATAGTGGGTGTGTAAGAGGGGGCTGAAAAAGGGAAGAAAGGAAGGAGGTCATACTTTGGAGGTGGGAGGGGGTTCCACTGATGAGGAGAGAAGGGAGATGAGGGCATTATACTGGATGAGACCTGAGGAATTTGTGTGAAAAGTTTACTTGGGAGGTGGGGGGTTGTGTTAGAACCCCTAGGGGTAACTACCTAGAAGAGTGGAATTGTTATGGACACAGGGATGAGATTTCAAGGCAAACTAAGAGGGAGAAAAGGCAATAAGAGAGGGTGTAGACCAGTGGTAGGGGAAAAGGCCATACCATGCAGCAGTGTTTTCTCTGACACGCTCAAAAACTGGCACTGTACTGTGAGTTAGGCACAACAGAAAAGAGGAAGCCCTAAAAGGCAGCAACAGAAAGTACCCAAAAGCACAGCCTGTCATGGATTACTTGAAAACTTTGATTGTATGAAGAACACAGAGAAAAGAGAAAGATCAGATGATTATAGAGGCCATAATCAGAGACTGAGGATCTAGAGTAAACAGAAAGTGAAATTAGATAATAGAGTAAGAGAAATCTTTTTTGGAAAGATGAAAAAAAATTAAAGTTAAAAAACTAATAAATAGAATAAGTTAAAGGAGAAAAGAGAATGGGGAATCCACTTGATTGAGAGAAAAAGAAGGAAAAAATATATAACCAGATAAAAGCAGGAGAGAGAAACTAATAAACAAAACTCTAAAGGAGTAACTAAGGAGAGGAAGGAATCAGTAATTTGGGGAAGATAGCCACAGGAACTGGGCTACCTTTAAAAAGACTAAGGCAAAAGAAGGAAGATAATACTGTGTTTACAACAAAAGAGGGAGAAAAATCATAACTTGAAAATAAAACAATTTTAGAGACTAATGGAGGAAAATATAAACTTAACTCATAACTTTAACTGTGAATGGATTAAACAACCCCCCCAAAAAACCAAAAAAGAGAAACAGACATGATAAAAAACAAAACCCCACAATCTGTTGCTTCCAAGAAACACATTTTTAAAACAGACATACACAAAATAAATCTGAGTGAAATGGAAAAAAATTTACTATTCATCACATGGATTAAAAAAACAGGAGCTGCCATCATGCTATTAGATAAAGCAAAAACAAATATTCAAATAGTGAACAAGGAAATTATACTTTGCTGAAAAGAATTATAGAAAACAAACCAACATCTGTAATAAACCTATGTGCTCCAAATGCCTTAGCATCCACATTCAAAAAAGTATTATCTGAGTTTCAAAAAAACACGGTGGGGGAGGCAGCTAGGTGGCACGGTGAATGGAACAATGGCCCTGGAGTCAGGAGGACCTGAGTTCAAATCCAGCCTCAGACACTTGACACACTTACTAGCTGTGTGACCTTGGGTAAGTCACTTAACCCCAACTGCCCTGCCCTCCCCCCTCCAAAAAAGCAAAAAATATATATATAAAAAGACACAGAGGGCAACAAAGTTGGTGACAGAAGATTTCAATATCCCTCTTAGTTTTGGATATATCTAAAAGAAAGATAAATAAAAGGACAAATCCTCTGGGAAAAAATAGCATTAAAAGACTTATGACATCGTCTAAAAGGGACAACACAAGGATATACATATTTCTCAAAAACTGATCATGTAATAGGGCACAGAGATATTGCAAACAAATGTAAATGATGGTTTAACATTAGGAAAATAATCATATTAAAAACCAAAACATCCAAAACCACATTATCATCTCAATGGATACAGAAAAAGTGTTTGATTAAGTACAATACTCTTATGCTAAAAGCCTTACAAAGTATAGGCATAGACATACCATTAAAAGCATCTAACTAAAACCAAAAGCAAGTATAATATGCAACTGGAACACAAGAGAACCTTTTCCAATACATGCAGGGAGTGAAGTAAGGATCTCTACTCTTCCCACTATTATCTGATATGGTTCTGGAAATGCTAGCAATAGCAATAATATTGTCAAGAGAAAGGAATTAAAGGACTCAAGATAGGTAAAGAAGAGCTAAAGTCATGCCTGTTTGATGATATATAATGCTTTACTTGCAACCTCCAGAGATCAGTAAAGATACTAATTGAGACAATAGCTTTAGCAAAGTTGCAGGTTACAAAATAAATTCGCAAAAATGAATAGCACTGAGACTACCCAAATATGTGATTCTTGTCCCTAACCTCCCAAAAGTTAACTACAGAGAGCTTTCCTGACATGCTGAGTATTTTTCCTTACATTGAAAGAATCCTAGTGGAACACTGTCTGTCATTCCTTATTCTTGACACACAAGGACAAAAATCCTTGAAAATGTCTTTTATTCCTGCTCCGCTTTAGAATTCCTTATTGGTTCCATGTAGCCTGCTCATACCCACCAAGTATCTCTTCACTGTCCTTTGTGTAGTATTTATTTTTAATTTTTTTAGAGGTAGTTCTCTGTTCTATGTCTTACTTCCATATATGCACAGATGCTTCACATTAAGTAAATGATTGATAATTCTTAAAAAACAACTAGTATTTCCAAATAATAATAACACAACAAAAGAACCAATAACAGGGGAACCTCAAACCTCATTCAAAATAACAACAAATGCATACAATACCATTAAAGATACTTAGTGACACATCTTAAGTAAACCATAGTGAGTTGGGAGATTTAAGCACTAGGTAAATCATATATCTTTCAATAAACAGGCATGATACCAACATATTTTTAAGTTCACAGGTGAAGAAGTTATGGTATAGACACTATACTACTTGGAATAAATATTAGTGAAGCTGAATTCACTGAATCTTAGGTTAGAAAAGACTTTCTTTAGAGCAGGTCACTTAGTCTATAAGTTCTTAACCTGGGGTCCATGAATTTGTTTTTTAAAATATGTGATAACTATATTTTGATTATGATTCGTTTCCTTTGTAATCCTATGTGGTTTACTTTAGGTATTTAAACACACCATTCTGGAGAGATCCACAGACTTTACCAGATGGTAAACAGAGTCTGTGACACACACACACACACACACACACACACACACACACACACAAAAAGACACAAAAGAACCTAGATCCATAATATCTCTATCAACTGGTTGTTCATCCTTGGCTTGAGGATTTCCACTGAGAAAGAACCTATTTCTCTTCTGATCCCCATCTGGATAACTCTAACTGTTCTTAAGTTTTCTTTAACCCAAACTTACATATTCCTAACTGTAATTTCTACCCCAATTCTATAACTAATTCTGCCCTCTGGAGTCAAGTGTAATTCAATGACTTCAATAATGGCTATGCTAGAAATATCAGGGAAAAAATCACAGATTTAGAGCTGGAAGGAAATGTAAGAGGTCATCTAGTACAACCCTCTCATTTTACAGGACATCAAGGTCCAGAGAAGTTTAATCGACTTGCCAAGTCACATAGGCAGCATGTAAGGGAGGTAAAATATGAATCCAGGTCATCTGAGTCCAGATCCAGTATTCTTCCCATTCTACTATACTGTCTCCAAACCTTGTTAACTAACAGTAAGATCAACAAGCCTTGGACTTTCTTGTAATGCAGAGACTACTTCTCCCTAGTTTCATGTTCAGTGAGGATTGAGCCTCCTCTCTGGCTGAGACTCTTGGTTTATCTCTACTTTTTTTGTTTTTACCTTTTTCCTGATCAGCTCTGAGCCCCACTGAATAACAAGTCCTCAATATCTTCAAATATTGAACAAGTGGGAGGTATCACAGTAGAATAAAAGACTCTGGAGTGGTAGTCAAGGTAAGCAGGTTTTAGTATCCGTTGAATTACTTTGGATAAATCTTTTCACATATCTAGGTCCATGATCTCTTTTATTTCATTTTATTATTTTATTTTTTGGTTTTTGGAGGGCAATTGGAGTTAAGTGACTTGCCCAAGGTCACACGGCTAGTGTGTCAAGTGTCTGAGGCCACATTTGAACTCAGGTCCTCCTGACTCCAGGGCCGGTGCTCTACTCACTGTGCCACCTAGCCGCCCCCATGATCTCTTTTATAAAATTGTAAGGACTAATTGACTTTTAAGTTTCTGATCAGCTCTAGTTCCACAGGGCACTTGCAATAGGGTGAAAGAAAAACAATAGTAGTATTAGTAGTAATAATAATAATAGTAGCAGTAGTAGCAGTAGCAGCAGCAGCAACAGGTGGCATTTACACAGTGCTTTAGGGTTTGCAAAGCACTCTATTTGTATTATTTTATTTCATCCTCATAACAATCCTGTGGGGCAGATGCTTTTATTATCTTCATTTTACAGATAAGGAAACCAGTCACACAACTAGTAAATGAGGCAGGATTTGAACTCAGTCTTCCTGACTTCAAATCCAGAACCATAAAAATAAGTTTTATGAAGCTTTAGAAGGTACTGATAACATCCCATAAATGTCCTATGTCCTTTGCTATCTAATAATAAAATAATACTTTATAGAAGGTAAGCCAATAGGGCTCCTGTGACTACTAAACCAAGGGCTGCTTTGCTTTCTGGATTTCTGACTCTATAAATAGCTTATTATTTCAAGGATTTTCAATATTTCTTAAATATTCTTAAATTAAATATTTCTTAAATCAATCTCTCTCTCTCTCTCTCTTTCTCTCTCTCTCTTTCCCTCCTACTCAGATACCTAGGAGGTACTGTCTATATGAACTAAATAAAAGAATTAACTTAGTTCACATAGACATTTTATACTAGCTTTGTTGTGGATATCATCGCTTATACTGATTGTTTTCCTAATACTGAACCATCCTTGCATTCCTGGAATAAGTCCTCCCTGATCAAAGTATATTATTCTTGTGATAAGTTGCTATAGTTTTTTTGCTAATATTTAAAATTTTTGCATGTATATTCATGAGGGAAATTGGTCTATACTTTTCTTTCTCTGTTTTGGCTCTTCCCTATTTAGGGATCAGTATCATATTTGGGTCATAAAAAGAATTTGGTAGGACTCCTTCTCTCATCTTCCCAAATGGCTTATAAAGTATCGGAATCAATTGTTCTTTAAATGTTTGATAAAATAGATTTTTTAATACTAAAAGTTCATATACACATGAAGCAGCCTTCAAGTTAACATCAAGATGTGTGAAGTAGCATGTGCTTATAATGCCCACAACATCAATCATCTTCTCTGCCCTTTTTTCCTTCTTTAAACCCCATTCCTTGTGTTCATCTTTTCCTTAGTAGGCTCCCTCTTCTCGTTCATTCATTTAACTATGTGCCCAGCATTATGCAGGCTCTATATAAAATACAAGAAAATAAATACATACTCCCTACCATTTGGAGCTCATGATATAGTGGGTAAATAATTCAGCAATTCTAATTCAACAAACCTTTATTAGGCACCAACTATGTGTGTAGCTACGTGCTAAGTAGGATGGGAGGGAAAATTCAAAAATGAGTAAGATATAGTTAAGAGTACATATGGAGCTTATAGTGGGGGAAATAGAACTAATACAAAACATAACATAAATGCATAAGAAGTATCCAAATAAAATATATGAGAGCTGAAATATTTTTATAAATTTTCATGTAATATTTGTATAGAATGAGGTAGTTTTATAGAAGTTTTAAAAGTTAAATAATTAATTACAGTTCAAGATATGTCACACTATAAAGTATGTGATTGAATGTTAAATCAACCAACCAACAAACAAGTAAATATTTATTAGGTTTCCACTATGTGGCAATCATAGTGGCATGAGGGATAAAAAGACAAAAAGAACCAGTTCCCCCAAACCCAGCTCAAATTCTATTTGGAGGGTGGAGGCAGGTGAAAACAAGTACACATCTAAGTAAATATAAAATACATGCAAAATAAATATGACATTAAATGGCCTCAGGAAGGAGATGAAATGTGAAATGAATATTAAAGAGATGAGAGAGAATCTAAGAGGCAGAGATAAGGAGGAAGTACATTCTAAGCCTGGGGTACTTTGCACAAAGTAGGTATAGCAGTAAGCCAGGTTGGCTGGAACAGAAGGTGTATGAAGAGGAATATGGTCTACCAATCTGGAAAGACAAGTTAGACCTATATTGTGAAGGGCTTTAAGTGCCAAAGGAGTTTGTACTTGATTTAGAGATAATAGGGAGCCCCTGGCGCTTCCTGAATAATACACTCAGACTTTCCATTTAGGAATGTCACTCTGTCATTTGTGTGGACCATGGATGGGAGAGAAAAGAGACTAGAGGCCAACGGACCAATTAGAAAGCTATTGCTATAGTAGAGGAAAGAGGTAACAAGGGCCTAAATAGGGTGGTGTCTCTGGGGCAAGAGGAGAAAACAAATACAAGAGATGTTGTGGAATGGACAACACATGTCAACTGATTAGATCTTGAGTAGGAGGAGAGAAAGACTCCAAAGAACATTGTACACAGTTATAACAATACTGTAACAATAATCAATTGTGAAAGATTTAGCTATACATCAATACAATGATCCACAACAATTCCAAAGGACTCGTGATGGAAAATGCAATCTGCCTGCAGAGAAGGAACTGATGAACTATATAAGTGCATATTGAAACATATGAAACACTTTATTTTTCTTGCTTCCTCCCTTCCCCCCACATGACTAATGTGTAAATATATTTGCATCTCTTCATATATAGAATAGTTACTGTATTTCTCGCATGTTCTCAATGGGAGAAGGGGTAAAAAAAAGGAAAAAATCTGAAATTGAAAAAAATTTTTTTAATGACTTCAAGGTTGTAAATGTGGGTGAGTTTCAAAAAGGTAATAGTTCTCTCAAGAGAAATAAGAATCTTGAGAAGCATGGATAAAGACAATGACTTTTGGGGCAGCTAGGTGGCACAGTAGATAAAGCACCAGCCCTGGAGTTGGGAGGACCTGAGTTCAAATGCTACCTCAGACACTTAACACTTACTAGCCCTGTGACCTTGGGCAAGTCACTTAACCCTAACTGCCCTGCCCTCCCCTGTTCAAAAAGGATTGGCCTTTTCTCCACAATGACCTGAGCCCCAATCCTGCATCTCCAACTGCACCAGCAAATTCCCAAAAGAATGCTACTCTGAACAGTTTTTAAGGTTCAGATTACACAGTACAGTGAACAATCTGTTTATTCCATTACAAATCAAGGCAAACATTCACAATGTGATATTCACAACATTACATCTTATCACAGAAAATCACAATACGGTGTTCATAACAGCTTAACATTAGAATCGCCACACAGTTTTCACTACAGTGGCCACAATATTTAGAACAAGGAACAAAAGAATAATCATCTGGTTTCCCTAAGGGGAAAACCTTCCTCACTTAATCATTCAATCAATTCACAATATATCAATCTTCCATCATGGGGCAACCATTAATCAGTCACAATACAATAATCAAACTTCCACTCATGAAGCAACCATTAACTTAATCAGTCACTAATCTAGATTCCCAATTACTAAGTATCATTAATCACTAGTACTCTAGAGTACAGTCATTAGAAAACCACACAAACCCTCCACCCCTCGGTTTCCAGGAAACCTCAGTTTCCTCCAGGGGGAAGCCTTTTCTTCATCTTGACTCAGGGTGGTCTGATTCCCTGGATCCCCTTCCATGGTCCCAGCTCCCTCCTGAATCCACCAGTCACCTGGATTCAGAAGCAGACAGCTGCCAGGTTCCCATCCAGTCCTCAGAGGTAGACAGCTCCCAGGTCCTTGTCCAGTACTCAGGGCAGTCCCTGGCACACGCTGAAGTTCACAGTGTCCAGCACATCTCAAACCCTTCACCAATTCTCTTGCCTGGAACTCAAGGATCAGTCAGGCCATGAACAAAGTCTTATCCTGGTCATGCCTCTTCAGTCCTCCAACAGTTCAGCTGGCCCTAGGACCCAGAAGGAATATCAGTCTTCTGGGTGGCCTTCACCAGATTCTGGTCTCAGGAAAATTCCAGCT